>NDFZ01005222.1:99751-381287 GCA_002192655.3 Mamestra configurata | reverse complement strand
GGCTCCGATGTCGGCGGCTTCTTCAAGTACCCTGAGGCCGAGCTCATGACGAGGTGGTACCAGGTATGTAGAACACGAAAACGTAAGAATAATCACCTAAAACCTGGGTTTGTAAAGACGAGAAAAAAAAGAGAGCCTGATGAAGACCTTCGTGAAGACAGACTCCAGTTGTTTTTCTTGATAGTTTTAAGAAGGGGTTTTATTAGTCAAGCGTGATAAAAAGGTACTCCGTCGTCGACGCTCCTGCTTACTATCAGGTGAGATAGTGTACGTGTAGAGTCATACGTGAACCTGTAAAGAACCCTTAAAACATGGTTTTCGCTCAAGAGTTCGCTAAAGAACTTGAAGTCATAAGTCATAGGTGGAGACGATTTTTGGAAGCTCGATACAGGAGCTGAACTTTTTGGCACAGCATATGTTCAGATACTCTTATCTCTGCGAAAGGTATGTACATGCATATGGTAGCACTAATCACAATGATTCTTAAACATTTCTTAAAATGTGCCATTAATTAAAGAAAGAAACTGAATCACTGATCACCTTGTTTTCAGGCAAGAAAATAGTACTATTAAACAAGTTCATATGCTCGTTAGTTAACAATATATTCATACTGCCTTTGATTGCCCGCAATGTTGTGCAGCTGCGTTTTTAGACTAATTCCAAGCCTTTGACCGTGTGTGGCACGAAGGGCTATCGTACGAAAATAAAAAAATCATCCAAGGCAATTCTACCAATTCATTAGATCATATCTGGAAAACAGTTCATATATGGACAACACTTCCTTGTGAATCAAGGCAATAAAGCAACGTCATTATACGAAATCCACGCAGGTGTACCGTAGGGTAGAGTTATGGGTCCCACTCCGTATCTCCAGTACAGTGCAGACTGTAGACAGCTAGGTCTACAGGCTGCACTTACAGAAGTAACACGGGTAACTTCGCTGACGATGCAAACTGTAATGTTTTTGGGAAATGCATGCAATCACTGGCAAACAAACTGCTACCCTAAAAGCCTTAATCGCCAATCGCTAATGCCGAAATTATCATGTCTGCATGAAATGCTAATGGTATTCCCTCAAAAGACAATCAGTCAGCTATGTTAGCAATATTTTACGTCAATAAAGTACTCCTAATCCATTTTTTTTTTGTTGAACAGGCGGGTGCCTTCCAGCCGTTCTTCCGCGCGCACTCGCACATCGAGACCAAGCGCCGCGAGCCGTGGCTGTACGAGCCCTCCACCACCGCACTCATCAGGGACGCCAACAGGCGCAGATACGCTCTTATTGACTTCTGGTAATTATCGTTATATAAAACATCATTATCCGCGCGGCACCGCAGCACCTCGCTGTTAACCGTGCGGGCGCGGCTTCGCAACGTCAATATGATGATTGATGATTCAGGATGATCGTTGGGAGGGCCTTGACCCTGCTGAGGATAGGTTTTTAGCAAAGTAGTGTTTACTTTGCTAACAAAAGCACAAACCATTTTATTAACAGGAACACGCATTTTCCTTGGATTGCTTTTCGTAAATTCCTCAATTACGTTACGGTCTTTTTTTGGGCTTGAAGCACCTTAGCTTGGATACACTAACTAAAAAAATAATTCACACATTCGAAATAAATATTGGCAGTGCAGTGAAAAAAATAGTATTTTTGCCTGTATACCAATTAGCTTTGTCTACTGTACATGACGATTGCATATTTTGCACGATAATCGCTATGTTCTTTGTTTCCTTTTTTCATATGGGCGTTGGGAACCATAAAAAGTGTCATTAAACCATAAAAAAATCAATGAAACAGTTCGGTTTGCCATTACTTCAATTACATGATGTATGATATTTCCAGGTACACACTATTCTACGAGCACTCCATCAGCGGCCTGCCTGTCATGAGGCCTCTGTTCCAAGAGTTCCCCGCTGAAGAAGATACCTACACCATTGATGATGAATACATGCTCGGTAACTTAACATTATAACCTTGGCAAGCGTTGCTTATCCTTGAAGATCGACCCGTGCGGCTGTTATTCTTTAGCCACGAGCTCTTTTCAAAAAAGTATAACGTTGAAATTCACGGTAATTACCGTATAAATGAGTGGGCCATTTTGGGTAGCTAACCTATCGTTTCCCTGGAAACAGGCGTTAAGTTATACATTTTTTCTCGACAAAAAAGACCAAAATAATGGGATATCCGTTTTTTTATCCGACTATGGTAAGGCCAAAAGGAAGATGGTGATTTTAGCAGTCTATATATTTAGATATTTTTATTCTTTTTTGCACAGTAGCTTTTACCCGCGACTTCGTACGCGGAATTTATATAATTATAGCATTCCTCACGAATGTGGCTATAATATACAAAAAGAATTTTCCAAATCGGTTCAGTAGATCCAGCGATTACCCCCTGCATAATATTAGTATAGATATAAAATCTTACAATTGCAAACACAACAGTACAGCTTATGTACAATGGATAACCAGAATTGGGTTCTCTAACAGCATTATTGCAATAGAAATATTTACCTAGCCACAACAAATGGTTTTGTAATCTACTTTTCATGTTCAGGTAACGCTCTCCTAGTCCGTCCGGTGGTGGAGCCAGGAGTATCTTCCGTGAAGGTATACCTGCCCGGCGCCGCCTCCCGTACTCTGTGGTACGACGTGGACTCGTACCACGCGCACCATGCCAACGGGTACCTTACCTACGACGTCACTCTAGCCAAGGTATGTATAGCACTAGCAACGCGCCCCGGCTTCACACGGGTAGCAAAACATATACATCTGTATAGGCCCAGGTCTAATTAACACTTTCAGTGCCCAGAACTCAGCATATGGGTCGAACAATAATTGGTTTCTTGTGCCCACGAGTCGTCGTTGTATGATGTTGTCATTATGAGTACAATGACCCCTTTTCAGTTATTGCGTTCATTCTGTTACACGTTGTATAATCTCTGACAGCCGGCCAACTGTCAAATTAGCTACCAACAGTAGCTGAAACGTCATGTTTGAAAGGCAAAAATGACGTTTCAGTTACTGTTGGTAGCTAATTTGACAGTTGGTCAAATGTAGATACGTTATTGAAACTGGCCGTTAGTCGGCATGATTATTTCGGACATCTTCTAAAAACATCGTCATATTTCAGCCAATTTACACATAACCTTAATGAACTATACACCTAAACCTTCCTCATGAATCACTCCATCCATTAGTGAAACCGGTATGAAAATTCGTTCGGTAGTTTTTGAGTTCCTCGAGAATAGACAGACATACGCGGCGGGGTCGGGACGACTTTGTTTTGTAATATGTTTACGATATATTCCTTCACAATTTTCAAGTTATGTTGTGTTTGTTTCGTGAACACGAAAAAAACCCCACCAAAGTGGGGCGCGCCTCCCTTTTGGGAATCCGCATTTCTAAATAATCGTCATTAAGTTTTTTTTCACATGCATCTTGTCACTGCACACACAAGTACCTACCTGTTGGAATACGCAAACAAATCTTTTTTTAGTGTTCCGTACCCAAAGGGTAAAACGGGACCCTATTACTAAGACTACGCTGTCGGTCCGTCTATCTGTCTGTCCGTCTGTAACCTAGCTGTATCTCATGAACCGTGATAGTTAGACAGTTGAAATTTTCACAGATGATCTATTTCAGTTGCCGCTGTATCAACAAATACTAAACAACAGAATAAAATAAATACTTAAGGGGGTTCCCATACAACAGACATGATTTTTTTTTCGTTTTTATAGATAATGGTACGGAACCCTTTGTGCGCGAGTCCGACTCGCACTTGGCCGGTTTTTAATAATAATAATATTCTTTATTGATATAAGTGAACAATTTAAAGATGGGAAATTATCAAATGACTCCTTCCGCTCTGAGCGGAGCGGAAGGGAGTGTCAGACTCTTACTGACTGAACCCAGCCAGTCTCTCCTTAGAAACAATTCCGCCAGCTCCAATATATGTAACGTAAGCATCGACTCGTTTGTTGCAGATCCCAGTGTTCCAGCGCGGCGGCGCCATCGTCCCGCGCAAGGAGCGCGTGCGACGCTCCTCCGCTCTCATGGCTGATGACCCCTACACGCTGGTGGTGGCGCTTGATATTAACGTGAGTTGTATAAACAAATACTGGCAATAGCGGGATCTCAGTAAATGCGATCTTTGAGAAAAAAAAATAGTTTTCTTTTTAACCTGATTGAAGGAAAACCGTATTAATGGATTTTTTATCGTCCTATATAAGATACCACTATTTGGCTTAGTTAATTGGATGCGTATTTTTTAAGCTATAATGCCATAAAAAACAACTGCGAATAGAATTCAAATATTTTGATGAAAATATGTTCGGAAAAATGCTTGAGTTGAGCTTTTTATGACAGTGGTGATGAGTTTTGTGTTATTGGAAAAAGAAACGACACAATTTTTCATTTTTAACACGCTTTTATTAGCTTCACCTGTATGTATGTATGTATGTATGTAACCGACCCTTTTGAGCTCGATTTTGCCCTACATTGAACGATCAGATTTAGTTCAAACTTTGCACATCTGTCAAGGATCGATGACAATGCAAGAATTCAATTAAAATATCCGATTATCCTAATTAGATTCGCCAGGATTAATTAATTAAAATTAAAAAATATTCTAACAAAGCAAAACATTATCCATAAATACACACTTTTTTATTGTTAACAAAAACACACATATTCTATTTAAATAACCTTTGACAAAAAAAAAATAGTTTAAAAAACTAAAAAAACAAGCTTTTATAGAAAAATCCAACTAAAAAACAGAAAATAAAATTTAATCAATTTGATTAAGAATAGCGTAAAAAAGAAATGAATGTACATTATTGTAAAAAAGCGTGGGGTGCATAGTGTCAATAGTTATAAACATTTTATTGACAGATAATGAGTAGAAGAATCATCACTTTGATAATATCTTCACTTTAAATGCACCCCACGCTTTTTAACAATAATGTACATTCATTTCTTTTTTTTCATTATTCTTAATAAAATTTATTAAATTTTATTTTCTGTTTTTTAGTTGGATTTTTCTATAAAAGCTTGTTATTTTCTCATCTGTAAGTTTTCACTGATTCACTACTTTTCTAGTGATTCTTTGCACATACTAAAACATTGTTCTCTGTATCGACAGGGCACTGCTCAAGGCTCGCTGTACATCGACGACGGAGAGACGTACGAGTACTTAAACAACAAACACATCTACGCCAAGCTCACGTTCGAGCCCAACGTCATGACTTATTCGTGAGTATTACTATAATATTGTTCTGTAGGGTACAAATTGTATGGCAATATCGCGCATTGCATGGCTTCATGTCAGGTTGTAACTGGGCTGATTGTCCAGCACCCCAATATATTAAGTTAGGTCCCACTAAAATAGGTGGACAAATTTTAACACAGCGTTCAGTACGTCTAACCAAGTATATCCAAGCAAAAAAAACACTGATTATAGTGATTTTATTTTGACGTAAAATAATAAATTTTTCGGCACACTGCAATAAACACATCCCTTATGGGTAGTATAAGAAGGCTGCACATTTGTAGTATAAGAATTATGAGATAACGAAGACATGGATGTGACATTGGGTAACCAAAATTTTTAGTGTTATGTTTCTCTTACTTATTTTTTCAACCATTGTCCTTATTTAGGTGGTTTGAGTGATTTCTCAAAGTTTGTCCATCTATTTTAATGAGACCTTACATTAAATAGAATTTTCCTTCACAATCGAAAAGAATTAAGACCATATGTTAAAAAATTCGTCTCCTTGACAATGGAATGAAAACTATTGAAATTCCAAAATGAAAGAATAAGCGATTGATCGCATGAAATTGTATGCGTCTTGTCTTTTTTCTAAGTTATGAGAAATGTAATAAATAAAATTCAGTCACGTACACTTTTTTTCAAAAATCAGTCGAAACAGTTGACATTATTTTAATTTTAATTATCAGAATTGTGTGCTTATAATGACCAACAATAATTTGAAAACACGTCAACACATAGTGAAACATTAATTTCTTTCTTTTTGACCAACTTCAAAAAAGGAGAAGGTTCTGGATTCGCCTATATATATTTCTTTATCCTTGTAACCAATCAACTCTCGTCCACAGTTTCATTGACGAAAACGCCCACTACCCGACCCGGTCCTGGGTGGAACGCATCGTCATCGCTGGCATAAAGGCCCCCCCCAAGACCGCCAAGCTGTCCCAAGGGGGCAAGCAGACAGCTTTACAGATGACCCTACACAAGGGTAACGACGTCCTGGTGGTCAGGAAGCCGGCGGCGAGCATGGCACAGCCCTGGAAGATCACATTTAGTTATTAGAACTTAGAGGCTAAGGGAACTTGAGATAGTCGAATGTAACTTGAGTTTTGAGTTGCTGATTTTAAGAAGGAATAGAACGTCTGAAAGTTGAGTGGCGTTTGAGTATCGGGTTTTGTTGGTAGTTAATAGTGAGTTTACTTGTATGTTATGTATGAACTTGTCAAATGATGGACTGGGCATTGCTGATACAAGTTCTTGAATTTCGGGGTTAAGTTTGGTGAGCCGTTCAATGTGAAATACTGAACAGAATGGGCCTTATTTATAAAAATATTCTAACCATAAATGAATAATACTGAAAAATCTCAAATTCTTTTTCTATAGAGAATTTGAATTTAGATTAACCAATCAGTATTTAAACCAATGTGATTAGATTTCTTTTTTAAATAAGGCTAAACTTGTTTTTTGACTAAGTATTCTCACTACTACTACTTCTAACAATTTATGTTATGGTTTAGCTGCGTTGGAACCACTGGACTAAGCTATATAATTACGAAATAATAGTTTTTGTTGTATCAGAATCGAGGTATTCCAGAGGTGTTAATTGCTTCATGATTTTCAAAGAACTAAATAAGCTCTCTCAATACGAAAATATCATTTAAAAGTCCAGTGTATTTGTAGTATGCAGATAAATTATAACCTAACGTAATGTATTCGTTTCGACACGTGTTTATAAGATTGGTATGTACTATCTGTGATTGATTTTTGCATATTGCAACACTGTAGGGCTATCGTAAACAGACTGCAGTCAAGCGTCGCATCGTTTCGCTCCAATGAACTCTTGCGCACAAAACATACACATATTTAATTTCAACCTTAGCTGCAGTGTGTCTCCGCTAATCCTAAGAAGAGATTATGTGAATAACAGTGTCAAACCGAATGCAGCTCTATAACAAAGCAATAAGGACAAGATTTCAGTGTATTGTAACTCAGTGATCAGTAATTTTGGTTGTGTTGCACAGACGAGACAGTATGACTGAAGGCCTGTTATATAAAGCCAGGATAATTATGCAATATCTTCCAGATAAATACGTTTTGTTTATAATTATCTGTCAGATAATTTAAACTGGAACTTATCCGGAGTTTCTGAGGCAGGTCAAAGAATTTAAATAAAATTCATTAGTTTGTGTAGCATAAACTCCTATAGTTGTAATATTTAGTACACTTAGCGTATTTTTATCGCTCTGTAAGATTTTAAGTACCTAATTGTGTTTTTTTATTAATTGATATTAATACAATTACTTTTGTATTACTACACACACAATACTGCCAAGTATTTGCACGATTGTTTATACTTTTAATAAAAACAAAGATTGGTACTCGGAAAAAAAATAAGATTTTTATTTCTAGAACAAAAAATATATTTTTTTTTAATAATCTTATGACAAGTATGTATTATATTCCATTTAGTAGAGGTTAGAAATCAAATTGTATCATTATCTAGTTGAATTGTGGTATAATACCATATCTGCCGGACGTAATATGCCATATGGGGTTTTGGAACAAGTTCGGCTTTGTAGAGCGTTGTCTCTGTCACTCATACCTGTGTTGCCTTCTAATACCCGATGTGTCATATTACTGCCCGAAGACTTCACTTGTGTGTTTACGTAACGGGTAAGAGGTGAAGAGGAATTGTATCGTATGTATGTGATAATAAAAGAAATTTTAATAAATTACTGACTTTTTTTGTTAAACTTCTTCGTACAGGCAGTCGCCCCTAGGATACGCTATCCGGATATCCTTCCAATATAGAATCCGGATATCGTGTGGCCGATAGTCCGCTGTCGATGTCATTTGAACATCTTTGGCAGTTATAGAAATAGTCATTATAGTTTAAGATACGCGGAAGACGGACGGATAACCAGATGGGACATATTTTGTCAATCCATATAATCAAGATGGAATGACAGCTCACTTCCTGATCACGTGACTTCTTGATTATATGGATTGATAGCTCACCTCGTGATCACTTCACCCAAGCCTTCACGTCGACATGATTACTAAATCGACCAGCTGGAGTGGCGACCGCGTACCAGAAGACGTAGCGTTGGAAGGCCTCCCTCAAAATGACATGGTGAGGGTTGGATGCGAGACGCACAGGACCGGTTGTTGTGGCGACATTGGGGAGGGCATATGTCCAACAGTGGACGTCTTTCGACTGATATGATAATGATGATGATGATGTTAAAAAGAAACCACAAAGTACTGCTGTTCAACAAACAATATATTTTTCATCTCTTATACAATACACTACTTCGAGAACTAACATAATATCAGGCACCGAAATACACAACAACTTATATTACGCTTTCGCACATTGAAGCGACAGCGAACCGAATCAAGACCGAATAACGTTAGCTCAGGAGTCTTAGAGATGAATTAACTATTGCTCACCTCAGAATGGTATATTTTGCGCTCATTGAGTCTTAGACTTATTATAGCATAAAGTTCTGAAGCAACAGCGACCAATACAATATTAATGCTGCTTTCTTTATGCAGAAAAGAGCCTTGAGAACTATGCTTCGCATTGAACAAACGGAGACTTTTAGAGATCATTTTAAGAAATTGCACATTCTCACAGTACCATGCCATATTCTGGTCCTGCTTAGTCATTTTATTAAAAATATCAATAGGTTTGAGACAGAACGCGAAGAAAGGATCTACCTAATTTCATACAGCCTAAACTTAATTTCGTTAAACATGCCTCAAGAGTGCAATCAGTAAATATGTACAATAAATTGCCTGTACAATTTAAAAACTATGAATCCAAATGAATAAAACAGAAAATTAAATTCATTGTTATTGAAGAAATGTTATTACAGCCTAGAAGAGTTTCTCAAAGATAATAGTAGTTCGAACTAATATGTGATTATATTTAAATGACTTTAAGTAATATATCCAACATTCTATCATGATATCTTACATATCTTCATCTTAATGAAATTTATTGACTTAGGTAGGTACATTTCTAGAATTGAATTTATATTGATTTTGAATTATTATTAAGTTAAATTATTAATTTATTAGGTATAATAAATATTAAGACTTATAATGTTGGGAGCAATGTGTAATGTAGACTTGTTTTTTTCCGGGCTTTATGATGATTATTTAATTTTTGTGTTATACATCTATTGTTAAAACCACTGTTCGATAAAAATGTAAATTTGTTGAAGAATAAATAAATAAATTAGCGAAACTTAGCAAGTATTCAAATAATAGACACCGGCACAAGATTCTTGAGCAATAACTCTTCGCTGGTATGAACGTAGGTACCCCGATTTCTGAATTCAGAATTACTTCCGAGTAGGTATTTTTTAATTAAGAATTAAAGTAGGTTTGACGCGTTTTAACTCCTTATACTTAATTCAGAAACCGTCCCTGAATCGCAACTTTTCAACCGAGTTCAAAAAATAAAAGAGGTGCTTAATTCGACTGTATGTTATTAATTTTATATAGGTAGCGTGAAAGATAAAATAACTATGATTCCCTGTAGCGTGTATGAAACTTGACAGCAAGAAACGTGCTCGATCATTTTGCTCTAAATCTGCGCTGGTCTTATAATATTTTTGTCGATTTTGCGTCAACATTCGGTTTCGATTCGGTTTGCTTTTTTAGCTACCGTAAAACGGGGTGTATAAAAAAGCAGGAGTAAATAAAAACGAAAATTTTATTGGACTTTTTACGTTATTTAAATATTCTTTGCAGCAATGAAGAACTCCAGTCTTTTAATATTTTTTTTTAATGGATGCTTTTTGTGAAACCATTAATATGTATTTATTCACCCCTGCATTTCTATCCACCCCGTTTTACGGTACAACGTGTGAAATTATTTAGAGCCACGATGCAGTTACTTACGATTGATACATTAGGTCATTTGTAAAAAAACAGGTAAGTTACATTTATCAAAACACTAGTAAGTATCAGACTAAACATTAACTATAGACACAGAGGAAACGATGGCAGGGGCGCCTTGGGTGGCATTTTACCCCAATAGTGCATTGGGGTGAGAAGCCATCCAAGCAAGAAGTGCAATAAAGGGAGAAATGTAAGGGACGGCTGACAAAAAAAAAACTGTAAGTACAACCTGTTACAGTATAAACGCAATACCTGAAAAGGGGTCATTTTACTCCATATTATGAACAACTTCTGCTATGGTCAAAAATTGACTGCCCCATACATTATGTGCGCANCTCTTCGCTGGTATGAACGTAGGTACCCCGATTTCTGAATTCAGAATTACTTCCGAGTAGGTATTTTTTAATTAAGAATTAAAGTAGGTTTGACGCGTTTTAACTCCTTATACTTAATTCAGAAACCGTCCCTGAATCGCAACTTTTCAACCGAGTTCAAAAAATAAAAGAGGTGCTTAATTCGACTGTATGTTATTAATTTTATATAGGTAGCGTGAAAGATAAAATAACTATGATTCCCTGTAGCGTGTATGAAACTTGACAGCAAGAAACGTGCTCGATCATTTTGCTCTAAATCTGCGCTGGTCTTATAATATTTTTGTCGATTTTGCGTCAACATTCGGTTTCGATTCGGTTTGCTTTTTTAGCTACCGTAAAACGGGGTGTATAAAAAAGCAGGAGTAAATAAAAACGAAAATTTTATTGGACTTTTTACGTTATTTAAATATTCTTTGCAGCAATGAAGAACTCCAGTCTTTTAATATTTTTTTTTAATGGATGCTTTTTGTGAAACCATTAATATGTATTTATTCACCCCTGCATTTCTATCCACCCCGTTTTACGGTACAACGTGTGAAATTATTTAGAGCCACGATGCAGTTACTTACGATTGATACATTAGGTCATTTGTAAAAAAACAGGTAAGTTACATTTATCAAAACACTAGTAAGTATCAGACTAAACATTAACTATAGACACAGAGGAAACGATGGCAGGGGCGCCTTGGGTGGCATTTTACCCCAATAGTGCATTGGGGTGAGAAGCCATCCAAGCAAGAAGTGCAATAAAGGGAGAAATGTAAGGGACGGCTGACAAAAAAAAAACTGTAAGTACAACCTGTTACAGTATAAACGCAATACCTGAAAAGGGGTCATTTTACTCCATATTATGAACAACTTCTGCTATGGTCAAAAATTGACTGCCCCATACATTATGTGCGCAAAGGTTGAGGAGATCGTGGAGTATGTTCGAGCAAAGACCAACTGGACCTTAAGGGTCGAGCAGTTGGAGTCACGCCATAACACGAATTTCAAATCGTTCGTGGTGCGAGTTCAGACTCATCATATTGAGACCTTCCTCAAGGAAGAGTTTTGGCCGAAGGGTGTCGTATATCGGCGATTCCGCGGAAGGCTACGTGACACCAAGCAGCGCAACACGACGCCGTCAATTCGTGTAAAATAGTGTTTTCATTTTTGTGGTTTTTATAAATATGTATGATAGTCTGTAAGGTATTTATGTTATGGGTCTTTGTTACCTGACATAAATGATATATTATTATAACTCGGCAAAATGTACTGAACGGCTGATTATTTTCGCTATTTCGGGGTCCCATAGTTAAAGTTGTTCCTAATTATGAGTACATTGACCCCTTTTTAGGTATTGCGATCATTCTGTTACATGTTGTATAATATAAACGACACTGCAGTTTAGACTTGCTTGTAAAACGGGTAAGTACAAAACCAAATATGTAGTTAAAAAACCACAATATTTAAAAAAAATACATAATTTAAAATAACCAACTCAACAAAACCATAAAATAACACTGTAAAAAAAACACCACTTGAGATGATAATTAACTTATTCAAATAATCAGTGCAAAATAAACTGCTCAATCGAAATATTTTGTGACCCAACTGAATATAATATTATTATTTTTATAACGATCAGCATTATCTCTCTTGTAATCCGCTTAAAATAAAAAAGTAAAACAAACCATTGACTAATAGTATGGACAGGACGGACCGCGCGTTTTTCAGACGCCATATTATATTGGCCCGTCTAGACCGAAGCGAAGCCACGCTGTCGGAAATCTTCGGTAACAATCGTGTGCACGAGACAAAAAATGCCGTGATTCTTGTATGGTGAACGCGTAGGTATAAGCAAACGTTCGGCCCTATTTATACTATTTAAATCTATGGACAAACCTCACTACAGAAACAGTTTTATTGCTCGACTTAGCCTTTTTATCATCAGTACAAAATAATTACCTGTTTATTTTAAAAACACCAACAAATCAACTTGTAAAGGATCTATAATCAAATCAACTATTATTTTTTATAATCAGCACAACTGTTTATTTTCAACATAGTAATAATTTAACTCAACAACGGGCGAAATAAAAATGATTTTATTCGGTCAATCAGTTAGTTATTAAAACATATTGGACGCGTATTTTTTACTTTTTCAAATCAATAAAAATGTACACTGATAAAACGCAACTAAGTCACTAACTCCTGAATTGGAGGTTATCGACGTCAAGAAGTGAAGAGTAATAAATATACCAAGGCGTAACGCGAAATTTCGACGGACTGTTTCGTCTTCATTTTTGTAAAAGATAAAATTAGTGTCCAATTTTTTTTGTATTCTAACTGAAGGACTAAATAGTTTTTTTAGGAATCTACCCCCATTTGCTCAACAGATTAAAGAGTAAATTCCTTGCAACGACAATGAGGAAAAACCCCTTTTGTTAATTTCTAATTGTAGCGTTTGAACTTAAGACTAAATCAACGGAAACTTTTTACCAATCGTTATTGCTTCGCTCCATTTAAAAATCGCTAATGCTTCGTTACTTCCCAATTAAATACGGCAATAATATAATAACATAGAATATCTATAGAACATCTTTTCTTTCACAATCGTAATTAACCGTCTCGTGTTAGGGCAGTTCAGACCTACGCGGTATTCGCTACCGAGAGCGGTAACGGTCAATTTCGTTCGGTTTCGCGCGGTGTCTCACTGGGAAATTTGTATGGAGTTCCGCGGCTAGAGCGAAACGGGCGAGAACAGTATCGCCATACCGCCCAGAGGCTCACTATGGCGATTGTCCAAATTCCAAAAGATAAGGGATTGATCACGTGACATTTGAATAGCGTTTGCCAATCCCATACCATTTTCGCAATGGCACTTGTATTGAGTCTCTGGTAGATGGTATCTTTTAGCTTGCTTTGCGAAACAGGTTCCTCCACGGGGCGGCGGCGAGTTAAATAGTTTCACAAGTTTTTTTTTTTCGCTACCCGTAAAGTAGCAATATCGCTTAGGTTAAATAGTAGGATTAAGTACAGCATGCCCACTCGGCTTTCGCTACCGCTCTGGTTAGCGAATACCGCGTAAGTCAGAACAGGCCTTTAAATAGAGTAAAGTATCAATAAAGTAGACTAGCTTGTAACTCGGCACTCCGGGGCTCCGTATAAATACCCCAACACGTAAATGCTTAACAAAAACTTACTATACAAAAGCCAATAAGTTTAATAATAATTACTTAATATTTAATTATTTCCTACTGTAGTGATATTGCTGATAAGTTTTAGTCCAGACTGAAGAAGACTTATGCGACATCGAATAATAAACCTTATTTTCAGTGTGTTTCAAATGTAATCTCGCGTGACTGCAAGGCTGAGAAATTGCTTGACCTCTGTGCAACTTTGTACTTTACGACACTTAGTATAAAGTTTATTATTAAATGTCATCAATTCTGATGGATATTTTTAGTACAGCTTAGTTCCCCTTTTGGTCTGCGATAATAAAGCTTATCTAGCGGTCTAGTTGGTTTTTATGAAATAAGAATGTTGTGTCATATTGCTTATTTATTATACCACCTTATAAATGGTATTTAAACTATTTGTACAAATTGTAAGGCATTCTGTTCTCAAGATTCACATTTTAGCCCCACATTGTAAACATCCGGGCACCATACCCAACTCTCGATATGAATAAAAAATCTTTAACCGCAGCAATATCACTACAACAGGCCACAAAATAGGCAAGATTAAATGTTACTTAAAGAATATTCTACTGGGTGTATCTTCATTGGGGAATTCAATAAAAGGGTGAGTCAGTTTATGTTCTAGCATTTCACTTTCACTCGGGAACTTATCCCCACATATGTCACAGGCTACCTCACTACACTCCGAACGCGACCTACTCCGCGATTTCTCCTTTTTCTTCTTCTCTTTGACCTGCCATTCTTTCTTTTTCAAAGTCTCTTTGATCTTCTCCTGTTTAGCAGACGACTGCGCTTCTTGCACTAACGGCTTTCCCGTAAGCAAGAACTCCTTCATATTAACGTGTTTAGGCGATAATTTGTGCTGTTTTAGTCGATTTTCTGAACTGCATTGGTATTCGCAGATGAAGCAGACGTATTTCATATCGCCCGTGTGGATATCGGCGTGGGCTTTCCGCTTTTCAGGCGTAGCGAAGCGAAAGTCGCAGAACTTACAAGGGTACTTTCTGTCTGGGGAATGGTACCGCATATGGGAGAGTAAGGCGTTCATATCCTTGCAGATTTTTCGACATTCCAGACACATGACCCCTTGTTCCACTGGCTCAGCTTCCTCTACGCTTTCCGTACTGTGGTGTATACGTCTATGGGACGTAAGCCCCTTCTGACTGATGAAAACTCTTCGACAATCTGTGCACTGAAACTGCATTTCCGCTTTCAAATCTGGACTATGCTTTTCAATTTGATGCATCGCTAGCTTATCCGCCTCATGGAACTGTAAGCCACATTCTTCACATTTCCAAGCTTTGACTAACTTCGAGAAGGCTTCTAGGACATCTAAGACGGATTGGCCTTCTACTTCCGGATGGGAAGTTTTTGTATGATGGCCGAAGTCTATGATTTTTGAAAAAGTTCGCTTGCATCTTGGACATTTGTAGGGCTCTTTGTGGTCATCCATAACGTGGCACTTTAGGTCTGATAACTCCATGTAACTCTTAGGACACATGAAGCATTTGAGTTTCTGCTTTCCTTTGACGACTTCTGATATAACTTTGTACTCCATCAATTGAACTTTTTGATGGACCTGTAGATGTTTGAAAAGTTCTTTCCGCGTGTGATAGTCTGTCGGACAGAATTTACAGGGGAATCTTTTTCTGTGTAACCGTTTGCGATGGAAAGCTAATTCTTCTTTGTCTTTGAATTGTTTGTTGCAAGAAACGCAAGGGTACGTGTCTGTGTCACAGAACAAATTGTGGGATCTTAAACAGGTCTCCATTCGACTCCTTCTTTGATAAGATTGGCCACAAGTACATTCATAACCTTCCTTTTTAACTTTTTCTTCTTTTTTAACGGCTTGACTCTCAAGTTCTGCTTTTAACTTCTTATTTTTATTCTCTTTCTTCGTTATCTGACTTCTTATATGCCCTTGAGCGCGTTTCTCTATAGTGTCATGGACAGCTAAGTGCTTTTTCATATAGTTTTTGTGTTTATAAGTTTTGGGGCATTTTGGACAGGTATGTAGGGTTTCTCCGACTTCTTTTTTCTTTCCTTTAGCTTTTAGGAGACCGTACGCTTCTTGTTCAAGGGATAAAACGTTGCCCGTGATGGAATTTAGTTGGAAAGACTCTTCATAATCCATATAGCCATCCTCATTATCATAGGTGGTTGGTAGAATTTCTTCTGGGTTCTCTATTTTCGAGAATGCCATATTTGTTTGGGACATGGGAAGTATTTCCATGACTAAAGTCTTAGTGGTTTTAGATTCGATGAGCCCATCGTGTGGATTGGTGATTGTGGACGTAGTATTTATGACTTTGTTTGAAATTAAGTGTGTTTCTGTTACTGTGACTTCTGACTCTTCTTTGATGTCTATTTTGTTGTATTCTTCTTTGTAATGATGCTGGAAAATTGAAACAGCCCATAAATTTACAGAAGACATTGTAAAGTGGATACTATGGACAATGGTAATGGATAGATCTACGATCTTAAAAAAAAAAAAAAAACTGGGTAGATCTATTAAGTGAGAGTTGAAAATAAATGGTAGAACTCAGAGGAAGTATAGAAAACTTACTAAAATCAAATGTGAAACGCAAAAACAGTTTAAAGCAACTCCATAGTTGTCATAAGTTGAACAAAGACTAAAAGGGACATCTTTGGTGTAAATATTTTTGGATATGTAAGCACCAAATATGTCACCTGCCTATCAACTGAATTAAAATGTCATTGCTTATAACATCTGTCTTTATTGTAGTATAGTACCTAGTGTAATTATTTAATTAATATATTCAAAATATTGTAAGATATTTTTAAAAAGATATGTATGAAGTTTCTTGTGCTTTATTCTCTATACGACTTCCAGGAATTGAAAGCTAGAATCAATAATTATATTTTTTGTTAAATGTAATATTTTAAATATCGTAAAGTGTAAAGTAAAGTGTTTTTTTAATTTTTGCTGACAGGAGCAAGTTGCCAATAAATTCTTACCTCATCGTCATCCCCCTCGCTCTTGATATTCATATCATCCTGTAGACATGTCTCCACCTGATTCAACGCAGAAGCCTCATTGCTATCCATACTGGCAATTTCATCATCAAAATTGGGATAGTCGTACGTGACCAGAGATTCATCTCCCAACACCGTTTCTACCTTAACTTCAGGTTTTTCGTCACATTCCATTTCACATTTAGGTACTGTTACATAATGTTCTACATCTGATTTAGTTTCATTATCAAAGTCGATTTTTGACATAGAATATTCAGTTTCTTCTTCACAGCATTCTATTTCTACTGGTATTTCCTGTTTAATTTCTAATTGTACATTAGTAAAAGGGTTATCATGATTGTCTTGTGCGCCCATGTCATCCATATTTTCTGATTTGATGTCGAGTGGTATTTCTTCTGGGAGCACATGGTCTATTTCAATTTCTTCTTTTATTACTGTGTCTGTTTGTAGTTCCGCTATCTCGGAGGCTGTGGGGAAGCTTGGTGATTCCATTTTTGGTTGCTAAAACAAGAATATCTACCATATTAATAAGGACTTGTATAATAGATTTCAGGGTTGACTTATATTTTTTTTAAATAATTATAAGTTAAATGATTAATTATATCAGGTCTAAGGTAAAAAACTTTTTTTTCTTGATGGATTGTTATAAAAATTTCTTCCAGTTGTATTGCATTTGAAAATTAAAAGTCAAAAGTCAAAAGTCAAAAGTCAAAACGTTTATTTCAATTAGGCCATTAAACGGCACTTTTGAACGTCATCGTTTACAGTTCAGTAAAAATAATAGAATTACATTAATAAAGTGACTCTACTGTCCATTCGGAAAGGTAGATTCTTATGGAGAAGAACGGACAAGAAACTCCATAGTTACTCTTTTCAAATAATGATTTACAAAATTTGGTATACAAAAATTAATTTAATATTATGTGAGGACGATGCACCCAGAGTATGCTACTTATAAGAACAAAGTATCACCAGTAGAGGTAAACTTATTCATTTTCTAAAGAAATTTAGGTAAATGGTACTCACATATTTACAAACATTGGAACCATTAATTAAACAGTGTGTGAGTCAACAGAAAAATAGAAACACAAAAAAAGGAACAGTATATCTATAAAGTTAATACATAGATGAACCAGTTGGATTTTGTCTACACCCTTGATTGTCCTATAAAAGACAATATTAGTTTTTACTTCTATTATGTGGTCACAAGCACATACTTTCTTTTTGATATTTTAATGACCTGCTCATTTTTTATTATCATTTTCTGTTACGTAACATTCACCGTAGGAATTGATTCTAATAGGAATAATCATTTTTAAAATATTTTCATCAGGAACGAAGTTATAAAGCTTTAAAATTCGTAACTAGAAAGAGAAGACCGACGACGCGGCCTCTGATGACGTCAAATTCCCATGATGCCCATACACCATAACGCCGTTTTCGGGAAAGGGACAGATATATTCGTTAAAAATGGTTTTTTTAATTAATTTTTCCATCAATTATGATTTTGTTTTCAATTTTAATATTTTACTTTTATACAGCTTGAAATTTCAATGGTTGTTTTCTCGCAGCGAAATGAGTTTATCTTGGTAATACAATCGATTTATGAAAAATAATAAATTTAAAAATCAAGAAACGACAGAATAACAAATGTGATAAACAAAACTTGAAAGCGACTTTGAACCAATAGTTATACATCGCGATAGTTTCGCTCAAAGCGGCCGCGGTCTTTGCCCTTCGCGTATCAACCAGCTGATAGGTCTGTACTCCTGATTTAATGAAACACAATAGGTACCGAATAAGTTAACATAAAAGGATGCTGCGCGCGATGCGCGGGGCCTCACTCGCCGCGTGCTTGCAGGAAGTTAATGCCGTATTACTACGCGCGAGAGCTTATTTTGCTCTGAAAATTTATGAATCGCTTTTTACTTTGTCGGTCGCTCACAGTGGGGCTCGGCACAAGGCTTAAAGACACAAAAAGGGCAGTTTTCTTGCTGGTTACCGACATAGAAGAACAGTCAAACTTAAGTAGCAGTGGTTGGGGCGTACTGGAACATGCAGTGTTGAAAGCTTGCGGATGTTGATTTATTTATTAAAACTTTACGCATCAGCAGAAGTCACTGTACTTAGGACATCGAGTGAAGATATTACGAGAATATGTGTTGTTATTTAAGACACACTTTTAAAAACTTTAATGCAAGCATATTACCTCAAATTTATGGTCACAAAACCCATGTAATTCTTTGTGACACGTCTCAGTTCGCACTTTTAATAAGCTCATAGAATCTAGCCCATATTTCTTTGCTGTGCTCGTACTTGTTTCACATAGCGTCTGCATTCTATATTTTTGAATATACATACGCCTCTTTGACAACCTTCTTTCTCTTTCCTCTATGGTTTCATTTGCTAATTTCTGTAATCGTTTCAGTTTCGATTTTGCTAGCCGTCGTTTTCTTTGGGTTGATGTTTCTTTGGGCATTTTTGTTTTGCAAGTATCAGATGGTCAGGGTTTTAAATTTACCATTTAGAGGAAGAAAACAAATTTAGCTATGGTTTAGAGGTTGACTGGCTTTCCAAAATTTTTTTAGACTACTAGTGTTGCAATTGGTTTATTCAACTATGAGCAGATGAGTTGAAGAATGATCTGGCAGGCAAGACCTTACTTGTTATTCTAAGAATACTGTAAAAGAGTAGTTTTACAGGCCCCGGCATGTAAGTTGGCAAAGATTTTCGTAGAGGGGTTAGTTCACACGCACAATTTCATACATTTTTACATGCGCAAACTTCCCCCACTAAGAAAATCTTTGCCAACTCATGTGCCGGTGCAAAGCATTTATTTCAAATAAACCATTCTGTCATGTTGGTCAGTTTAGTTGCATGTGCCAAAGCATTAGCAATTTTGGAGTACAATAAAGTCTGACCCATAATCATAATTCAGGAAATCAGGAACTATAAGTTCCAAGCTCGATCATGTTGCCATACTTCAACTAATAATGTTGGAGTATCAAATGAATTTGTGAAATGAATGGTTAAAACAGGTGAATTTGAAAATATCTACAAATGAGTTTGTTTCATAGAAATCTTGTCAATGGTTATTTTGCAGGACTTTTAATCTTAAAATACAATAAAATAATGACTTTTTTTTAAACTCTTAGTGGAAAAGAGTACCATTATTTTCAGCACTTAAACTCTTTCACAGATCTTAAAAAGAAAAATTACATTTGTTTTGAAAAAAACAAATGTAATTTAAAAGGACAGTATACTTCAGTAAGGTATTACATTCAATTAAATTCATTTAATTTCACAATTTTTTTTGCCTTTCCATTTTTTTTGTTCAGAACCTGGTATCCCTCCAAATGTCAAAGTCACTGAATAATTGAATATGGTTATGGGTCCAACCTTATCCATCTATCTATTATTCCTCAAATCTTTCAATAGCAAAACGGCTTGTTACAATGCATGTCCAATATTTTTTGAAAATGTAATGCATGGACTATTTTTTTGTCTAGGAAAATACCCTCATTATTTAAGTCTCTCCAAATTGATTGTACCATTTTCGCTACAATAAGACTTTTTTTTTGTTATCAGATTCATGCTTTATTGTCCAATCATTACATTTAATGCAAGGGCAATAAAAGTGTCAGTCCCAGGGTATTGTTTTCATTTTTATCTACAACCATAAAAATATCAATTTGCCAATGTTTTAGTATAAAGAGAGAATTCTATTGCACATACAGAGCTGTATTTAAATACTGTTTTCTTTTTCTATTTATACAATAGAATGTTTCAAATAAAGCAAATAATTATTTGTTTAAAAACAAATATTTCAACTTCTTCCAACAGTTTTCTTAATAGAACACAAGACTGAACAAATTACAATAAAAATGTTGATATGGTCAGTTAGTTGTAAACATAAATATCAAATATGACCTTCAAGGTCGTCGGTACTTACTTATTAGAAAATTAGATTGCATACAATCAATGTCCCTTAGGCACAGGTGTCCATTATCAACTTTGATCAAATAAATTCAGAGAATACAGCCTTTCAAAGCGTATTCTTTTCATTTCCTTGTCTAAAGGCACGACCGGGAAATTGCTTCATTATCTTCAATCGCCGAGTATTGAACGTAATTTTAATACAAGAATCGCTAATTAGCTCACACCGCTGATTATATTCTGAAAATTACTTTGAACCGTAAGTCGCACAGCTGCTTGTAGATATTTAACTTATACACATATATTAATAGATTTTATGCTTCATTTGTAACACTGATAAATACTTGAATTGTATTAAAATTTAAATAACAGTGCAAAATAATAAAATCTAAACATTCCATCCACTTTGCAGTATAATTTTGACAGATGGATGTTTCTTATTTTTAATCTGTGTTTTTAATTGCTACTTTTTAATCGACTAATAGCAATGTGCTGAGTCCATAATGTTTTCAATTCGTCAAAAAGCATTGAGACCATTCGTAAGCATGTGCTAAGGTTATTGGAACAAGAATAGTTTATTTGTATTACGACATGTTTCGTAATCAGGGTCATAATGGTCATATTTAGAATTGAGATCTTACACGTTCTACCATCTACGACATGCCAGACACATGCCTCTGGCATACAATATTCAAACAATGAATAAATTAAAAACAAGAAGTTATTATTAATTAAATTATTGTCATTAGAAATGTATGTTAACATTAATTGGGGTTTCGTCCCAATCAAAATGTTTTCAATATTCAATCCTTCAAAGCTAATTCGTAGAAGTATCTCTTTGTCTAGCGCCTATTTTTATTGCCACAAGCGAGCATTGTTTTTGACACAATAATAAAATAGTTAGTAGGTACCCATAATTTCTAGAAATATTGTAATCATTGTTATTCTGTGTACACTTACTAATAATTATTTGTAACTGCATAGGAATCCTAAAAGCTTCCTGCGGGACAGGCCTAGCCTAGTGCAGGAAGTCTTTGGAAATTCTTTTAGGCTTAATTTTTAAAGAAACTAAACAATCTTGTATATGACACAATAATTATTGTAACCTATATTTTCTTTTTAATAAATTTATTCTTATTCTAGGTAAAAGTACTTACTTCATAGTAACACTTCAGAGTAATAAAATGTCAATGATATAATCGACTAAAGAATTTTTTAGTCGACTTTTATTCATGTTAACTTCAAACATGGCGTCAAAAAAGCAAAACTGAACGGATCTTTTCGTAAATCAGCGTTCGTGTTTATTTCACAGAACGCAGCTTTAGCTGATTTGGTGGTAAATTCTGAATTTTGTAAGACATCGTTTTATTTTACTGAGAAAATGTGTGCTCTAAACTGTTTTCTTACTAGGAATCGCTGTTATGATCATCTGAGAGCATGGCAAATACCTTGGACTTGAAGCTGGTGTTAAAGCACCTTACAAATGGAACGCTTGGCGAAAACTTGTGCATAAATTGTCTGAAGCCACTTCGGGAACAGTACGAGAATATTTTCACGAAAGTTTGTAAATATGACAAGGAGTATTGCATAGCAGACGTGCTCCGAATCATGTGCGATGTTGAGGTAAATCGTTACTCCAAGAAGTAGGTAACTCATAAAAGTGGCATTTGTGGTTTTTATTTTGGTCAACACCTAAGCTCATAATTTTTCTTTTGGCTTGTTGAATCCTTACGGAAGATCCCAACTGTTGATGATTCTTCATAGTACTTAGTAGTACATAACAACTTGTATTAACTACTTTGTCCTATGAATCTCACTCAGACTAAATAATGTTTATTTTCAGCTGTCTTTCGCCGATAACTACAATGTTTGCGTGAATTGCTTCATGATGGCATCTATGGCTTACAAGTTCTACTTACTATCTAAGAGGAGTAATGAGATCATTAACTTTTACACTGATGAACTTCTCAATAACTTAGACCAAATAGAATTGCCAGAAGAAACAACAAACAATACCCTTTGCATATCCCTACCAGAAATTTTGACTGAAACTCCTATATTTGATTTTGATTTACATGCAATTAGCAAAGATACAAAGAGTGACATAGTTGAGACTATTAAGATTAAAACCGAAGTTATAGAAAAAGATGATAAGATAGTGGTCATTACCCAAGACAATGATGAGCCTTTGTTTTACCGCATTCAACCAGGTGGTGGTCTAACCTTGCTTGACGAAAGTGAAGCAAAGAAGTATACCAAAAAATTTAATATGTCAATGGTAGGACAGACTAAAGTGGGGAAGGTGGTACGGACACCTAAGGAAATGGAATTTAAAGGGAGGCAACCTAAAAGAGGGAGGAAAAGAGGACCAATGACGCTGAAGCTATGTTCGCGGTGTCCGGTTAAATACAGGTTTATAGCGAAACTGAAGGAACATATGAAATTGGAGCATGATGTTGTTTTGTACGTTTGTGAGGTATATGTGTACTTGTGTAGTCATTTTATTTATTTTTAGTTGTACTGTAAAGGATGTGTATGTGGGTGGAAAATTTATTAGCCAACTTAATTATTTTCAGAATATTAGTAGATATATTTTTGCCAGCTTAGTCATATTATTATTTGGCGTGTTTTGTGACACAAAGGTCTCTTCCAGCTTTTCTAAATTCTCTTATTTTAGTCGTTCTTTGCCCGCAATGGTTGTCAATTTATTTTGGCAATTTTATACCGACTCTGTGTGCCCCTCCACCATATCCTAATATTTTAGTTGGAAAGAACAATCACAAAAGCTCCTGATTTCTTTAACTACCTTGTTTCTTGGGCAAACTTTCTTAAACATTCCTGCTCTACAATTCCAGGTGTGTAAAGCCCTAACAGAAGATGAACAAGAGTACCACAACCACCTGCGGACACACACCAACATCCACCAGTGTGCTCTGTGCAACATGGTGTTCAAGAAGAGAGTCACCATCATCAAGCATCTCAAGCGCCATGAGAGGATGAGGAATATGGCAAATGTGAGTTTACATCTCTATTTTTAGTGTGTGGTAATCCTCATGGATGTCAGCCGTAGTGTGGGGAGTGGTCTGTCGGACTCTTAACCAATTACTTTTGACTGGCCTGTTGGTCGAGTGGTTAGTGACCCTGACTGCTAAACCGGATGACGTGGGTTCGATTCCCACCCAGAACAAATCATAGTGTGATGAGCATGATCATTTGTTCTGAGTCTGGGTGTAATTTGTCTATAATACTTATGTATTTAGAAATATATAAGTATGTTTATAAGTTGTCTGGCTGCCATAGCACAGGCTCTGCCTAGTTTAGGATTGAATGACCGTGTGTGAGTTGTCCCAAGAACCTTTGACTGAGGCGCGTTTGCACTTTTCGTCACGCTTGAATTCATGTGGCTTTGTTATTTACTGCAGCCAAATACTTCTGCACCTACCTCACTTACTACTGAGCCTTCCCTTTGGCTCTTCAGGACTCTTTACACGCAACACTCCATTCACCGGCGTCGTCGGCGCCTTTCGCGCCCTGCGAGTTGTATTGGTTGTCCCTCCCCCCCCCGCTCCCTTTCCGCCGCCTTTTTTGCGACCAGTTGCTTGAGCTCACCCAGGAAAAATAAAACTTGTTTGGGTTGTCACCGGATCCGTGAAAGATTCGGGCTAAATTGTA
This sequence comes from Mamestra configurata, assembly GCA_002192655.3. NCBI lineage: Eukaryota > Metazoa > Arthropoda > Insecta > Lepidoptera > Noctuidae > Mamestra > Mamestra configurata. Next base: position 356,941 of record NDFZ01005222.1, on the reverse strand, counting down.
GTACTGTCCCTACAATTCATCTTGGAAGAAATCGAGTTTCCTGTGTGATAGGTCCCGCAAGGGAACCCGCACGATAAAAGCTAACAATGAAATCATTCTGTCTCCCCAGACCGACAACGCTCACATCTGCGAGAAATGCGGCAAGATCCTAGAGGACGAGGATTCCCTGCGCCAGCACTACGACACCAAGCACTACAAGAAGTTCACGTGCTACTACTGCGGGCGCATGTACAAGGGCGAGGCGAGCTTCGACATGCACATCCGCAAGCACGAGGACAATATGGAGACAGGGAAGTACAAGTATGTCAATAAATGTGTATGTTTGTTAATCAACCACGCATCAGCTGCTGCAGCAGATCAGCTTGGTTTTTTGGAATGAGAACGATGGTAGAGCATGGTCTGAATTTATATATCTATCTATCTATTGGGGTATGGTTTCCGCACTTAGTCCTGATGTTGGACCATTGTGCGTGGGCCATGGCGGCCGTCATTCCAACCAGCCAACCTCCCTCCAGAAGCAGATCAGTCCTCCTTAAGAGTTCAGGGTGTCTGTGAGTGAATTTGGTGTCCCTATCGTTTGTCTACGTATATCGGCGACGCCTGTGCACTCAAGGAACACGTGCGACACCGTTTCCTCCTCCTCCATGCATGCTCTGCACAGAGGACTGTCTGTTATACCTAGTGTGTGGAAATGCTTATTCAGTGAGCAGTGTCCTTGTAAGGCGCTTGGTAATGCTTGTTATTCAATTGATAATTTATTTTCATTTAGTTATGACTTGGACGAAATTTGCGCAGACCCAAAATAAATTGGGATAAGTGTAAAGGTAAAATTAATAGTGATGATGAGTTGACAATTTTGTCCGACTTTTGCAGGACGCATTTTTTTTAGTGTACTATGAATCTTATATGCACATTAATTACTCAATAAAATCACTTTATTTACCTATAATTTTCCAGACATAACATCTACAACAAAAAGAAGAAAGCGACTCCGAATGAGAAGCCTAAGCCGGTAACGAAGCGCTGCATGTGCTCTACATGCGGGAAGCACTTTGTGGACGAGCGCGCCTTGCTGTGGCATCAGCGACTGCACAACAACGAGAGGCCTTATATTTGTAATGTGAGTACCTATTGTATGTTATTGATATTATGTAGGAGACAACATATGCGTTTAGTTTATACCTTCGGGGATGTGCTGTTTTTGCAGAACTCACACTGTACCCAATTGCGCGCTGGATGTTTTATACACAACCCGTCTTGGGTCCCATAGTAGAACTCGACTCAGTTTGCATTTGCACGAACCTTTTGTTCCATAGTTAGATAATGCTTAATTAACTTTTTAACCTACTTCAAAAAGGAAGAGGTTCTGTATTCGTCAGTACCTATGTATTTGTCTCATACTTATGTCCACCTCCAGTTATAACTTTGTTCTTTACGAGCCGTTTTTGAGTAGCCCCGTGTAAATAACTTATACGAATTCCTTCCCAGGACTGCGGTCGCGGCTTCGTGTCCGTGAACCGCCGCAACCAGCACGCTCTGTGCGCGCACACGGCGCCCACGCGCCGCTGTCCGCTGTGTCCCGCGCTCTTCCACCTCCGGTCCATGGTCAACACGCACGTCAAGAAGGTAGGTGATCCTTGACAATTCTTTTAATTTAGACGAAGGAAAATCAAAGCAAGGTGTAGGTAGGTTATACCACCTGTCATCACCAGCACACAGTCGGAATTACACTTGTAACATGTAACAGCCGAGGCCGTTCCTGTCATCTTGTAATGTGAGGTCGTATCTCTACGCGCACACGTCCTCAGACTAGTGAGGTAATAATCTTTGTAAAAAGGTGTAAATAATTGGAATGATAGATGGGTAAAAAAATCAACATCTGTAACATACCTATGTACGGTTGTCTTTAGCGTATAAGTTAGGAACAGATTTCGAATTGAAACTCGTATCTGACTGCCAGTCATGATTTTTATGACAATATCGAGACCATTTTTGGATTCGGCTGACTTTTCCGTCTAGGAACCTATCCAGCCTTTCATAATACAAATATTGATCGCTGTCCTCTAACCAGGTCCACCTAAAACAACACAAGCGCCGCAACCGCATGACGAAGCATCAGAACGTGTTCTGGCGGACCGAGCCGGTGCCCATACAGGAACTCAGCGTTGAGATACAGAACGACATACTTGAGCTGCAAGCTGCTAACGAGGAACAGGATTGGGTAAGATACGATTCATCATCTTCATGCCTTTGGCCCTATAATAGTTATGTCCGTGACTACCGCAGGACCACCAACGTCAATGGCTTCCATATTTGAATCAGGTTTGAGGAAAGCGACAAGCTCCTCAAACTTGGAATCAACATTGAAAGTCGTGGTCCTGCTGAACGAGCGCGCTAAAGTAATAATCGTTGATTTCTCGGTAAATACAAAGTTCTGTATATTTTTACCTAATGAATCACATCTAAGGGTACTTATAATTATTTGTATGAATACCTGTATAGCATGCCCCCTTTTTCGGCGCTCATGGTGGTCCTGCTGAGCGGAGCGTGACTAGCGCCGGACCAGCTTCAAAGTCGATTTTTTCGAAAACTACTACAAACAACAGAATTGGTACCGTAGTAGTTAGTACTAGTACCAATTGAGTACTAATACTAATTTACCAAATATGGAAGCGATTGGCGTTGGTGGTCCTGCGGTAGTCACGGACAAGAGTTAGTGGGGTCAGCGTAACACGTTTTCTTATTTTATTTTCCTCCTGTCTTCTGTCAGACTATCATTCAGTCACCATTCTTGCATATCATTCATCACAAATTCCATCTTTAACTTCTTTTTTCGTGTAAGGGCCGGCCGCTGAATGAGATAGCGGGACGACTTGGGATGGTCGATGGCTTCCTTAGGAATTGGCACAGAACTGGGAATAGGACGCCTTTGCCCAGCTGTGGGGAAGTTCAGGCTAGATATAATAATCATAACCTACCCTTTCCCTATCTGTCTATCAATATTATATTTGTCATTCTTTTAGTCACATGTTTTGATTAAATCACACCAAGATAAACGATTCCCTTTCAACTTTTCTGGGCGGGAAATATTATGTTGCAACAATAGTCAAATAGTGACCTATTGCAATACAAGGTGGAGACGACGATGCGACACTAAATCAAAACACTGGCAATACTAGTGCATACGATTTTTTGTCATTTATCGTAGATTTGATGTCATTAACTGCTACAGACTAGGTAGTACTTGGATTTCTTCAGAATAGTAGTCACTATTTTTGACTAGTTAGAGATGTTTCTGACGTTTTATGCAATTGGGAAGTTCATTTTTGATTTCGGTGATAGGATTTATAATAGTTTCAAAATATTCCTATGAACCAGTATTGCCAATATTTTCAGTGTTGTGTTGTATTTATTTTCGTATCGATGTCTCCACGTTGTATTATATTTCCCAAGCAATATAATCTTTTACTTGGCATATGTTCTTTTAAAGTTAAAGACGACCGCCATGGCCGACATTCGATCAGAAGTTTAAATTTATTTTACTATTTCAGTCAGGCCAAGCAAATTACGCGGTCCCTTCACCGTCCCATCCCGGCCACTTGGGAGGGATATGACGCAAGCGCAACAGGAAGCTCGAGCAGCAGCGAGCTGCCGAGAACAAGCGAAGACGCACCCTCTGGATGTAAAACGCTAGTCTTTATTTATTTTACTACATACAGTGGAGTTACCATGGATTCTTATAAGCAGGCCAAGTGACAAAAAGGGGAGACCGTGTCAAGCGATTTTGAACCATGTAGGTATAACTATTATAGTAATTTTATACTGCTGTGTGAATGGTACAAATCCAGTAAAACTTTGATTACCGTGTAAAACGGGGTGGATAGAAAAGTAGGGGGGAATAAATCAAAACTGCTTGGAATTTTCGCGTTATTTAAATATTGTTTGTAGCAATGAAAATCTCATTTTTGGTAATCATTTCTTTTTATGGGTGCCTTGTGAGAAACCTTTAATACGGTATTTAATTGACCCCTGCCTTTCTACCCACCCCCCTTTACACTACCTAGATTCCCAGAAAAGTAAAAAGGGGTTATTGGTTTTTACAATCAAGTTGTCTGTGCTCAGTATTGAGCTAACTGTCGTAATTTGGGTTAGTATACCTCTTTGCCTAAGTACCTCTCTCTAGAGTCTAGAAGAATACAGGAATGTGGGTACCCAGAATCCAGATAATAGTTCTACTGTATATTGAGACAGAACCCCCATATAATAGTGCTGCGAACATTTTGTTAAGTGATGAACTTTTACAGACAATTGTGTACAATAGTGATATTATATTCTGTCTTATGAGACTTGAAACTGACAATATTTATTTACTTCATAGTAATGAACTGTGACTTGGCAATTATTAACTGAATGGGCTCAAAAAATAGTGCCTGTTTTCAAAAGAAGTGCTTCCTAAACCTTTTGAACGCCAGTGCAAAAGTAAACTCATCGGCGTGCCCCCGACGCCAAGCCACCAATTCGCCGTACTCTCACATATTTGTGACGTTTGGCGTACAGGGCACGCGCTTGCTTGTCATGTTTACGTGACACTGGCGTTCAAAAGGTTAACCTTTTCGCCGCCAACGTACACAAAACGCAATGCCTCGCTGAGCGCCAAGCTATAAATGTATAACTAAATATACAGTAAACAGTAGTGATGGGGATATCGTCATATCGATGAATAAGATTTGTACGCGTAAAGTTAAGATTTAAAGTTGATTTTACGAATATAAATAAAAACTGATTAAATATTTCCAGATTTTATTTTATTTCACAGTATCCTTAATAAGAAAAAACAGTATAAATTATGAGTATCAAAGAAACTAATACATAACTCAATTAGAACTATAAGGAATGGGGTACATCTCTATTTGTTTCATGATCTCATTCTTTAACTTCATATCAAGTTATTGGCACTGAGGGCACGTTGAATTCGATTCTGATCAGGGATGGGGTCTATGGTCTTTCTTTCTTCTATTTTTGTTTATTCCTGTGTTTTTTTAATAACTTCAGTCAACGTTTTTTACCGTAGGTATCTAAGTAGCAGAATTTTTAATTGTTTTTAAAGTGTTTTTTGAAATGGAAAGTAAGTATATATTTAAATTCTATCACGCTTGTAGCCGTGTACTTATCAAAGCATTGTTTTTTAAGTGTTGTTTCTGTTCTTTTCTTAACTCATGTATCGGTAGCGTTTACCCATCACATATATACTTACGTTTACATACTTATTGAATTCCTACTCTTTGATGAATAAACATTATTATTATCATCCAGTTAGACATACCTCAGAATTATCTTCTGGTTCAATGTTCTCCACAAAATACTCCGAGTCCGATTCCACACCTTGCAAAATTTTAAGAAGTTCGTCCGAATCAAGTTCTTCACTCATTTTTCTATTTGTTATCAAGTGAAAGAAAGAAAGATGCGTGCGCGCGAATCCGATTTTGTGCTGCACTATGCCAAAGTGACCTTGACAGCCGCACGCCTATGACGTCACTGACCAACTTCTATAGTAGTTCGTGGCACTCGGTGGCGCACAGGGGCATAGACGACCAATTGTTTTGTAGAGATGGGAAAATAACTATCGACAAGAATTGGTAACAACTTTATAATTACGTATCGGCATCTACCTGAAGGCCGAAATTCATCTACTATCCTTTGTAATGAAGTAGATAACTAAGTTCATATTTTATTGACCTCAAATTGTTTTCGATATTCGTAACTTTCTGTATTTATAAATATTTAAATGGTGAAATCAACCTTTCACGGCACATCACTGGCCAACTTGATATGAAGTGATTGGCGTTCTGAGGAAAGAAACAAAATTCGGAGTTTCTGTTTTTGCCGATTTTAGGACAAACTAGGGCTTATTTTGTGTAGAAAAATAAAAAACAGGGTAGTAGACAGTGCTATCTTAAATAATAAAATGAAACAAAGCTTTTAATCACAGTAAATTTATTTTAATGAGATAGTTAAAATGAACAACTTCTATAGAAGTTGTGGCGCTGGTGGCACGAAAATCCCGAACTTCTATAGAAGTGCTTGGCGGTGAAAAGGTTAATATAATGTGTGGTTGTGTGTATTTCAAAGCCCCCAAAAGTACCGTTTTTTTATTGTGCCTTAATATCATGTTCATAACTAAATTACATTGTAATAAAAGTATTCAAAATAGTTTCGAAAATCAGCTTTTGTATATTGTTTTCTTTTGTAAATAAGCAATAATAAAATAACATTTATAAATAGTGTTTTCTTTTCTTCTTGTACCTAGATTGTTTATAGTTATACCTATTACATAATATTTTATTAAGATAAAGCTACTGCTTGGTATACTATATCGCAATGTGGGTTTATTGGGAATTCCTCAAGGATTTTATCAAAGAAAACAACATTCATCCCTTTTTGTATATACATTTATTGTATTTTTTTTTTCAATTTTAATTTATCGTTTACCAGATATATACTTTCATATAATAATCAATTGTTTATATAATATATACAACTTACAAATAAACCTGAAGGTCCTTACGAACAACTACATTGAGTCTTATATCTAGGTGGAATCATTTCGTTTTATATCTAGTTGAACGTTGCAACGTGAAAAATGCAATTTTCACACACAAACGAATCAATCAAATCTGTTAATTAGGCAAAACAAATGACAAAAGTAAAACTGCAAATGGATAAGTGTTTACCCTGACTTTGAAGCAGAAGAAAGTGTAATGCATATGTTTGAAACAATACTCTGAATACATTATTATAACCCAACAACATTAATTTCGTCATTCTTGTTAGTTTAGGGTGGTTTTCGATATCAGTCTGTCAAGTAGTATGTCATGTCTAGAACTCAAAAACGTTGGCATTCATTCAACTTATTTTGGTATAAAATAAAAGTAAACTATATTTTTGTAGATTTGTCCAAGTTATGTTTTATCTACAAATATTTATTCCAATTCCATAATCCTAAAAATATTTCGAGATCTGAGACACCAAGATTATTCAACTAATAACAGGGCTCCAAGGCGCAGACTCCACCGAAGTGGAGACGTGTGAGGTCGATAGAAGACGTGATGTAACCAACAAACAGAATTTTGTTAGTTTAATTTGTCTCCTCTTAGCTTCAGAACTAGACGATATTTATCGTCGATTTCTTAAACTGCACAAAAAACCTGTGCCTGAGTACGTCCATCACCAAGGCTCACCCCACGTATCTGCACACAGTGGGATTCATCTTAGCTGAAAAACCTATTCCTTTTATCTCCGGTTTGGAGGAGTCTGGGCCTTAGACAAAAGAGTTTCGTAAGGTCGAAATCGTCAGCGGTGCTGTCATTAAAGTTGTCGAGTTATAACAAAAAGCGTTTGCAAACATCAATTATGATAATTACAAAAAAAAAACAATTAAAATTTGATCAAATAATTTCTTCCACTTTGTACTATCACTGACCGTTTGCAAGAAACAATAATTTCACAAGGGGTTAAAGTTTAAGTACTAGCCTTTTAAGCTTGTCAAATTAGTTATTTGTAGTATGGGAAAAAAATCTGGTGGGCTATTTAGGAACTTATGTATTCGGTTTTTAGGAGTTTACTTAGTAAATCCCATGTGAGTGATTGCTTACATAACTTTGCATGATAGGACACGACAAATATATTACTTTGGGCACAGTCAAAGCAATCATCTAAAAATAAAATCATTTAATTTATTTAAATTAGCGTCCCATGACCCAAAGTGTGTTATATCATGCTAAATTATTGGAAAAGCGGCCTAATATATGCATAGTGCAGGATTGCGAATTAGCCAACGATGCATGGATGATTTAAACGCGGATTCATATAAACATTCTACAGGGGAAATCAAACCAATGAATTCTATTCAATGGTTTCAATATTCAGCCAAAAAGACATTACTACATTTTGATTTATCAAATCTACTCTCCTTAATAAAATCAGGAGATAAGTCTAGAATAAAAATGGCGACAAAAGCACCAGAAACACTTTACCATAGAAATATCCCGGTGATAGTAATACCGAATTTGTTCTTAATAATTTTAGGCACAGAACCTCTTGCGTTAATGCGAAAATGACTGGCGTACTTCAGTATTAAGAAAAATATAGGCTGTACAAGTAATCTACATAACACCAAGGAGTAGTAAGTGAATGGAGTGCTAATGTGTGGATGATTGTCACGATGACAGTCGTCTCACGAAGCGCCACGGGTCACGACGAAGGATCGTCCGATGCGGTTTCGTCCCACTCGAGTTTGGATCTACGAACAAACATACGTCTTAGAACTCCTTTTGCTTACTATTCAATGGTGTTAAAAGCTGCGCCAGTCATGTTTCGAGAACGCATCGTCATTGTTTAGTGGTATTTCCTTGCAAACGGCCTGACAATCCCTACCCTAACTTTGCCAGAGACTTACATGACGCCGCCCCGCCTGTTCGCCATCTGCAAAGAGACAACACCCGAATATCTCGTACAATATACGGACCTTCAACGTCATATCACTTTTATCTCTAAAACATTTTTTTTTTACTTTTTCCTTTAGTTTATTCTAATGATATTTGATAACTTACGCAGCCACGATGCGTTGTCCCCGTATCACATCTATGGAGCATACAAAGTTATGTGAGAATCGTATTTTAAAGTTGAATAATACGAATATGTGATAAATGGAATTTGCATATTGTGAACTTTTCATGTTTAAAATATTATGTACAGGATAAAATAAATTCGTCACATTAAGATAAGTTTTTTTTTTAACTGCCAAAATCGGTTGGCCTTTGTATTTTTCCTCTATTATGATTATTTACAGAATCAAATGCTACATGCACAAACAGCCAGACTATAATTATGTACAAATATTACTTGATGCAGGCATCGAACCCGCGACGACAACAGAAGCTTATCGTAAGTGTAAGTTTTACGTGCATATCACCGAAAAGCAAACGCCGCATGATTGTAAAACATCGCGTGAAATTGTAAACATTTTTTAAAAAATAGACATGGATATATTGGAAACTATTGAATTTGGATGGGATTTATTGTATACAAACTATTTTTTTATAGTATATCGAGAAATTATGATCGAATAAAGATTTATTACAATCTTTCGGAGTCTGCAATTTCCCGGTGACATGCATATTAAAAATGCATATAGAATATTATGGATTAAATACAAGACAATGAACACTAGTTTCTTAAAATAAATTGTGTATTTTCTAGTCTACTCCACTATAAGTCAAGAGATATTTTAAGTTGAACGTCAGTGAGAACTTACGTCAATCTAAGTTTCACGCTAGCTCGACCGAATGCCGCCCGAAACAGCAGGGATCAATGCGGAGTCCCCAATAGTATAGATCATTATTTTTTTAATAAATCTAAATTATTAAAACTTGTAAATCCCATATACTGGCATATCTGGAGAATCTATACCTAAACAGATATGTAAAGTATCTAGTTAGTTTTTTGTTCTAAAATTCGCATTTTGTTTATTAAATATTTGATGCGAAATTACTATGAAATGATTAGCAAATGGAATGGTAATTCGGCAAATTTAATGTGTTTGCCGAATCGACAGATTCACAGCTATGACCCATAGTAACTACCAGTCGTAAAATCACAGAATTCCCCAATTTCCTCTAGCAACGTCAAAGTACGTCGCGGCAGTTACCTCTACTCCTTAACATGACCGAGTCCATAACAGTCTCATTGTCATGGAGTTTGATCGAAATTCAGTAGCATAACACTCCATTTGCTAACAACTCCGTGTTCTAATCCACCTAAATCTATGTCAATCAATACAAAACCATGAGCCAACTCACCATAACGAAACCATCAGTCCTTACAGCGACAGGGCAACACCAAGCACATATCGCACCATAAAAATTGCAACATGTTCAAAACTTATCCTCATATCACGAGTTCTTACACACTATAATCACATAAGTCAGTTCCTCACTTATATAAATAAGTCCACTGTTTGTTATATATTTACACGCGTTTGGTTCTGTGGTGCTTGACGTGGCTGGTTCCGTATATGAACCGTGTGCGCCACTCTTCGTACTGCTACGTACAGGCTATGGTGTTTGATGTTGACGGAGGGTGCTCCGGCTTGTCTGTAGCAGGCTTGGCTTCTGCGGCGGGGTGCGGCAACATTCCGTTCTGTAGGTTCACTTCGTACATGTTGGACGAGTTTGAATCTTCGTTGTATGATAGGACGCTGACTTCGTCCGTCTGTGGATGAATGGGTTCATTGAATGTACAGGTTTCCTGTGGAAAGGATACTTTTGTCAGTCATCTCAGTTTGAAAATCTTTTTTTTTACGCTAGTGAGGGAAGCGTAGGTAATGTTGTGAACTAAGCAGGTGAGATGAGACTTAAAAGTGTGCTTTTTGAATGAATTTAACGATACAATTAATTGTGAAATAATGAAGACCCACCACCTCACATAAGCTCTGATAGCAAAATTACTGCTTTCTAAACTAATTTTATAAAGAGGAAAGTTTTGTTTGTTTGTTACGATTTAACTCAAAAACTACTCGACCGTTTAAAAAAATCCGTTAGAGAGCTACATCTTCACTGAGTAACATAGGCTATATTTATTTACAGAAATAATTAGGGATCCTTACTAAAACTTGATGTAACCCAAGGTGTAAAACAAATTGACATAAATTATCTTTCATCGCATGCACTGCGAAAACTATTGATGATAGAACAAAACAATGTACTAACAATATTAAAGAACATATCAATATTTATAAAAAAGTCTGCGATAGCATAAATGCCTATATCCGACGGATAACTGTAAGTGTAAGTGCTAGTCATTAATAAATGAGTTCTAATGTTGGTTAAATATCACAATTTCGCTTCAAATTCGCCGAAGGGTCAGCTCAGGCAAATCAGCAAAATGTTCGGCTATGGCCGAACACACGCCACACTACAGTGAACTCTATTTCAGTTTTGAATGAGATCATTTTCAGATTAACAAAAACTGGTCGAGTAGTTTGTTACTCCGTTTCCGCTGTCCCTATGGTCGTAATAAGGAACTGCTCACGTTACAACTAATTGGTCGCTGTTAGAAACGGGAACGAAATTAGGTGTGCCTGTCGCGAGTCGTATGATCTTTCGAGGAGCAATGAAGTGTAGAAGCTAGTGTACTCACACTGCTCTCCGAGAGGCGCTTGGTCTTCTTGCTGGGCGCGGGCATGGCGGCGCTGAGGTCGAGCGGCTTGCGCTTGCTGCCCGACGTGGTGCGCTCGCGCTTCAGCAGCGAGCCCGACAGGTACTGGTGCAGCTGCTTGCGTCGCACGTGCCGCGCCTGGGTACACGCCACGGGTTATTGAGCGCTCATTCTACATGTTAAACAATGCTAAGGCATCCAAAAAAGCCCTGAAATTAAATCTATTGCATACGACTGATAATAATCGAACTGGCAAAAAATGGAGGAACGAGAATTTAAGCATTTTAGTTTAGAAGGCACGGATACCGGTTCAATTTTCAAACCGTTTCTATGTACTTGACGCTAAACCTATATTAAACTGAAAGAAAAAAAAAAAACATTTTCACTCGGGTTTCATTCGAATAAACCAGTATTTGGAGGAGTCTTTGTTTGTGTCGCCGCGCCGCTCGTCGAATAAACTGGTTAAGATGGAAGTTCTTAAACGTTCACGTTCTTTAGAAAAGTTCTGAGCAAAACCGCAATAAATCGGTATTTTTTAACTGGTTCCGAGCCCTGGTTTAAACTCTTTTGCCTATGTGTTACAAATTCGGGGACTGTATAACTGATTTTTCTTAACAAATAACTTAAGAGTGCAACCATATTGCAAAAATAATGAGGTCGTCTGCACTGTCTTAATATTGCAGGATCTTGTCGACCGCTAGAGGGTTGCACTTGGTCTCGAGTATTTTGATGGTTAGATTCTCACTGACCGTTATGAAAAATAACAGTTACTAACTAAATCAGCCTAAATAAAAGTACAATTGATCCCACGCTCACCTCAATAGTCATCCCTTCCCTCAGCATATGTGCGCTGTCGGCCTGGTAGTTCACCGACTCCGTAAACGTCGAGATATCGTACGTCAGATCTACATTCAGATTAGTCTTCTCGAACACCAGGCCTATGAACCACATTGAGCAGAAGTTTGCTACCACTTCACCCTGAAATTGTATGAAAAGACATATTAATTTAATAGAAAAATAAGTGTACAGGACCTTTTTACCCAACTGAACCAGTTAGGTCAATGTTCTAATTAATTGTTGAAACTTCACTAACGGGCATAATTTCCCACTTTCGGTGCCCAGAACTCAGCATATGGGTCGAACAATTTTTTTTTTGTTTGCCCACATCTCGTAGCTACATGTAACGATGAATCGGCTAAGAGTTATGGGCACACGAAAAAAATATTGTTCGACTCATATGCTGAGTTCTGAGCACCGAAAGTGTTAAATCGTAATTTAAATTACACGGCTTAAGGCCAATTCATATCATCTTAGCATTAATCAATGTCAAGATGTTGGGAAATTGGTGTTTCTTTTTAGATTGCGAATATCCTTGAAAATTGCGGAATAGCTGTGTATGACCTTGTGTATCGTAGTTGATATTCATTGTTTTTGTGAAGATTCGCTAATCAATTTAAAAAGGCCCTGTACTGGGGAGGTTATACATTCTCTTTTTTCAGGTCCGTTTTCTGCTGTAGGTAGTAGACTAGTGGTTGATTCCCATCATTGGGTTGTTGCTTGAAAATAAAACGCACATTGAACAGTTAAATACAGGTTTTTGGTGGAGCTGTAGATATGGTGAAGGACCTGCAGGTCTATTCTGACAATAATTCACAGTGAAACAGATTAAGTGAGTTGCCATTCACCAGTGATGTGCAGATTTACACCTCACTTCACCTTAAATTTCCATGGTGAGATTTATACAGAATAGAACTGCTGTTTCAGGTAATTTAATAAAGATTCTGGTCCGTTTTTCTTGATGCAGAATACAAAAAAATGGGACAGAATTTGTATTAAATTATCTGCCAGAGAAGATAATCGGGGGTTATCCGGAGATGGTGTAACAGACAGAGTATAATACCGAGGAAAACAGGGTCAATTTTGAAATATTACTTTCAGTACTCACATTATCATTCTTTTTAGTTTCAGGCACGGGTTCTGTTGGTATTGGTGCTCCTGAAATCAAAAAATTCTCACATCAGTGTTTTCTATAAAATTTAGTAATTGAACATTGTGATATTTTTTATCAATGAAGCCTATTTTATTTTACGTGACAGTTTACGTGGTACATGACATTTTACGTGTCAGTGGCCAGATAGGCACAATTTGGAAGGAAAGTTAAGCGGAATTTAGGCAAAAGAGGTAAAAGTTGTTGAAGACTTACACCACTTATTGATGGACTGTGTTCGGTATGAGTCTGGGAGAAATGATTTGTTTAGGGCCTTGAGGTTGAACAGACTTGGCAGGCACATTTAATTAAATCTTGGCTCAACCAAATGGCGATGATGCGAAGAGTCTGTTTAGGTTCATGGCTCAGATATGATTAATGTGTGTTTAGGGTACAATGGGACTGACATCCGCATTGCGATTACAAATGTCCCTAATAAATAAATAAATAAAATAAAAAGAGGTAAAGTGTCCCATAATTTACTTATGTATTTAATCTATGTCTGAATGTGATACATGGGCGGGCAGACATATTGCTACAAAGCATTTTCTTTTTTAGAAATCAATATTTATCAAAAGGCTAAACACAACACCATGGGGGTGCCAACTGAAAACAAGCGCTAGGTGTCTGATGCCTAGCAATACTGAGATGGAAAGCCTTTAGGTATGGGCTCAGAGCAATTGTATCATTATTATCTATTATTTCTTTTACATTGGGGTTGCCATAATCGCCACGCTTGGCAGGCGGGTTGGCGATCAGTGTAGCTGTTGCAATGCACAGAGAGTGCTGCTGCCCATCCTCGAGCGAGTCCCTTAGTCGCCTCTTACAACACCCACGGGAAGTGATAGGATGGTGCTACTCTTTTACGTCCGACAGCAAGGTAGCCGATGGCTACGAGACGCACAGAACCGGTTGTTGTGACGACACACGCGGGGAGGCCTATGCCCAGCAATGAACGTCTGCAGGCTGATATGATTTCTTTTACTTTGTTGCTGCTGTGTTCTGTCTGTATATTTATTTGAGTAAGACTATACAGGCTAGATAAACGGTTAAGATGTACCTGGCGGCAAAGCAAGCGGCTGTCCGTTGTTGGTGTTGAGCGGCACCGAGCTGTAGCACTCGGGGTTCACGTGCGCTATTGTGATGTGCGAGTTGCGCTCCAGGGTGGCTGTAACAGAAAACAGCATTATGTTAGACACACATACCGCCTTTTTACCATGGTACGCAGAACCTACAAAATGCTTCTAATAGAATAGAAAAGTTGTAAAAAACATTTTTTTACATATTGTTACTTTCTAATGTAATGTATTAGCTGTAAGATTTCTTAAAATTAATAAAATAAAAAAAAACAAAATGCCTTTATCGTCGCCAGTAACATTCATCATTTCATTTAATAAAATGTATCTTATAACTATCGCAATTTCTTATTAAGCGACGACAACAATGTACTACACAATATTTAAAATAGCAATTTTCACGATCTCGTGAAAAAATATCATCGGAATAAATATAGTGACTTTACAATACATTATACCTGCGTCCTAAATACCAGCAGTTTACGAGTCATTGACCCAATTTACGCGGCTCATTAACCAATGTAATGTGTTCTCATATTTTACCTACGCATTTATAAATCTTTCTATTTAATTCATGAACAAGGGTGTTACGCGTATTTTAATTTTGGCTGTTGTCATGGTTTAGAAGGTACTTATGAAAGAAAAGTTTGCCAAGCCAAAAACCGGCCAAGTGCGAGTCAGACTCGAACACGAAGGGTTCCGTATCTATAAAAACGGTAAAAAAATCACGTTTGTTGTATGGGAGCCCCCTTTGTTTTTTAGTTATAGCGGACACAGAAATACATCATCTGTGAAAATTTCAACTGTCTAACTATCACGGTTCATGAGATATAGCCTGGTGAAAGACGGACAGCGAAGTCTTAGTAACAGGCGAAGCCGGGGCGGGTCACTAGTTAATGATAAAAACGGTAATGTGCACTGTGCGTTTACACGCAGAGAGTTAACACAGGTCAAGGCATATTGACGCAAAATCGAAGCGAGCTTCTATAAATTTACATATCATTTCGACCGCTATCGCCACTACAATGTCATGGCTTAGGTATATAAATTCGTACTAGAAAGTGTATTTCGTTTTTATTGTCATAGCATGTCGGCGACTCCGTATCTAGAAAAGCACGTTAAGGGTGCGTTTCCACCAGAGATGAGCGAGGATGCGTTTGTTAAGAACGAGATAGATGTGTTTGCTAAGAACCAATAGAATGGTTCTTAACGCAACATCACATCTAACGCAACGAAAGAAACGCAACATTAGGCTGACTGTCCACTGGAGCAGAGAGAGAGGAAAATTAACCAATGGAATTGCAGAAAATTTCCGCTCCGCATCAGTCACTGAGATTTTATGCAATTCCGGCCCTACCGGTGATAACGGGGTTATTCAGAATGACAAAGCAGTCACTCAATGTAAAGTTGTGGTATTCAACAGCATCAGGTTAGTTGGAAGAGGACTCCAGCATAGTTGCCAAAAGGCTAGGCAGGATGACAGCGACTTGAACAGGATATTGACTGCCTGTTACTGTTATGCTTGTAGAGAAGAAGTTGGGCGCATCGCAGAGACGCTCCCAGCCGCACTTGCTTACATTATCTCGTCTGTTATTGATATCTACTCACTGATAAGATGCCGTATCTTGCTCTCGATGAGGCCGCACCACTGCAGCTGGTCGTCGGTGGAGGCTGAGGACGCCAGCAGCACTATGAAGTGCTTGTAGCGCGAGAAGAAGTTGGGCGCATCGAAGAGACGCTCCCAGCCGCACTTGCCCAGCATTATCTCGTCTGTTATTGCTAGACCTGTGGACGAAACCAAACATGTTGTAAAAACAAATATTCGACAAACGTGGCAACAAAATGATTAACAGAATGTCCAGCGACATTTGAAGTAGCTATTGAGCTCTGTTGAGCTTCTTTTTACGAGGTATGGTATGGGCGAACGGAACACTCCGCAAATCGCTGCGCAGTAGCAAATTCATGTGACAGCGGCGGTGAGGTGACTGCCCAGTGAAAACCGGACTCCACAGACGTCAACAAGTTTGAATGAACCCATTAAATGGCTAAAGACGTCTGTTTCGCAACGAATTTGCTTCGCAATTGCTCTCCAGTCGGATTATTCTCTATTCGGATTTGGCTTCATTCATTCATTATAATATAACTTACCTAGTCTAAACTCCTCGCAGATGACGGTCCTGGTGGATGCGCACACGTTGAACGTGGAGTTCTGTTGGGGGTACGCTGGTGTGATGATCGGCATCAGGTGGAACCGGTCCGATATGTTTACCTGGGGATACAATTATAACAATCAGATTTTTGTGTTTATGTGCTTTTAAAAACACATAAAAAAGTCCTGACGACTGACAATGACTGACTTGGCTATGCCCAGCCCCTTACCATTCCCAAAAAGCTAGAATGATGCTGAGGTCTCCGGATATCTAACTGCTATACGGATACTAGGGAATATTACCCGCGGCATTTGCGGTAAATCCGATAAAAAACCAGCTGTATAGTTTACCTTTGAACTTGGGCGTTTAGAAAATATTTGTTTCTTTATTTATCAGGATTCGTGGAACATGAAGTCATTTCACGACATCTGTGAAGTTCCGTTAGATAACCGGCCTCGGCGTCTGACCATTGTCCAGCTGTCACGGAAGTACTCACTCTAGGATCCCACACAGGGAAGCCAAGGTTGACGGAATCAGGCTGCTTCAGCAACACCGGCTGCGGCCACTTCCACTGGCTGAAGACCAGGAAGAACTTGTGCACCAGGGTGGCTGGTAGCGCGTTGGGGTACAGTTGGCACGTGCGGGCGACCAGCATGGCCCAGGACACACCGCCCAGGTAGCCGAGCGTGTTGGAGTATATGCCGTGGCCTGCAGGAAACGGAAACGGTGGCTTATAAGTATTTGCCCTGAATTGATACGCCTTAACAAATGTCTACCATAAAATGATAACTCATTTGACAGCTTCGCACTCTTTTGACTTGCTTAAGGCCGCTTTTCAGACTTTTGTCTGAAGTATATAAAGGACGGTTTTTTTAAGTTATTGTTAATACAATATGTCAAGTAACACACATGTCCTTTCCCTTCTTCAAGTAAAAGTTATCTGACTACTAAAATATCCCCTTAGGCAATCAATTTTTAGCCAAGTTCACAAGACCTAAGAAGAGAGAAGAATATTTTCAGCCAATCACATAGATCGGCTGAAAATTTTACTGATCAATTGAACTATGCTATTCCAGTATTGATTAAGCTTTCACTGTTTGGAAAAATGCAAACGCCGTAAGATTGTAAAACATACGTGAAATTGTAAGCTTGACATTGGATATATTGGACACTATTGAATTTGGATGGGATTGATTGTATTCTAAATGATTTTTCCATAAAATATCGAGAAATTATAATCTAATAAATATTTGTTACAATCTTACGGAGTCTGCAATTTTCCGGTGACATATCTATTGTGAGCCGTTTATCAATATTCCTCATAACATTTCATATTGAGATGGTTGCTAAGATCTTCTGTAAAGGCCAGTGGTGCCAAATCGGCGAGCTTAGTAAGTTCGCACCAAACATAACGCTGTCTGCTGTCGCTATTCGTTTAAAAATTGGACCTTTTTCAGTTATTAAGAGCGTTACTACTGACGGTATTTCATAACACTTTCACTCTTGGAAATTAATGAATCGATTTTAATTAAACTTAGTATGGCCGTGGTGGTCCAGAGTTAAAAAGTTATCAAAAAAGATAAAGAGGTAAAAACTGAGCAATTTTTTCCATGAAAAGTGAAATGTCGCTCTACCTTTATGTATACTTACGTTTAGCCCACAGCTTGATGGCTCGCAGCGTCAATCGGAAGTTGTTGATATTGGGCACGAGGCGCAGAATCTCGTCGGTGACGCGGCAACCGTTGAGGGAACGAACGCATTTCTGGTCTAGGTTCTTTAGTAGCATGTCGTCGCGCAAGTCAAACGAGTCTGCGGACAAAATATATTTGGGTTAATTTTTTTGATCAAGATTTTGTGGTATGGTCAAGCAACAATATATTGGTATTTAAGTAGCTAATTTAAAACCGCCATGTGCTGATTAGTTTAATAACATTCTTAGAAGTTTGATTTTAGCATCAAACGTTTTCCACACAATAAAAAAGCATTGACTGTGTAGTGGAATTACTTATGTTGGCCACAATACCAGTCTTTTTTCTCGACTGTACATTATTAAAAAAGTAGATAAATACTTAGATAATCGCTGTTAGAGATGTATTGAAGATGAAGAGATGCTGCGCCGATCTCAAATTTGTTTGGATAACGGCGGGAGGCTGATACTGTAGTGATAAATTAATGTGCGTACATAAATAAAAATCAATTGCCACTTGTATGACGGAGACGGAGCATCACTTACGGACGGCTCGACAGATTTTGTCGTTTTCAAGACAAGAGAAGAAATGAAAGATTTTTTTAAATTAGTCCCCTGCAAAGTTGGGGTGTACTTGCACAGTGCATACAGGGATATTCCACGGTTGGTGTCACATGTCATTAAAATCTAACAGGCCTCTGCGAGTTGGTTTCGGCCCCTGACACGACTTTCAAAGGCCCGGGACCCCGGGTCCTTAGATGTTTAAAACATACAAAAAAACGTACACAAAAGAATCGCCCCTATAAATGATTAGTNAGGTTCTTTAGTAGCATGTCGTCGCGCAAGTCAAACGAGTCTGCGGACAAAATATATTTGGGTTAATTTTTTTGATCAAGATTTTGTGGTATGGTCAAGCAACAATATATTGGTATTTAAGTAGCTAATTTAAAACCGCCATGTGCTGATTAGTTTAATAACATTCTTAGAAGTTTGATTTTAGCATCAAACGTTTTCCACACAATAAAAAAGCATTGACTGTGTAGTGGAATTACTTATGTTGGCCACAATACCAGTCTTTTTTCTCGACTGTACATTATTAAAAAAGTAGATAAATACTTAGATAATCGCTGTTAGAGATGTATTGAAGATGAAGAGATGCTGCGCCGATCTCAAATTTGTTTGGATAACGGCGGGAGGCTGATACTGTAGTGATAAATTAATGTGCGTACATAAATAAAAATCAATTGCCACTTGTATGACGGAGACGGAGCATCACTTACGGACGGCTCGACAGATTTTGTCGTTTTCAAGACAAGAGAAGAAATGAAAGATTTTTTTAAATTAGTCCCCTGCAAAGTTGGGGTGTACTTGCACAGTGCATACAGGGATATTCCACGGTTGGTGTCACATGTCATTAAAATCTAACAGGCCTCTGCGAGTTGGTTTCGGCCCCTGACACGACTTTCAAAGGCCCGGGACCCCGGGTCCTTAGATGTTTAAAACATACAAAAAAACGTACACAAAAGAATCGCCCCTATAAATGATTAGTTACCTCAACAGACAGATGTGTTGCTGGGGAGTTTGTTGCGCCACTTCTTCTTCCCAGCTAAAACACTAGGAAGTGATGGCGGGCGGGCGTTTTGGGGGACTGTCTTTATGTAAAACTTTGACGTTCAAAAAGTGCTGGCACTCAGCCTAATTTGAATAAATGACTTTTGATTTGACGGTTGGCGCATTGGTTAAGCGATGGACTGCTGCGCTGCGTGTTGCGGGTTCGATTCCCGCACGGAACAAATATTTGTATGGCCTACAGATTATTGTTCCGGGTCTGGCTGTTTGTGTGTATGTGAATTTGTATGTTTGTAAGCGCACCCACGATACAGGAGAAATTCCTAGTGTGGGGCAACGTTTTAAAAAAAAAAAAATATATATATATATATATTTTGACCCTATAATTACATTATTCGCCACATGGGCTCTTTCAACAATTCAAAAGTACCCAGTTTTTGTTGTAAATTCATCTATCAACAAAATACGCAATAGAAACACCGTTACAATCAACGAAGGACTTCTTTCCGATTGGACTTTGTTTCATCGCAAATTGAAACATGTTTGCTATTTTGCTTTTTACTATTGGTTCGTAAAACGAAGTGAATGGAATAATTTTCAAACAGTTTGATGCAGTTGGTGACATCAAATATGTGATTGGACTAAAGTACATTCCACCAACTGTAACAAACTACTTGAGAAGTCATTGGTTCAGAACTTTTTATGCGTTTTCTGTGGTCGAATTTTTGTAGACTTTTTTTTTGTTTTGCTATTTTTACTTAATGTATATCAGTTACCCAAAATCACCTTTATATATGACCACGCACTCCTAGAACACCGTTTTATCTCCATACTATTGCTCAATACAACTATTTCCGCAGAGCAATCATGGGATGGGGGGGAGTTGCAGATCGGGACAACACTTTATGCTATTTAATCTGCAGAGCAATTCTGTAATCAAATCACCTTGAAAACTTATGGGACTTTTTAAGGATGGGTGATCATCAATTGACTCTTTCCGCTCTAGACGGAGCGAAAGGGAGTGTCAGACTCTTACTGACTAAAAACCATCCGTATTCTTCCTAATGCCCTTTGCGTTCCAGGGCCGCGGTGACTCTTTTGAACGAATTCCGCAACCCTGGCAGGCTCCGTCTCCTATGCTGGCGTCTCTTTGAGGCGCGCGTGGAACTGAACGCGCCATTGACCCGAGAACTGTACATGCCTAGCTTCAGGTGAAAGGACAGTTCACTTCCAGCTCACTTCACCTAAGTTGTCACAGTGGCATTTTTACAGAATTGGCCGTGTGATTACCCATCTAAGAACGGTTATATGAAGAATCTAGTTAGTTTTTATGGGAGTAACACTTAAAATTGAATGAATTAAGGATTCGTTGACGGAAGTGCTCGAAAGAAATAACCTTTGTAGGACTACGAGTTTAAAAACAAAACCGGTAATTTTAAACCGCGAATTATTTTAGTTACTTTGTTTTTAAAAAGAACGGAATCTCATCTGACCTCCAATAAATTCTGATTTATTCAATAAAACATTGACATCGGTTTCTTATCATGGATACTCGTGAGTTATTTTAATTTGGAATATTACGAAATCATTGTGAAATGCAGCAAATGTGAGCACCTCTCAGTACTTAAGATCATTTACAATGTTGTATTACGTAAGTGCAAACTAATATTTGAATTTGAATGGTGTGAGCCTGGAGATCTGCTCTCACGAAGGTTTGAATCTGCCTGTTACTTAGATACTATTAAACTCTTTTTCTTTTTTTCTCACCCAGTTACTGGGTTGTGGAGGTCAGATAGGCTTTTTAAGCTTCCGGTTGAAAATGTGTTGCGTCGACACCAAGTAATATGGGACAAGGACATGATTCAATTTTTAAAACTGCAAGACACAAGTCAGGGACAAAGACTAAGATCCCAGACCTGCCAGACCTCCCTTATTTTCTTACTAACAAAATATGTGGGATAGAATAGTGTTAGTATGACATGTATTTTTAACATACCAGTTGCTTGCAGGGGGAAACGGGTAGACAGAAGCCCATGGGTTCGACCAACAGTATAAAGATTTATCGTATTATCCAGGTCGGGGTTGTGGAGCTCAGATTGGCAGTCGTTCCATTTAAAGTACTAGCATTTAGCCGCACCCGGTTATACTGGAAGACGACCCCACCCCAATAAAGTTGGGAAAGGCTAGCCTAACTAGCTTTTGCACGCGACTTCGTACGCGCATATTTTGTTTTTTTACGTTCCCGTAGGAATTTCGGGAAATACCCTAGGAAAATTTCAGCTTTCTACAACCAGTAGTTTCGGCTATGCGTTGTCTGTCAGTCACTCACTAACGGAAGAATTTTATATACATATATTGAAAAGCCCGCGACTTCGTACGCACATATCCCGTTTTTTCCCGTTCCCGTAGGAATTTCGGGATATCCTCTCTTAGTACTCCCCAACACTTCCCAAGGAACCTTCATGCAAAATTTCAGCTTTCTACGACTACTGCGATATTACGATACGATATAAGGCTCTAGACAGACGGACTGCATTTCAACTGCAATCCAACTGCAAATCTGCAGTTCGGATGCAGTTTGAATGCAGTTGGCACGACTGCAATAGAACTGCAAACCAACCCTGCGGTCCAATTGCAGTCGGCGTGCAGTCGTGTGAACTGCACACCGACTGCAATCGGACTGCACGACTAAACAAGACACCATCATGAGAAAAAGGATATCAGCAGAAGATAGATATTTTACTTCAAATATGAACTATAACGTGCCTTCGAGTTCAAATCTACCTCCTATCCAACAGAAGACATTCAATCGGCCAGGAACTTCAGAATCTCATTACAGCAATATTGTCTCACCTGATAATTGCAGCGATGATAGCTCATACATAAACGAAGTAGTCGGTTAACTGTTTATATAGGTACATATATATTTTTTAAGTAACTATTTTTGTAATTTAATTCATAATGCCTATTCAATGGCGACAGATCGAGCTTTGCAATATAAATAATAATGTTTAAAATTGTTAAAAGCTACCTTAAAGTAATTGCAATCCTTTCTTCTGCCGATATACTTTTTCTCATGATGGTGTCTTGTTTAGTCGTGCAGTCCGATTGCAGTCGGTGTGCAGTTCACACAACTGCACGCCGACTGCAATTGGACCGCAGGGTTGGTTTGCAGTTCTATTGCAGTCGTGTCGACTGCATTCAAACTGCATCCGAACTGCAAATTTGCAGTTGGATTGCAGTTGAAATGCAGTCCGTCTGTCTAGAGCCTAAGACGTAGGATATTTTTTATTCGGGGAGCACGTTCTCTTGAGCTAGGTAACATTGACGCGGGCGAAGTAGCCTTACGCACCTATCCTACCTACCCTTTAATTTACGGGTATGTTGCAATAGGCGTGAAATAATTTGGATATAAGGGATCACGAAAATATGCGTCGTAATTGATAACCTCTTACTTGGGGAATCTCCCAGCCAGATAACAGCAATAAAAACATGAAGACCACTGATATAATATATATGTCACCGGATAATTACAAAGAACGTAAGATTACAGAATATCTTGAGATATTGTAATCTCTCGATAAATTGTCAAATGAACATTTGTTCTACAATTATACGAATCAATATCTCCCGTGCCGGTCCGAGAAATCGTGGACTGACATAAATTGGCGACCGATCAGCACTCTGGTCTACAATTTATCTGTTTAGGTTGACAGTTAAATTGGAAACTTGGCCCCTCATAGGTCTTGGTCAGAGCTCATATCTGAACAGACCAATGAGAGCCTTGTTTCCAGATTGTTATAAAGAGTTATGCGCACATAAATGTATGGGATAGTCGACTGTATTTTCGTGATTTTTATGTTGGTCCCGTCGTCGCCGTTATTCTGTTACATGTTGTATAGAGCTGGATTTCGTTTGTCAGGAATTGGATTCGATTAGTCGATTGGTCCCAAACACCACTTTTGGGCGTGAGGCCCTAGGTTCAATGACCGGATTGGGCAGTGTTATTGAGTTTTTCCGTCTTAAATTTCTGAATAGCTGCCCAGGGGGTAGATTTGTGCTTGGTTAATGGCAAAAGCGTAACTTCATAAAAAATGGGACTTAAACTTAACCAGCGAAATAGGTTAGATCATAAAGCTAAGATTTGTAGAAACTTCTGCAGAGGAACAGCGGTATAGTACTTTAAAATAACAACAAACTTGCGTAAACGCAGTTTATTCAACACAGTTTATACAACGCTTGAGTTTATTATTAATTATTATGTGTTGAGGAAAATAGTCAATTAATAAAACATTATTCAACCAACCACATACATTTTTACCCCTTATGAGGTATTCCGTTTATTCTGTTACACGTTGTGTAAGTCCAATGGTTTTACTGTTAATATGTTGAGCTTCTTGAAACAGACCGAAATAAGAATTGAATTATTTCTCCATTATGTGTCCATGAAATAGACGCATTTCATGGACACATCTAGGTCGATACTTGCAAGCTTAGGGATGAGAAAATATTTGCTGAATCCCAACTATCCTTTTTTTAATATCAAACTAGTGGCCCGCCCCGACTTCGCCCGGATGTAAATTTTGTTTCATAAGAACCTTCTCCTGACAATAAAAAACACAACAAAAAAGAATTAGCGAAATTGGTCGAGCCGTTCTCGAGTTTTGCGCTTAGCAACACATTTAGCGATTCATTTTTATTTATATTGATATATAGATGATTCCTTCCCCTCTGGGCAGAGCAGAAAGGAGTGTCAGACTCATACTGAATAAAACCCATGCGTGTTCCTAATGCCCTTTGCGGTCCAGGGCCGCAGTGACTCGAACAAATTCCGCAAGCCCAGTAGATAACTATCTTACCTATTATTTGCGAAGGAGATTATTTAAATCCTAAAGCGTTGCACCGATTTTGACGAATTTTAGTTCAGAGATAGAAGAGACCCTGGAATCGGTTATAGGCTACTTTAACGCGGGCGAAGCCCCGGGCAAGAGCTAGTCTCTAAACAAAACAAAGTCACCATCTGTGTTTCCGCTTACTTCTTCAAAATCAAGCAACGTATTTTACACTTCTTGTACATATTTTGCACCCATGCGAAGCCGGGGCGGATCGCTAGTAATGTATCTTCTACATTACTAGCGATCCACCCCGGCTTAGCGGCCGCCCGTCTCCTTACCTGGTATTTCCTTGAGAGCCAGCCTTGCGAACAGCAAGTCAATCTCGATTCCGTCGAAGTTCATCTTGATGACCGGCACGAACGCGTCTTCTACTGCTCTCAAATCTTTTACCTGCACACAAATTTAGAGGATATAAGTTATCTTCGCTTAGGTAAAATTGTAGAAAAGTCATAGACATCCACAATCATATCTAAAATGTTATCTGTGGTCTATTGTTACATGTGCTGCCATCTGTGATGGCTTTGTGATATGTTTCTGATAAAACCTTCAGTTCTGTTCTGCACTACAATTGAGTTGTTTTTATTAGAGGTTATGAGCCTAGAAAATAAAAAAAGAGTTTTTTTTTAACAAGAATTTCGTTACGGTACGAGTGTTAAAAGACTTTTGGATTCGCGTTTTCACTGTGTAGTGAAGATTGATTGGACATTCGTGAAATAAGCATTTTATTCCGAATTACGATGGCGGCCAGCTACTTGATAAATGTACCCATGTTACGCGGGCGGGAAAATTACAGCGAGTGGTGCTTCGCGGCAGAGAATTTCCTGATACTTGAAGGCATGAAACAGTGTGTAAAGCCGGATAAAGTTGGGTTATGAATGCGTCTTATGAACAGAAAAAAGAAATTATCGTTGCGAACAGTGAAAAGATGTCAGTTTTGTGTTCTGGCGATGTGAAGGTTACGACTGTAACTGGTGATATTGATTACGACATTATTGTTGAAGATGTTTACTGTGTGCCAAGTTTGGCGACTAACTTGCTATCAGTCAGCCAACTCATAAGCAAAGGAAACAAAGTTTTTTTTTCTGATAGTAGTTGCTCAATATATAACAAGAAAAATGAGTTAGTAGCTACAGCATTATTGGAAAATGGAGTGTACCAAGTAAACATACTAAACCAGGAACTTTTGGCTGCATCAGTTGTGTCAGGTGTTACATGGCATCGCAGATTAGGACACATTAACAAAGACTACATGAATCAGATGAAGACTGCAGTGCAGGGTATGTCTTTTGATGATAAAGTGGATATCGGCAAGTCTTCATGTGCCACATGTTGTGAAGGCAAGCAATGCCGTTTACCTTTCAAGAGTACCAGCCAGAGAAGCAGTAGCCTATTAGATATAGTCCATACAGATATCTGTGGGCCCATGGAAAATGCATCCATAGGTGGGTCTAGATACTTCTTGTTGTTTGTTGACGATTGTAGCCGAATGGTGTTTGTTTACTTTCTAAAACACAAGAACGAGGCTCTGAAGTGTTTCAAGGAATTCAAAGCCCAAGTGGAAAACCAAACTAAGAATACTATTAAAGTATTAAGGAGTGATAATGGGCTGGAATGCTGCAATAAAGAGTTTGACAACTACCTAAAAGGTGGTGGTGTGATACATCAAAAAACCAATCCTTATACGCCTCAACACAATGGTTTGTGCGAGCGATTCAACCGCTCAATTGTTGAAAAGGCAAGGTGTCTGCTCTTTGATGCCAACCTAGGGAAGGAATTCTGGGGTGAGGCCACCAACACTGCTGTGTATCTACAGAATCGAAGTGTGGCTGCATCATTGGGAAATAGAACACCATATGAGATATGGACTGGCTGTAAACCTGACATAAGCCATATCAGAATCTTTGGTAGTACTGCAATGGTCCATATAGCTAAAGAGAAGCGCAAGAAATGGGACAAGAAGTCAGAAAAATGTATTCTCATTGGATATCCTGAAAACATTAAGGGATACAGATTGTACAATCCAGAAACAAAGAAAATATTGACTAGTAGAGATGTGATCATAGTTGAGCAGGAATCAAAATCTAAATGTCAGATAGAAGTCCAATCTCAGAGTTTTGATTCAGTGGGGGATGAAGAAGTCAAGATGCATGCGGAAAACTCAGAATCAAACCACACAGATAGCTCAGACGACACATTTCTGGATGTAAATGATGAGACATATGAACCTATTGATCCTGAAATGGAAGATGTCCCAGAGATCAGATCTCAGAGGCCTACACGGGTGAGGAAGCAACCAGACAGGTTTCATGTTTCACAATTTTGTGCAAGTGAGAATACATATGATGATGTGACAGGCATGTCTCTTCAGGATGCTTTAGCCGGATCTGAAAAGGAACAGTGGAAAATGGCCATGGCGGAAGAGTTGCAAAGTTTTAAAGACAATGATGCTTGGGAATTGAGCAATCCTCCTCAAGACGGTAGAGTTGTGCAGTGCAAGTGGGTGTTACGTAAAAAATATGATTGTGATAATAACATTAGGTTTCGTGCGCGTTTAGTAGCGAAAGGTTTTTTACAAGTGCAAGGCGTGGACTATACTGACACTTTTTCCCCTGTAGTGCGGCATACTACATTGCGGCTATTATTTGCTCTATCTGTCCAACTTGACCTCGATATAACACATCTTGATGTGACAACTGCTTTCTTGTACGGAATTCTTGAAGAAGATATTTATATACACATACCGAAAGGGTTTTCTGAGCCAGTACAGAAAGGTCAAGTTCTTAAATTAAAGAAATCTATGTATGGCCTTAAACAGTCTTCAAGAGTCTGGTACAGGAGAGTAGAAGAATGTCTTTTAAAAATTGGTTATGTTAAATCTAAGATAGAACCATGTATGTTTTTGAAAACACAGGATAAATTGAAAACAATTGTCACTCTCTATGTAGATGATTTTTTCATTTTTTCAAATAATAATAATGAAACCAAGCACTTAAAAGATGTTTTATCTAATAATTTCAAAATTAAAGATTTGGGTGAAATCAAGAAGTGTCTTGGGGTAAATGTAAAAGTAAATAAATCTGAGAAATCAATATCAATTAGTCAAGAAGATTATATTGATCAGCTGTTATTTAAATTTAATATGAGTCAATGTAAAACTGTTCAAACTCCAATGGAAACTAAGTTACATGTATCTGAAGATGAGAATAATGTAGATGAATTATTTCCTTATCAACAAATGATAGGTTCTTTAATGTATTTAGCGGTTCTGACTAGACCTGATATAGCATTTGCAGTGGGTTTCTTAAGTCAATTTAACAATTCCTATACCAAACAGCATTGTTCATATGTTAAACGCATACTGCGATATTTAAAGTTGACCAAACATCATGGCTTAAAATTTTCTGCAGATGGAAACTCAGTCATTGAAGGGTTTGTCGATGCTGATTGGGGTGGGAACACTGTTGACAGGAGATCCTACACGGGCTTCTGTTTCACTTTGTCAGGTTGTGTAATTTCTTGGGAGACAAAGAAACAGAAGACAGTGGCTCTATCAAGCAGTGAAGCTGAATATATGGCGCTAACCGAAGCCTGTAAAGAATCTCACTATTTAATAAACTTACAATTTGAAATCACTAACAAAAAATACACTATTGATTTATATAATGATAACCAGAGTGCATTAAAGTTAACTGTAAATCCAATTTTTCATAAAAGGACCAAACACATAGATATCCGTTATCATTTCTGTAGAGATTGTGTAACAAATAAAATTGTGAATGTAAAATATTTGCCATCAGCTGAGATGCCAGCTGACTTACTTACAAAGAGCTTATGCTCTAATAAGCATTATTATTTATTGGATAAGTTGGGGGTACAGCATATTTATGTTTAAGTTAATTTTTTTTTATATTGATGTTTATCAGTATAACATTGTTAGACATAGTGGGGGTGTAAAAAAGTCATAGACATCCACAATCATATCTAAAATGTTATCTGTGGTCTATTGTTACATGTGCTGCCATCTGTGATGGCTTTGTGATATGTTTCTGATAAAACCTTCAGTTCTGTTCTGCACTACAATTGAGTTGTTTTTATTAGAAAAATATATCGTTGTACTGGGAAGCCTACAACTCCGAAAACAGTGTTGAAAACATCACTACGCGCCGGGAGACCGCGCACCGGCCGGCACACACGACATTGCGTCATCGTCCACTCATTTCTCAAAATTTTAAAGAAATGAGTGTGCGATTCGTAAGGACTTTTTTGGAAAGTTTAAAACTTAAGTTCAACGATTGATTGACCGTTTGTTCACTTTGCTTACATTTTTACACTCCACTTTTTATTGTTACCGGAGTTTCCCTGCTTCTGTACCACCTGTACGATTTAACCCATTCCTTTCTACCAGTCTTGCTAAGGGTCATCGTGGTACCCAGTTCCTGGGTAGTGGTGGCCAGATAGGCAGCTCCATGTAAAATACTTGTATTCAGCTGTATCCGGTTGATTGAAAAATATATTGTTGGTTCCAGAAGTCAGGAAGTATGATGGGGTTTCTCAATGAGGTAGTTTGTCCTGTTCTTCATTATAAATCTTACAACTGGCAAAATGCGCACTCTCCGGACGGATTCCGATCAAACTAAACAGGCAGGAAAATGAAGCAGGAAGGAAGGGAGTACAGCTTTTACTTTTTTCTTTTAAATTCAGCCAAAGGCTGTCTTGAAAAGATCGCTTTTAGGGACAAGGTCGTCCATTGTGTCACCCTAAGTAATGTTTTCTTCCTCTATATTTTCTGCAACTTATAAGGTGTACGTAATAAAGAGTATTCTATTCTATTCTTGGCGGTCCCCGTCAAACCTGGCGACACAGAAACGACGAGCATCGGATTGACGTGAAGCGTGAAGCTCAAGACCGCTCGCGATGGAGGACTCTTGTGGAGTTGGATGCCTTCTGCCCCAGCTAAGGTATCTACGTATGTAATTCTACTGGCAAAATGGAGAAACAAAGGGTGGTGGATTGTTGTGATTACGACTCATAAAGAAGTGTAGGAGATGTAGACGTGTTGCACCAGCCTCAAATCAGTAGGGATTTGGGCAAGAGATGCACCAACTAGCGAAATGTGGGATTACTATACTACCTTTGCAAAGTGTGATATATAAACCCTCATTTTGTTTCACCTTGGTTTTATTGAAGAATTCCATAGTTATTATCATTACAAAGATCAGAGTAAAACTCCGAAATCGCCATGACTTATATTTCTTCAGAAAAAAAAATTCAAAGTTTGCTTATAACCGGGGCCGGAAATACACAAAAAAATATATTTAAAAATAACTGATCTTTTTATTTTAATTTTGATTGCATCAAATAATTATACATATAAAACCATACCTTTTGACAAGTTTTTGTACATTTATGGTGATTGGATTAGGAGAAATTAATTAATTTCTCATTTTCGTTTTTTTTTTTTTGTTTCACATTAACGCCGTATTAGAAAGAGATTCATATATTGAATGATAGCTTAAACAAGCCCTTATGCGCAGTATTAAAATCACAATCTAATACCGCGTTATTTAGAGGTTACAAATAATATAAATTATATCCGGATTTTTTGTAGCTAGGGTTGTCACTTCAAGTTAATATTTATGACATCTGGGTCAGATTTATTCTATTCGATTTTTTAATTTCGTAAGTACGTTTCGATGAAATTCTACATGTGACATGGAAGGAGTCCACCCTCCTGAAGCAAGTGCCCCATGTCAATACATGCAGCATGGAGAGACCGGGGGTGAGGCATCATGGAGCCGTTCCAGACTCATGATGCCACTTTGCCTCAGCAGGACCTGACCCGCCCTGCTGAGGGATGTCCTTCTGGGATTCGACCAGAGGACTTAATTACCCACCGAATTGAGAACCTCCTCTTTTTTGGGAAGTCGGTTAAAAACAAAGTCCTCCGTCGCGTCTGTCTGTGTGTCTATCTTTAAGAATGAATTATTGGC
Source organism: Mamestra configurata (assembly GCA_002192655.3). Lineage (NCBI taxonomy): Eukaryota > Metazoa > Arthropoda > Insecta > Lepidoptera > Noctuidae > Mamestra > Mamestra configurata. Next base: position 326,373 of record NDFZ01005222.1, on the reverse strand, counting down.
ATCCGGATATAAAATGTGACAACCCTGAAGAAAAAATTAATTCGTTTATATCTTCTGAATAACGCGGTATTAGATTGTGATTTTAATACTGCGCATAAGGGCTTGTTTAAGCTATCATTCAATATATGAATCTCTTTCTAATACGGCGTTAATGTGAAACAAAAAAAAAAACTGAAAATGAGAAATTAATTAATTTCTCCTAATCCAATCACCGTAAATGTACAAAAACTTGTCAAAAGGTATGGTTTTATATGTATAATTATTTGATGCAATCAAAATTAAAATAAAAAGTTCAGTTATTTTGAAATAAGCATTTTTGAAATTTTGTTTCTGAAGAAAGTCATGGCGATTTCGGAGTTTTACTCTGATCTTTGTAATGATAATAACTATGGATTTTTTCAATAAAACCAAGGTGAAACAAAATGAGGGTTTATATCACACTGTGCTTTGTTTAAGCTTACGGGGAATAAAAGCGTGATGTATTTCGCTATGTCAAGGCTGAATGGATTTGAATTATATTTTGTGTAAATAGGACATAAGTATTCATTGAATTAGTAAATAAAATGATTTATATACTACTGGTTTTCGTGGAAATGAAGACATGGCTTTACCCGACTGCCCCAAAAGGAGGGTATGTTTTTACATACAAATTAAGGAGGTATAAATCAAATTTACCCTGGATTAACACATAAAATACCTTTTATTCCATGAAAGTAAAGAATATTTAACACAAATAAAAGCTATAAACATATTGAAATGTAATAATTTTATGTGAGTTTGAAAGTCTTCATTTGAACTCGTTTTGAAATTCAAAGTTGTTACAAAACATTTGCGGCTGTTGTGTTTTTTTAGGTAAAGAACGTTTCTTTTTGTTGTTTAGCCTTGGGCAACTTTGTTGTCCCTAGCTGTTTATTTAAACTTGAAAAAATTGATTTTGTAAGATGAGAACTATTGCGTCAGATCTTGGGGCGTAAACCTAATTCTACATTTTATTCTTTGAAACCCATTTTTGAATAATATGCGGATTCTCTCAGAGAAATACTCGTAACCAACAAGAATATGATACGCCTAAATAATCTAAGGGAATCCTAGAATATTTAAGACGAAAAAACACCTCAAATTTCCATATAAATATGTATTTCGAAAAAAAGAATACATTGATTGTCGTCCAGATGATATTGCGACTTGACGTTGAACGTTTTATTAGGGTTCCCTACCCAAAGGGTAATCAACGGAACGTCTATCTGAAGGCGGGCTGTATCTCGTAAACCGAATTAGCTTGACAGTTGAAATCTTCACAGAGTGAGTATTTCTGAAGCCGAAATAACAAAAAAAAATTAGTAACAGAGTTAAGAAGGAGAGAGAGAGCGATTATAAGTTATCTATAGAAAGTGAAAAATCACACTACTCTTTTTCGAAAATGTTCTCAACTAACTATTTAGACCTTGATATCTAGCGTATGCATACCAAGTTTTATTATAAGTATCGTATCAGTTTGTATGAAACAGCGCGAGTAAACAACGCTCTTAAAAGACGTATTTCTTGAAGTACTTAAATGATTAAATCTTGTATGATGGTACGGAAACCTTCATGCGCGAGTTCAACTCGCACTTCGCCGATTTTTTAGTACATACAATATAAAAACCATTGTTCTTCAGATTGTACTAACCTGTGGCTGCAACTTCAGCAGGTCATAGAAAGAGGCGAAGTAGTCAGTCCGGTCAATGTGGCGCGGAGCCACGCACAGCGCGTCTATATCGGCGCCCCGGTGGTGTACCTGCAACGAAGGACAATGTTATTACCTGCACATTTTTTATCCAAATCCGTTCAGCCGTGAAGAGGTAACAAAAAGATATACAGACAGCTTTACTTTCGCATTTATAATAAGGTATGGATAACAAGAAGGGAACTACACTTCATCACTTTTTTTTTTAGAATCATCAAATTGCTTCTTCCGTTCTGGGTGGAGCGGAAGGGCGTGTTAGACTCTTACTGACTAAAACCCATCCGTGTTCCTCCTTAAGCCCTTTGCGTTCCAGGGCCGCGGTGACTCTTTCGAACGAATTCCACAACCCTGGCAGGCTCTGGCCCTAACGGGCCCCGTCTTAACTACACTTCTTCATCCTGGAATAGCTTCTCAACATACTCAAATCCTTGGAACAGTGAGGTCGCTCCGCAAAGCCTGTGAAGCCCTCAGGAAGCTCCTGTGCTTCTGGACTAGGCTGCCATGTTAGCGAGAGTCCGTACTCTAAGGATACCATTTGTAATGAGTGTCAAGTATTGACACTCACTACTAATGTTTTATGGTTTTGTTAATAATGACGGAGTGCCATACAAACTTCAAACCCTCTTTTCACCTCCTTAAAGGATGATTTCTGGGATAAAAACTATTCTATGTCCTTAACCGGGACTCAAACTATCTCTATACCAAATTTCATCTAAATCAGTTCAGCGGTTTAAGCGTGAAGAGGAGACAGACAGACACTTTCGCATTTATAATATTAGTATGGATGTTTTGTCTGAAGGGTGGTCAACATAGGATCTTTGGAGGCAAAGGGCATTAAGGGTAAGAATGAAAGATTTCAGTCACACTTTCTTAAACACAAGCCAGTTTACAATAAAATTATTCACTGGGTACCCAACCCAACAGCTGAAGTGAGTGAATAGGGCTTACTGATACATTCGTCACTGGGTACCCTACCCAACAGCTGAAGTGAGTGAATAGGGCGCGTATTGCTTACGCGAGCGATAGATGAATGCGTAATACAGCAAATGATGACCCTTAAGTAAAATATGCCGAAACGACAAGGCGACAGATAAACTGTGTCGTGTGAACTCGTGTGTAATATCAATGTGTTTGGGGATCGACACCCAAGGCGACCCTTCTGGAACCATTTCCTCAAGAGTATCTAGTAGTCTACATAACAAAATGCCTCAATAAACAGCAATTGTATTATCATTTTCTAACAGGCATCATCTTAGCATATTTTTGCGATGCAATAAGTCTTTTTGCGGCCGACATTGTAATATGCGCATATCTTTTGGAGGGCACCTTCATATTATAGTGGGCAATGTTAGTATTATTTATATTTATTATGTGGTATCTTCTGAATGAATTTGATGAGGCAAGGAAATCTAGTTTTTGGGTGTAACTAAAAGTAGTTTCAACTGAAATCCAGCCACAGTATTTATTCATTTTTATTTGTATTAAATTATATTCCATGCATGCCTTTAAGTAAGTTTTAATTTTATTTTTTTATAATGTTAAATAATAATCGTTATCAAATTCATTAAATGAAATTCTATTTTAAATAAGTATTGTTTTCAATGTCATTAAATCAAATTCTATTTTAAACAATTATTATTATCAATTTCAATTTCATTAAATCAAATTATATTTTAAATAATTAGGTATTACTATCAAATTCAATAAATCAAATAATTCTATATTGGATTATAAGTATTTTGCTATTTTTACTAAGTTAAATTATAAGTATTCTACTATTTTTTTATCAACAAGCATCAAAATCTTGTAGTTATTGCATTGCTAATAATGATGTTAATTCTTGTTGTTTTAATCTGTAAGAGGAAGGCGCTGATGTCCGTCACACAGTTTATACTAGCACGGACATCATCGTTTACTCTATCTTTTAAGGGAAAAACATTTTTATACTGTTTTTGAATAAGATAGATGATTTTGTACCCACCTTTCTAATAATAAACTATTATTATTATTATTATATGTTTTATCATGATTGTAATTAAAAAAATATATATTTTTCTTTTTTTTTTTAATGTGAATATGGACCTTGTATGGTTTGCAATAAAGATTATTATTATTTATCTTAAAAAGTTCCATGTCTGGCTGACAGACAAATAACAGCTTAAACTAGTGAATCAAACCCCGTGAAGCCCCCAGGAAGTTCTGTGCTTCTGCGCGGAGCTAGGCTGGCTATGTGAGCCACGAACCTCAGGCACAACGGACCAAATGGGAGTACACTACTATCCATGAATACAAAATTTGAAATACAAATATTCCTTTCACAATGAACATTGAAAAAAGGCAGAGAAAGATTGTTTGGGAACAAAATCGTGGGGCAACAGGTAATTCAGTAGACTTAAAAATATATTATGTAAAAATTCAACATTAATATTATTTTATTGTGTAAAAATTAGTATCATTTAGAATCGTAAACTTGTGTAGCAGTAAACATGGTTTACGACAAGAATAACGACTTGATGTTATTGCGATTTAATATCTTTTCTCATAATAAAAACCTTTTAAATAACACAATTATGTTATTGGAGTCTTGTAATTTTTTTTTATGCATTTTTACTTTATTTGTAGAAAAGTAAAATTTGAAAGGTTTTGATCAATATCTTTCAAGGTGCTCTTAACCAAATAGAAAAGGTGTCAAACAATTTCTGGTACAATGATGTTAATCTGCATTATGAAAACAGGGTTGATGGAAAACCTCACTAGAATGAGGAACCCAACAAAGAGTTGCAATTTGGCAGCTATCAGTCCCCCACTAAATGGCACATCTTCACTCAGATTTAAAACAGAAACTACAGAAAATAAATCATACATAACATGGTCAAAAACTCAGAACCCTCAATTGATTCATGTCTAGCATTTCCACTATTAACTTTTTGTAAAAATAAATAAACTACCAAAAGAGACTGTGGTCCACATCCTCAGAAAAATGCATCAAATATCACTTACCCCCAATCTGTAAGACCCGAAGGTGTAAATATTCCCACCAACAGTATCAGCAACACTAGGCGGCATGTTCTTGCGCATAGACTCCTCCCGGATCCACTGCCTCACGAGGCGGTGTAGAGCTCCTAAGACCTCCATGCGATGGTGCATTTCTTGCTCCGATTCAAATACACCATAAGGGACCAAAGATTCTTTCAGTTCTGTGGTTTTCTCTATGTCAATAGGCTTTGGACCTGTTTGGAAGAGTGATCATTTTATTTGTGGGTTTAATAAATAGAGATCATGTTTGTTTCAAAGCTTTAGGGCGGGTTACCGCTACAGACATGCATGTAACAATTACATGAATCAACAAATCACAATAACAGGACAGACAACAGGGACTTTAATAAATGTGATTGGTCTATTCCTGGTGAAGAAATTAAATTTGTCTTGTAAAGATGATGAAATAGATTGCTCAATTTTCCAAGCTAAAACATGTTATACACACCTGCCATAGATATAGCAGAGGTCATGCCCAAAGTCTTCAAATTCTGCTGATTCTGGTGCTCATTTCCCTTTGTGGTATTTATGGGTGGTATAGGAGCATTGCTGTGCGAGTACTGCGAAGCCGGCCACATCTTGGACATGCTAAGTTAACTCCTCTACTACAAAATGTAACCGACGACAATAACTACCAGCTTATTAAACTAGGTGGGGCTCATTTATATAAAAATGCTCTCCTTTTGGACAACTGCTGGGTTTCTTAAGAAGTGGGCGCAAATCTGGAATAGAGATTATTTTTGTTTTAAACATGTCAACAACACGGGTCTACATAACATGTTTTATTCTTTCATTCAATCCCCGTTAACAGCGATGTTTTCAATTTTTCTGTTACTTCATATTCAGCCTTGTTAAATTTAGGTTTGAGTACAGATTTTGAATATTACCCTTGAAATAGTAGGTATTCAATTCAATTCAATTCAATTTTGAAGGTTATGGCTCCATCAATCAACATTCGATGATTATGCCAATGTCAAGGTACGAGATGGCAATGGTCAGTTCTCAATAGGTAATAAATGTGGAAAGCACTAATTCCTATATTATCATTCAAGGTCTTTTGACAGCTAAACATAATAATAATGCTTCTAAGAGTTACATTCTCTAGAAACTTTAAAGAACATGGATCAATTGTTAACTCAAACGTCTTGTGGTAATTATTGAGATAAACATGAAATCAAATAATAACAAGGTTAATGACATTTTAGTGATTATTCAAAATATTTTGATCTTTGATAAGGCTAACCAAATCTAGAACTAACGGTAAATATTGTGAACTCTATTATTTAACTAACATCAATAGAAACCGTGTCATTGACTGTAATGTTTCATTGAACAGCCTATCATAGGTCAATATTTTGCTTGTAAATAAATAATGACGTAAATAACACGAAACTTTGCTACGAATATGTGTGCGACGTTATTAGTAGACTCAATTCGAAGAAGCGGCCGTGATGCGTAAGCAAAAATCGAACTTTTAGAAAGCACTATACATACTATTTGTGGACTCAAATCGGGGTTCGTTCACCTACTTTTTATCACCGTCTTTATTTAGCGACAACGCAAGCACTTAACATATAACAGCACGTTTAACAGTTGAAAAGAATGCACAACCGCAAATAAATACGAAAAAACATCAAGAACGTTACTTGCTAACAACAGATCCGTGGACGAATTCTTTTGTTGTCTGTATGAACTAAGGTCACAACTTATGTAAATATGACCCTCACTGGTATCCGAACCTTGAATCTCATTGCGAATTCGCAAAGAAAAGATTACAATACATAATCTTAAGACTTATCATGAAAAACATTAAGAAAACGGAATACGCATTAAAAAAAGCTCACGTTGCTCAGAGCAGATTGTTATTACGTTACCGAGCACTTTACAGTGATCATTGATGGAACAGTTTACACTCACCAATTTATTATATCATCCGGTCTATGCTGCAATATTTTACACATGCAGTTATTCGAAATCATAATAAAACAAAGAAACAAACATTAATTTCCAAACAAGCACCCAACAGTCGCCAACAACAAGGCAGCCATTTTTATAAAGATGGCGCTAATCATTCTTGCTAGCACCAAATAAAAGGAGATTTACCGGTGTTTCCATAACTAAATTCTAAATAGTTCGGTGCCAAAAGAATGAATCTTGTGATAAAAAAACATCTTTTTTTCTGGCGGACACTTTCATTTATTTTCTAGGAATAGTTATAACAATGATTTTGGCAAATCAAAAACCATGGAAACCAAGCATATTTTGTTATTATGGGTTATATTTTTGGCGTAAAATTGTGAGCAATCATCAGTGATTTGCAATAACGAAACGTCTATGGGTGCGTTCAAAGTTTCAAATACTCGTTACTTTTGCGCATGCTCCATTGGCAGTTTTTTCAGTGACGTATCACAAAACTCCGTTGAACTCGTTCACATATCACTATCTCTTTTCATGTGCTACCAAAAGAAAGGGATTGATAGAGAGCCGGTTGATGTTTTCGTGTCAGCCTTGTACCCATTTACGAGGAGTAGGTAAAATCCGCCATCTTGAGAGTGAATTCAAGAATGTGAGGACTTTTAGCGGAGTTAAGTGAATTTCTTTAGTAATTTTATTATTAAATGGATTTATATTTGTCCACCACGCGATTTCGTACCCTTTATTCGAGCCGGTGGCATTAACGGAAACTCTTTGCGGGTCGTTATAAAGCTTAAACGCCGAATTCCTTGATAGTGTTTATGTGACAGGAGAAGACACCGTAAGCTTTCTAATAGTTTTTTGCGTGTCTATTTCCGTTTTCCATCTCGACGATCGTTAACATATACGTGAAAGTGAAATAGGTATCGCGTCGTTACACAGTTTTCGTTATAGGGCTTCGCGATGTTTTTTTCTGGTCGAAAATGCGGTTAGATGGGCGTTGTTGGTCGGCGATCGGTGGAGTTAAGTCGGGGCCTGTGTCGGCGTCCTGGTGAGGGCCTGGGCCGGTCGGGCGGGCTGAGCGCGCGACCGCCGCAGAGGATGCGAAGCGCGAGGGTGGTCTAGCAAGGTGTTAAAGTGTTTGAACAAGTGTTATTGTGAAAATGTCGACGACTATGAGGCCTACTCTTCAGACTGTCCCGGAGTCGTTGCCGGCTGACCACGTGACGAGCCCAGCGCCGGCCCCCGCGACTACCACGGCCACCGCAGCGCCCTCGGCGCCCAGGCATCCCAGACCTATGTTCAAGGTAAGTGCCCCATCTGTTTTGATTCCCCAGTCATTCTGCTACTGATAAACAAATCTGATAACAAACACATCAAGTGCCTTACATAACTATTTAATCAGACTGAAAACTCATTTGTGTATTTATTGTTTGGATAGCATAAACTAATAACTGGACCTTTTGTTTTTTTAATAACATACACAAGTATTGCTACATTGTTATCAGAGGTTCAATATTTGAAGGAGATAAGGTTGGATTAATTTATGGTAGTACACAGGTAATCTGTAGATTGTGTTTGAGTGTAGCATACAAGAATTAGTAATTGTGTAAACTGCAATGTTAGCCTAGATGTGGTAGAAAGTGTGGTCAGTGTTACATGGCATCTAAACTATAACATATTACATGAAAAAACATATTTACAATTTTTTATTTGTCTGTTTTTATTGGTATTTGAATGAAAATTAAGCTTTTTCAATCAATATTCAAATGAAATTACTATAGAAAAGTGACTGCTGTGGCCATTGCTATAACATCTAGTTTTAAATTCAATTTAAATTAGGAAACCTCTGTACAATGTGCAACCAAACAGGTTATCATTAGAACTCTTTAGAGAAGAACCTAATTCCTAGCTTAGTCCTATTATAACTAACTGACATGAAATTCTTCCCTTGCCAAGTGTATGTAAAACTTTCTCAAACATTGTGTCCATTCAATAATTACAACCTTACATAATAACCAGTATAAAATAAAACTGGTACACAACAACCAACAAGTTGAAGTCATGAAAATGAATAAAAAAGTGGGTAGTGCTTGCACAAACCAGCAATACTGTTGGATTACTCATTCATGTTAACTTATCTCTTTGCATTGTAATGTTATATAAAAACCTGGCTTTTGTTTGATTTCCAACTGCTCTAGACAATACATTGACTCACTGTTAAACAGTCAATTACATACAAGTATTATATAGTATGGTATTTCAAACTAAACCTGAAGTTACTGTAAACTTTATTAATTTGTTGTTAATTCTCAACTCAACACAGTCTATCAAAGTCCAACACTGGACAAAACCCGGTTTTGATTGATTGTCCCAAATACCATCCATCTGCCTAGCCTTTTTACAACTATATTGGGGTCGTCCACTGAATACCAAACTTGATTGAATCAGATTTCAATTTATGATGAAGAATCCTGAAAAGTTGATTATTGAACTACTTAAAGGCATTGACCACTCCTGTGCTGTAATATTGACTCTAGAGAGGAATAGAACTGAAGAATTGAATTACATAATTTAGAAAAAACTCTGAGTAAAAATTTTCAATGTTTACTATTGATAATATTCTTCAGTCTTGGCTGATAATTTAGGTACAGAATTCTTATTGAAAGACTTAACTTATCAAAAGTTTAAGCACTAAGGTCCACTTGTGCCACTAATCACCAAAAACATTTAACACTAATATTTACAGCATCCTTCTATTGCTGTCCTCTACAAACAGATTAAAAAATATAATTTAAATTTCTTGAGTGGAACATACATTTTGTCTAAAAATTTAGTGCAAATAGGCTTTTAATATTTTGGTATTCTTACCCCCTTATTCATAAAAACTTTTTAACCATTATTTAGTTAAAATACTGTTTAATCAATTCTAAATTCAAATTCTCAATACAACATGATTTTTAATAAGGAATATACTTATCAGTATTTTAGCTATGTAATGGTTATAAAGTTTTTATGAATAAGACTGTTAGTGTATAAATAGTACTCAAGTGCAGTACAACAACACAATGTACTTTTAGTTACATAATAGAAAACATCCTTCCTTGTTTTCAAAGACAACTTTAATAAAGCAATCTTATCATTTTATTATTGTGATTGTAATCAGAAAAACAGCAACACAATTATAGTACTAGAAGATCAAATAAACAACTTTTCTCATTCACTTTGATAACAAATGTTTACTCATTTGTCCCTCAGACTGATTTTGTTCAATGTTTGAGTTAATCTTACAATATTTCAACAATATTGAAGAGTCTAAAATTATCTAGGCACAGGTGTTTATGTACTTATTTTATCCCTAGTGATATTTAATACTAGGTAATAAGAAAACATATTGTGTGAATGCCTTAAGAAATGATGTCACATTGATTATTCAAATTAAAAAGAAAAATAAATAAAACAACAAGAATAAACACATCAACTTTTTTTTATAAACAGAGCAAGCACAAGAATGTTGTAGAAATTTTCAAAATTATATAAACCACTTGTTTTAGTAACACATTGTCGCCATTACAAAAAATTATATTTAATTTGTGTGTAACTGTAAACATTACCTTGTTAGTAGCAATGGCTGTGATGAGTCATTTTCAATAAACATACAGTAAATGTACTGTTAATTTTGGATACAAAGTACTTAAAATTGTGTGCTTTGTATTATTCAGTCTTTTTCCTCCATTCTTCTAACTGAAAGAGGCATATTTATAGACTATAAATATTATGCTTGTAAAATCTATGGTGATGAAATTATTGTCAGACATCTTCAAGCAGACAAATACCTAAAACATATCTTGTATATTGAGCTACAACAGCTGTCTAATAAACATACTTATTATAATAAAATAAAACTTATTGTAAGTAGGTAACTGAAAGGCAGCTGTGAAAGTATACAAATTTTTTTTTTTTTTTTTTTTTTCACACTCGGTCATCCAATCCCAAATTAGGCAGAGCCTGTGCTATGGCAACCAGACAACTGATAAGCATACTTATATATTTCTAAATACATACATATTATAGACAAATTACACCCAGACACAGAATAAATGATCATGCTCATCACACAAAGATTTGTCCTGGGTGGGAATCGAACCCACAACCTCCGGTTTAGCAGTCAGGGTCACTAACCACTCGACCAACAGGCCAGTCAAAGTTGTAAATAGAAGGAATTTTCTTTCAAAAGCATTAAAAACAATCAAACTATGAAAACACCTACAGTTTGTGGTTATAAAATAAAAACCTAAACGCTATCTTTGTAGTCTAGCAATTGGGTAAAACGAAAAACCCATATATTTTTATATGCCCATGTCCAGTTAAAAAAACACCTGTTAACTGTTACACCTTGCTTGCACTACAATAAAAAAATAATCACCTAATTTGTATATCTTCAATACAGTCATATCTTAATAGCAGAGGGAATGTAGCAATGGTTTTCAAAGTCCTTGCATTCTCTCTTTGTTTATTTATACATGTATATTATTAATTCTGATTATGACTCCAGATTAAGCATAATTTGCATAAAACCAACCTGTTTAAGGCAAATGTAGAAGAGTATTTAAATTTATGACAAGAAACATAATTTTCAATGTGAATTGTCTATGTCAATTTGTAAATTGGAATGACGTTATTATTGTTTGTACAACCACATACCTATTTGTAAAACCTAGTTAGGTAGGTACCTATTACTATAATAGCATCAACATAATATTTCATATATTTTCAGTTTGTTAGGCACTTGATGTGTCAAAATATTGACGTAATAATGTGGCAACACTATATTTCATAATCCCACATGTCCAGTGACCTCACTTTTCACGCGCGGAAACAAATCATTATTTTACTCATATTTCAGCACTAAATAAAAAGGCAACCAATGACTGGGGAATCGTAATTTATGCTCCATGTGAAGCTTCGAGTCTGTTTCTTCATACAAACTGATAAAAATGTATTGTTTTGTGTTGCTATGTTGTTGAAAAATGTCTTACAAGCTTATAATGTTGTATGCGGTATTATTTATAAGCGGCCAAGAGTTATTCAATTCATAACAGGATAATTCGTCAGCGTGATACTTAAATATTTTGACGTACTTCTGCATAATCTCGACTTTATATTAACACTTGATTTGTATCTCAGCTAGAGACATTGCAGATCATTAAAGCTAGGTAAAAACGTTGATTCTAGGAAAATATCTAATTGCGATTAGAACGTTCTTCTGTTTTATATCATAAAAAGGTGTGTTCGAAGTTTGAAACATGTTATACCATAAAGTTCGTCATAGAATTCGATGATAAAGTAAACAATCGCTTTATGGAAGCTGAATATTTAAGCACATTTTAATGTATAATGTCACTTCAATATTTTGTTATTTACTGGTTTATATTGGAGTTGTTTACGTGTCGCCGGGTATCGTCTCATGCATAAGCATCAGCCCTACGGTGTAAGGGATGGCTGGCCTTCCATCTGCCCCCGTTTTGACGCTACACAACCTATATTGGCATTGTAGATGTAAGCTTCACGTAAAGTTACGCGTCATTGAATAATTTTACGGTTCGGTAAAGCTTTTATTCACTGTCGACAGGTTTTTCTTTTTAAAAGCGTGCGTGATTTAATTGAATATGTTGCGGATAAAAATTTCGAGTTTTCAAATAGCAACACTGTTCGATTGTGTGACGTCATAGTTCACGTTTCGTCTATTTTCCTCCTCCAATCGTGTTTACCTTTTTTCCAAATCATCAGAAGCCAATCGAGATAATATCACCAGCCAGTTACTATACACGCGATACAAAGACAAGTGATTTTTTTTATTGTGCCTGTACATAAGCCAGTTGTAAGCTGTTTATTTATTATGTAATGCTTATTGAGTTTCACAATGTAAATTCTTATATATAATCCGAATAATACGCTGTTATGAAGTCGTATGTTCCGGTTTTTACCATTGGTATGATCGATATTTGTCCATAAGAGCTTAGAAAAGTAGTAAAATCACATTTATAATTCGATTAACAGAACTACGGGATATTTATACTTAAATACACATAATTATGCAATAATCCGATGTATCGAAACACGCTTTTTATGAGTCATCGTTCGGAATTACCGCTCATGAATAAAAATAAATAAACACGACTTTAGTATAAGAAAGAAACATTCGCCTTATTATTTAATTAATTTATGTAACAAGCTTATAGTTTAACTTGTAGCAACAGTATAATATGTTGCATTAGAAAGAGACATATATTTTAATTAAATAGTAAAGAGGGGGCCGTCCGAACGTTTACTTATACGCGTTCATCATACAAGAAACACGGCATTTTTAATGTCCCGCGCACACGATCGTTCCCGAAGATTTCCGACCGCGTGGTGAATCCACTTTGGTTTAGACGGGCCAATATATGGCGTCAGAAAAACTTGCGGTCCGCCCTGTCAATGTCATACGATGTGATCATCGTAAGACTGACAGGGCGGACCGCACGTTACGTGACGTTCCGCTTTGTAGATTACGCTGCCATAACTCTCAAACTAGAAAACTGCATTTCCCTAATCCACTATTATGTCACAAGAGATGCAAGATCTAAAAATAACCAAACGGGATCAACGTAGGCGCACTCACACCGAAAATATTTATATAATTCAGTGTAATCTTTCCGTTTTACTTCTAAGTCTAGTTACAGATAAAAATAGATGATGAAAACTCATAGTACAGTTGTAACAGCTGTTTGGTATTTTAGGTTCAGCGTTTTAGCCTCATTTGTAGATCATAGCAACATCCAGCTATTGACATAGTTGCATGCCTGGACTTTGCCAAGATTGAATTTTGGTCCACTTGAAAGTTTCGTCTAAGATCAGAACTATTTTGATTAATTTAGGTATATATTTCTATCAAAATATGCTTGAAGAATGTCTTGAAAAATTGCAGCGAACATAAAATATTTTATTCAAACAGGTCATAATTTAGCGTTGCTAAACCGGTCTTGATTCCACTCTCTTATTAAAAATATTCACAAAGAAAGTGTCAGCCAAGGAGATGCATTTAAAAGTAAAATGTAAGCTGTAGGAAAATGCGTCCTTCGTAAAGAAGACATCTAAAGGAATTCCTTTTAATACGCTTGCAACGAGGAAAGTTTCCAAACGAATAAAATGCGATACAATTGCTTTGTTATCAGATAAAAGGGAACTAGATTTTGTAGAACGCCATTCAGTCTTTAATTAAAAAGAAGTACTTAAAAGATATGTTTTTGTAAACACGTTTCGAAATTGCTGAATAGCCGGTGAAAACGTTGTTTGAACTCTCCAAAGTTAATGAAAGGATCCATTTAATAGGCTATAGAAATGTATTTAATAAGCCTTTGGTTTTGTTTTGTTATAACGGAATAATTTTACCACAGGCAATACCGCCCTGTCATAAAAGGAAAATTCTACCGTTTTAAACGTAGAGTAATTCGTTAGATCAGACAAAACAAGTATCTCTAAATCGAGTCAAGTTTAATTATAACATTTAGACTAAATTAGCCTAAAACACACTTCTAAAGTCTTCAAGCTAGCGTTTCCTTGTACCAACATGTTTTTATAGGCATTCGTCAAGTTATTACAACACGTCAATCCAATTTAACTCTGCTTGACTGAATTGACAAGTGCCCACTATAAGGAATATCCATGACAAGACTGTATACTCAGACATCAGACATCCTGAATTTTAAATGGCTTTCGACAGGTCTTTATGCTAGTATGTTTAGTAATATCGAAAGAAACGCTGGACGAACTGTGTGAATGATCATTACCTAGAATCGGGATGAATACTAAGATGACAAGTAAAAGAGAAATATGAAAGAAGAAGGTACATTGCGACAACCCCAAATGATTGAGATAAGGGTAAGAGAATGATAAAGTAAATCTAAAAAGTCTTCAAGACAAGAAGTTTGACTTTTACATGCAAAAGATTTACTAAATAAGAAGAAGACTTACTAATGAACTTTACGATAAACGTTTTAGATAGCCTACCCAAGCGATAAAGACAGCACGCAATGTATTTTAGTTACCAGCAATTTATGCGACATTTAGGTGACATCTTATACTTTAACCTAGGTTCTATTCTAGTCCAATCTAAATCCAGACCGCGAGCATTGGAATCGATATCCAACATTCGTAGGTCTCTTCCAAGTTCCAATTGGAATTGATACTCTTTCTCGTTATTTTTAATAAGATCATAAAACGAAGTTATATTTTTAATATTTATATTGCTACTGTTCTGTAGCAGTGGCAAGCAGGAGGACTGCAGGGCTTCATTCTCAGTTCAGAAAAGGTATTATTGAGTTTTTACGCTAGGAACTTCTCAATTGAAATCTGGATTTGTTGTCCGGTTCATAGTCGATCCCCTATTTCGTGGGACAGCATTACTAGTGTTCAGCTTAGCATCTCTATTAGTCCTTGCGTATACAGCCTTGATCTTAAACGTATCGTTATTGAAACATAGAGGATGCATGATAAATTCGTCCCACGTAAATTCAAAAGTAGTCTAAATGATAATCCGCCGAGTGGATTCCCCACACGATCCTGATTTATATGCTACCTTGTCAGTCCAAGCCGTGACTTCGTCTAGACAACCTAATGGATTTAACATATTCTAAAACAAGAGCTAGCCTAGACTTTCCTTGTTCATAGGCTAAGCAGTAATAGTCTGTGTTCATGCTATTGTGCGGTTAAGGAAGGCGGGCCGTATTGATTGGCCCAAGTACCCAAGGACTGTGGCTTAAACCTTTGTGGAGGAAAGGTGACATTTTGTTGGTAACTTACGCGTTCAAAAGCTAAAGAGAGCATTGTTTGATCTGCTGTAGACGAATTATGAGAATATGTTGCAGAAAGAGGCAGATAAAAGAATGGATTTTACGAAAGAGATTGTTTGATTACGGCTAATGGAGAGTTCGTATTAAAAAAAAAACATGAGAGACCAATGCTCTTAACCTCAACAACAGTTGAAAGGCATAATAATCCTTTTAAAAGGACGAAACTACCATAACACATCTCATCTTAAACTGCATAAGGTTGACATTATTACCCATTATAAGTAAGGCTAAATAATAATAAGGGAACTTCGCAACGAAGGCGAGCAGGCCGTGCATAGCTCACAAGTAGCTATATGATTAAAAAACTAAGGTCACGCAACGTTAACATTAAATAAGGTGGAAACTGACGTTTAGGATCGGATTACGTTCGCGCAGTAAAAAATGTTGAGTAACGTATTGCAGTTTTGCGTTTGGCTTCAAGTTCAATCACATTTTGTTTGTAACATAAGAATGATTTTGCGGTTGGATTGTCAGACGTGTCTTGAATTTTGCTGGAAGCCGAACCCTAATCCCGATTTATTTGGGGCCTGTGTTCCTCTGATACCTTAACCTGTCTTTAAGTCAACTGTGAATAGGTTACTTCTAGGTAAGCGTGCTCCATCGTCGACCACATCATCGCTTTCCATCAGATGAGATTATGGTCAAACGCGAGCCCTGCCAACCTACTATGACGTGCTAATGCCATCCAATTCCGATGATGTAAAAAGGATAGTGCTATTCGCTATGTATAGCTCCGTCTCACTCTTAGAGTAGGGTCCTTGATATCTTCTTCTTCCATACTTTCTATATTTGCTATATCTCAATATTCACCTCCTTTTTGAACATATTCACGCACTTCATCCAACGTTTCGTTGGTCCTTTTATGTCAATTAGTACAGAAAACACCTCCATGTATGGTTAATATTGAGCAAGCGGAAATGCAAGGAGTGTTACGCAAAAGGATGTTAGCACCTTCGCACTATGCATGATGTAAAGGAAGTGGTTTTGTTGGAATCGGAGGTACGATCTCAGTAGGAAGTTTCGACCTCCCGGTGTAACTCCGAAAGAGGGTAACAAACTACAAAACCATGTAAAAAGACGCTTTGTTTATTTTTGATAAGCTCTTGTCAGGCACAATCACACTGAATGGCAAGCTATGATGGAGCACGCCTGCCTAGAAGTAACCTATTCACTCTTGACTTAAAGACCCCTAGGTTATAGCTATTAGGAAACTCAAACACCGGCAGGGAATTCCTCTTATTTGCAGTACGCACAAGGAAAATACTCCGAAATCGTTTAATGCTTTTGGGTACTTACTTCCAGGTACTTGATTCGCAGTGTTTCCCCCCAATCCCGAAACCAATACCTTTGTTTTTCCCACGATATTCGATCCAATACAACCCTCGATATATCAAGGTAATATATTAACGCACGCAGATTATAACATTACTTGCCGTTCAATGATTCATCCGCTCATTATTCAAATAACAGGTATCACCATATATTTTGAATATATCGATAAATTCACAAATACACAGTGCAACATGATTGGATTTCTACGGGATTGGATAATTCCGCAGCGCACAGCAAACGTTAGCTGAATCCGTTTTATTGGCTATGTCGAAATGGGCTGTGCGAGAAACTACGGCTTAGACATTGTTTGTAACATGGCGAATGTGTTTATTCCAATAATTCTAACCTAAATAATGTAAATAGAAACGTGGACTTTGATCTTTTGAGGTGGGCAGGAGTGCACTGTATTTTGTTTAGCTGTCACTTAGGACCGTAGTGGAAATGTTGTCCCTAATCCAAGTGCAGGTGGAAGTTTCCAATCTGATGTAGTTCCAAATTACATTACATTCTGTATGCCTAGTGGCCAAGAAGATAGAAAAACAAAAATCAATTTATTTATCAAACCCAATTTCTGTGTCCGATGCAACCTCACTGTGTCCCGCAAGGCGTTATACTTTTCGACAAAAAATAATCAGAGATGTAATCCCATTGTACTCACTCGGCATGTAACGTGTAATAGAGAGCAAAATAAACAAATAAGGCTAACCTAATTAAAACTGTAATGATTCATAAATTCTCTTCTTCATCATATCACTTCCTTGGCGTGATGCCAGCGTCCGTTTTGTGAGGAACTTAGCGGTGCTGATGTTGGCAAGCGTCTCCCAGATCCTTCCTCTGGGATATGTTTAGTTCCAATTTGTAGATTCAGAATCCATTTTCCTGTTACGTCTTCTAACTGATAATGTAGTTGAAATGCATCTGAGGGGCAAATCTCGTATTTTTTGTAACTTACTGTCTCACCTCTAATTTCCCTACATTTTGAGAAGTTTTCAACCGACTTCCTAAAGAAGGAGGTTATCAATTCGACTGTATGTTTTTGTTTCTTTTTTTTTTTACATTTAAACAACGAACGTCATCAACCGATCAGCTGTTGATAATGATGGGCCGCCAGACATAGCGTGCGCTGCAACAGATGAATGTAGAAACTTTGTCGCTAAGACGATATTCTATTTGTTTTTCTTTAAGTTGCACCTGCCATGTTGTCTCTGCATCACCCTAGGGTCGATAGGTAGAAAATGTCTAAGGCATTAAGTCTGCCTTTTTAGTGTTTTTACCAGTGCATAAAGTTTTAATAAATAAATAAGATATTGTCACATGAATTTGAACACTTTTTACGTGCCACAATTATTGGTCTACGCATAATAATTGCAGCTACGTAAGACTCGAACTGTCAAAAACCTCGATTTTATTTGTTGACATTTCAATAGTAGTTTCTTCGAGTTTGGAGTGCGAAGATCAGATATTGATGGCACCCGTGCAAGATTGTGACAATTCATTAACATTTTGATGTCACGTGGTCAGATTGTTAGTCGATCCCAATATAATAAGGAACAGACTGAAGGATTATTTGATTTTATAACTTGAAGAACTTCTTAAAGTTTATATACTATCATCATCTGCCTAGCCTTTTCCCAACTATATTGGGGTCGGCTTCCAGTCAAACCGGATTCAGCTGAATATCAGTATTTTACGTGGAGAGGCTACCTACCAGACCTTCACAACCCATTAACTGGGTAACACGCTTCTGACAATCCGTAACGACTGCCAAAGATCTACAAATGGCAGCCGGGACCAACGGCTTAACGTGCTTTCCGAGGCACGGAGCAAACTCGGTATGTTAAGATGGTCACCCATCCACAGACCAACCTTGGTAAGCGTTGCTTAACCTTGATCGACCCGTGCGGCTGATATTCTTTAGCCACGAGCTCCTCTAAAGTTTAATACCGCCGTACGATAATTTGAAATCCTCGCAGCAAGGTATCCAAGACAAACTTCGAGAGTGTGTCGCTTCTAATTCCTAACTTGTTAGGAGTACGAAGACTTTGGAAATTGTAATGATGTCTTCTTTAGAACTTGTACGATATACATTTTGTTTTAAAATGTTTCTACTTTCACGCTTCCCTTGAGACGAGAGAGTAGCTTTAAGTGTTATAGGGTCCGAAACAAAAAGATACTACTAACGGCGGGTCTCAATAATGTATCTACCTTTGGCCAACTGTCAAATTAGCTATCAACAGTTGTTAAAGTAAGTTAAACATTACACTTTTACACGTCAATTATTTTTTTAAACTATATGAGGCCGGTGTTTGCTAGCTGACTACCCTGAGAAGAAACACCGAAACAAACTCAGAGGTCAAAGTCTCTTTTAAAGTCCATACAATCGTACCAGCTGGTCAAATCATATGAGAACCATGTAGGTTAATGTCTGAAGTGGTCTTTTGAGGAAAGTACCACACAGATTTGTGTGCACCTGTCCAGACAGTGCAAGCATTTGTCAGTTATCGTGTAGCTCAAACTTAGAACCTTAAGAAGCTCAACGATTTGACGAACAATACCAAAGTAAGGACATTTCGCACCTTTAAAGTAAAACCGTTACTAAACGAAATTATTAAATTTTATAGACGAGCTAATATTAGAAAATAGTCACTGTTTTTAGATAGATGGCATTGATACCTCAATTCATGAAAATTTTCGTTTAGTAACGGTTTTACTTTAAAGGTGCGAATTGGGTAGGCGGCATAAAGAACTCAAACTGCCAGACTAACATGAAGCTAAGCAGAAGTAGTAAAGCTGTTGGTAGGTAATTTGACAGTTGATTAAAGGTAGATACGTTATTGAAACCGGCCGTTAGTGTTAAATTGAAAATTCGCTGAACTAACAAGTTGTAGTACTTACATCCCCCATATCAGATATTATTTGAATGTGGTCAAAGAAAGAGTAGTACTAAAGGCTGAATAGCGAAAAAGATAAAAGGTAGAATACGTGGCGGGTTTTAGTTTCCATCTAAAATTCTTAACCCTCTCGGAAAACAGCCATGATTTTTATGAACAAGAACAAACATTCTATGAATATTATTTCCAGCAAACAAACACACCAACGTTATTCGTACCTCAGCGAAATTCACAAACGTCCGAATTGTATAAAACTGTTAGCAGAAATTCTAAAAGGTCAGCTTGAAAATATTTTCGCTAAGCATTGTACTATGTAAAACGTTTGTGTAATCAAATGATCAGACGCTAAGGCTGCGTTTCCACCAGAGATGTGCGAGGATGCATAGCGAGGAATGTGTTTGTGTGAACCAATCACTTCATTTACCTAGTCTCGCTACAGGCTAGGGAAATAGAGGCGATTGTATTGGTTCTTAAAAACACATCCCTCGCTACGCATCTCGGGTGGAACCGGACTATAAACTTACAATACTCTGTAATATCCAACTACCTAATATTATAAATGCAAAAGTTTGGATGTTTGTTTACATATCCTTCATCAAAGGCTGAAAGGATTTGGAATACACGTCTGGACCATTTCGTGAATAAGAGGCACACGACGTATTTTATACAAACAGTATCGGTGACCAAAAAGCTGGTTTTCGCATTTGTATCGATACAAAGCGATACAACGCGCGCGTGAAGCGCTTTCAAAGTTCGTCTGTAGCGCGATAATTTTTATCCCGATAGTAAGTAAATTTTCGACATTCACGCGGCAGAAGCCAGTCACATATAAGGGCTTCTATTCGGGAGCCATTTTATCGATTCTCCGTTGACATAACGCTAAACATTCTCGGTTGTTCAACCTCACGGAAATAATCTTAATTTAGAGACAGTTATTTTTAGATACAACCTTTCTTTTTTCGTATTCCGATGCGTATCCTCTTACGCTGTCGGTTTTGGTCGTATTTTATGGAATACGATGTTTTTGGTTCACGGAAATAAGATTAGTGTGTGTGAGCATGTTTTAGATGTGAATTATTTGAGTGGTAGATACTATTCAGTAATATGCATGCGTTATTATTGCATAACCAGGCAGAATTTTTGTTGGAAGGGGTATCTACTGTGATGAAGTCTCATTGAGAAATTAAAAGAAGACATATTTCGCCGACCCCGAAGAAATTGGAGAAGGATAGGAGAATGATGATTTCTTACATTTTGTGTGGCATCAGCAGACGGTATTGTGGTATAAACTTGACAAGAATGATGCATACCAAAAAAAAATAAAAAACAAAATTACAAAAGTTATGCAAGTTGGGAAGATATGCGTCACATTCTCACAATACGGCCATCGCTCAGCATAATGCTGGGACTCGTGTGCGAGACAGAGCCACAGCGCTGGTTTTCAGCGACAACCGGCGTTGACAGAATGACATCGATCGGGGCAACATGAAAAGTAATTAAAACGAAATATATTATACAAAAAATAAATAAAATATGGGTGAAAATATAATAAATATAACGTCAAGAAAACGGCAACAGATTGTTGACTTAGATGAAAATCCTAGATATTATTGAAAGAAACTAGTCAGTAGATGCGTTGTTGCATCACTAAGTAATTTTTCTTTTTCTTTATATTATGCAAGTGTAGTTGGTTGGTTTTATGCTGTACTATTTCTAGTGCTGATGTCATCTTATGAATTCTTAATTATTTTTGTCGTGAGCGAGTAACTCTTTGAGGTGTAATAAGACCAATACTTATGTAGTGGTTATGCAGCGAATAGAGAGTTTCGTTGACCAATCACATTTCAGTATAATATTTTAAAGCTCTAGAACAGTGGTTCCCAAACTGTGCGTCGCAACTCCCCGGGGCGTCGCGGTGCTTTCTCAGAAGCGTCGCAAACAACAGAAATGGAGTAAAGAAATACTGCTATTTTTTATGTTATATGCAAAAACGAACTGTTTAAGATCTGTAGCTAAGTTTACAATATAAATATATTGTCGAACATTTATCGACCCACACATTTTATAAATATTTACAGTGTATCTTAATCAGAAAAGCAAGTTCATCCGTGTCATTGATTCTCCGTACCTTCTAGTTTTCCCACACGGAGCTACCGTAGGTATCTTTTTAACAAGGGTGTCGCAAAAAATTATAACATTCGAACGGAGTCGCAGTATAAAAAAGATTGGGAACCCCTGCTCTAGAAAAAGAGGTCATCGAAATGAGACAAAGATATGACATTATGCCGGAACAAAGAGACCTACTATGAGAACAATGTCATAAGGTCTAAATTGTAGAGGATTGGAATGGGCTACCGAAAACCATAGTATAGTCTTTTTAACCCACCTGCCAGGGTTGCGGAATTTGTTCGTAAGGGTCACCGCGGCCCTGGAACGCAAAGGGCTTCAGAAAGAACACGGATGAGTTTTAGTCAGTAAGAGTCTGACACGCCCTTCCGTTCCACCCAGAGCGGAAGAAGTCATTCCCATCCTTTAAAAAAAAAACAAAAGTTGAAACCACCACCACTATGCATAAAGTTTAAATAAATGAATATACCACGTGGTCAACCCCTTTTTATTTTGGACTGACAATCTTTCACTGATACGAATATAACTTTGTCTAAGAGCTCTGGACTCAGGACTAAAGAAAAAGTGTTTTATTCAATGTTCTGGTAGAATCAATACTAATATTATAAAGAGGTAAGTTTGTATGTGGGGGTAATAATCTCTGGACCTACAGAACCGATTTTGAAATTATTTTTGTATATGATAGCCACATTCATGAGGAATGCTATAGACTATACGGGAGTTCCTACGGGAACGGGATATGCGCGTACGAAGTCGCGGGCTAAAGCTAGTCTGGAATAAAGCTCAAATACAGAAGCTACAGAGCTTTCTTATTATTATAAGAAACCTTAATATAGCAATGATTCATCGTACACATTGAATATGCTAAGCAATCCCGCGCGGCACCTACAAGTCTGCATAATGCTGAGCCATAAAAACTTAACACTCGTAAACGTAATGATGGCACAGAAGTTTTTTGCAAGATATTTTCTTTTATTGCTCGTGTGTTCACGATACTGATATGTAGGTGAGAATAATGTGAGATTATCTGCTGTTAGGTAGCATCGAATTACATAGGTCTATTGTATGTATGTGCCACATGTTCCTATATGATAGACTAGCGGACGTCACGCGGCTTCACCCGCGTAGTTCCCGTTCCCGTGGGAGTACGGAGATAAAATAAAGCCTATGTTACTCGCTGATAATGTAGCTATCCATTGCTGAAAGAATACTTCAAGGTCCAGTATTTTTTAAGTTTATTCGTTACATACAAAAATGCAAATCTTTCCTCTTTATAATATTAGTACCTATATTATATATATATATATTATAGATAAAGATGAAAAGAGTCTTTGAATTTTGCCTTTTCCAATTTTGTTATAGGCTTTGTTTTCTTCTAAAGCGATAAGCATTACTGATTTAGAAATAATTCCCAATTTTAAAATTTGCAATAACTAATATCTATAAATCACGTCACCAATCGTTGGAAGTAACACATAATCAATTCACACCTTCAGTAGAAAACCGAAAACCGCTGCGACAGCTCAAACTGACTGTGCCTTCCCGCACGACAAATGTTACTTTCAGAACCAAATAAATGTTATAGAGGGGCCCTACTATGAAGTCTTAAACGATCGAGATTCCGCTCCAAGAGAGAGACGAAGCTATACATAGCGTATAGCACTATCCCTTTTACATCGTCGGAATTGGATGGCATTAGCACGTCATAGTAGGGCACCAGAATCAGCGACACGTGACTCTTTCGTTCGCGTTATATTCCCGTGGTACCATAAAGCAAAAACTACTGACGATGTGTCCAGTACCTATCCAGTGACCATGCCCATGTAAGGGCGTTGCGAGAGAGTTGTGAAGTACCTGCCTTATTAGCCACTAGCCACGACAACATACGAGTTTTTACACATTAAAATGTGCGTAAGACTTTCTAAAGCATTAAAATTGTAGCACCCAGTCTGTAACTAGATTAAAAACAGTATATCGCTAAAATATTTTAATTCTGACACAGAAATCTGAAGTTTTTATAAAAAAAATATTGTTATTGTAAAATACTGTCTAGTCTTAGGTGCGTCATGAATTTTAAACAAACTTGATAATTTAATCAACGAGCTTAGATTGAATTTGGTATTTAAGAGAGCAGACGAAATATTTCTGCAGGCGCCGCTCAAAATAACAAATATAAAAAAAAAATCTTATTGAAATTCTTAAACTGTCGATAGACTGCAATATAAGTGTAGAATCCCGGAACGTTATTGCTAGAAGAATGTTATCGATATTGCCGCTATTCCAGCATCATACATAAAACTGACACGTCTATTATCGTCCAGCACCTGCGACCAACTAAGAGCGGTAGCGGTCCCTTCCGGTATTGCCAACCTAATAAAATTATGCAAATTTTAATACTACCCTCCAAGACAAATTGACAAAGGCTTATTGAGGTGACAGCTTATAAATCCGCCATCGATTTGTAAACGCAAGCATTTGGAAAATTGTTTTAAGTACATATTCTCTTAAGTTTTCATGAATAAAGTATTTAGTAATTTGAATGGTATAATTTGATTTAGGCTCCGGTTGGGAACAGTTGGGCTGTAACGAAGTGAATAAATAATTACCGTTCGGATTTCGGAGTAAGCTTAGCTGTAATTTACTTAGCTTCCTTCCACCTAGCTTAACGGAGGTAAATTTCTAAATTGCAGCAGTTTGAATATGTTTAAGCAGACTTCAGGTAGCTGGTAATTCGTTGAATTCGATAAAGCAACCAGAATTTGCGGTTTACTGCTGCTGAGTAAATTAGTCCTTCCTAACTTAAGTCAGAGTGCAATCGTCAGATTATTTGACTTTCGAATCCCTTGCTTCTTCTTCGAGTTCTGCTCTCAAGCTCCTAATTCTAAACATCGCAACGAAGCATTTGACGATAAAAGATTTCGCCAATATTTTCCCTAATCGCACCCATTCTAACAATTTTGATCTTAATATTCAATACAAATGCCTGACATAAACGCACGTGATTAAAAATTCCTCACATATTTTTCGAGTTAATGGTCCGCCCTACTGCCTTTAATAATTTCTTATTAAACTCTTAACTATGGTCACGAAACTGTAGTTAACGTTGTACAATCAACTTCAAGTCTTTGGTAACTTTGTCGGCCTCTTTATGATGGAGCACCCGTAGCAATAAGCGTGGTTCTCGTAGATAACGTTACGTGTTGACTGTACAAGTTGTAAGGACATTGTATTGTTCAATCGCTATAATTATCACTTGTAAACTTGCCGACGGTCACCGACTGTTGGCATTCCAGTAGCCACTATAGTATAGTAAAGCATAGGACATAAGTTTACTATTCAATGACTACGAAAATACATGTATATTTTTTATAAAATAAATTGACCTTTGTCCCTCGAGACTTTCAATTCCATACTAAGCGGAGTACACAACATTTTGTTTCAATGTAATTCCATTTTCAATTCTATTGATTAAACATTGTTTCAAATTCGGAACTATGACGTCTTTCAGCCCTTCGCTAAAGCGTAGTACACACAGAATTCATTCAATTAATTTCGTTTTTCAATTTCACCGTTTAAAAATTTCACTTTTTATAAAAGGGTGCTCTTTTAGCGTGTTGTTTGACTGTAAAGTAAAACGCAATTGGTGTACTTTCGCGTCTAATTTATTACGCAGAATATTAAATGTTATTAAACTTGGTTATTGATATACCCGGGGTTAATAACACTGCGTGGCGTCGTCGTTACGTCATCCAATATAGTCACCATAACAGAACATCATGGACACAAAACATAATTAAACACATAATTAGGTCCTTGATAAATGGATTCACTTAAAGTCTGAAGCTACTAGGAAAAACATTGAGTTTTATAACTAGAGCATCTTGCAAACTTCAGGGATAAAAGTTGAAACTTGGCACTTAAACGACCTGTAGCTTCAGCACAAACTTTAGTGTCTTGAAGCACGAACGATGTGAATATTAAACTTTCTTTACTTGATCGTTACACCTGGGCTCCCATAAGAGGTAGGTAGACCTTAGTAGCTTCTGTCACTGTCTGTACCACAGTCGGTTTGGCCTAATGACCTTGGTCCACTTCATTATTAATTGTTCTGGCTTCTCCTACCGAGTTGGCATGTAAATATTAATTCATAATTGCAAAAAGCTAGGTTTGTTTATTAATTTACGTTTGCTCCTACCATTAAATTAACGAGACCATAAGTTTTCAGTCATTTTATAACGTGTAAGGTAACTCTAGGCACTTTGATCGAAAACCGGATGCCCTCAGGGACTAGTTTATATCTTGCAACGAGATATTACAGCCTCGTATCGGGATAAAGTGCGTTATAATTCCATTAGCGTGCTTTTACTAACGACAGGTCGGCCATTAGTGATGGTAAGTAAATGTATCGCCTTTCTGCAGTACAATGTCACTTGATATAAGTGATGGCAGAGATACATGTACTTCTCAAAGGTAGATAGTGAAGGCTATCCCTTATGGGTCCATTAAAATATGCCTCCGTGTGTGGGCGAGAATATATGTCCGGCACATGGGGCTCGGCCCCGGCTAAGACCGTCCTGGATGGATAATATTTTTAACTAGGCTATTAAATTTTTTAGCTTACGTTCTCTGATGTCAGAGAACTAAAATGGGTGCAGATCAAGGATATCATCATCTGCCTAACCTTTTTTCAACGATATTGGGGTAGGCTTCCAGTCAAACCGGATTCAGCTGAGTACCAGTCTTTTAAGTGGAGCGGCTGCCTATCAGATCTCCACAACACATTAACTGGGTAACACGGTACTTCTTGGCAAGACTGGTGTCAGACTTCCTGGCTTCTGACTATCCGTAACGACTGCCAAAGATCTAGAAATGATAGCCGGAACCAACGGCTTAACGTGCTTTCTGAGGCACGGAGAAGTCTCGGTATGTTAAGATGGTCACCCATCCACAGACTAACCTCGGTAAGAGTTGCAGATCCAGGACATACTGTAATATTATTTACAGATAATATTTTACAAGTTCTAGCCACCAAGAGGTAATAAGCCCGTTATGTCCCAATGCTGGGCAAAGGGATTTCTCTCTCACTCTTTCACATACGTCTGTCCTCTTCCATTGCGGGCCAGTCCAGTTTGTTGTCTGTTCTAATAATAAAATAAAAATGTTTATTGCATCAACTTTAATAAGTTATTCTAGTTACAATGGGGAGCATCCTTTTAAGCAAATAGTTTGCTTGTGTTAGAAAGCTCCGCTCTTCCCCAGGTTATATAATTTGTTATTAAGTTATTGAGCCTGTTCAAGATAATATGTATTTGTTAACACTAATCTCTTCAAAATTAGAGTGAACAGGCTTCTTTTGGGCAAGCTCGCTCAATCGTCGACTTTGTCTCTGTCATCTATGACCTAGACTAGAGTCAAGAGCAAACCCATATTAAATAAATATTAAAAAAAATGTATCTCATAGATAGCTCCAATAAATGGTGCGAATAAAACGAGTATTATTTACCTTATTTAGGCAGGAACCTGTCGGTTAAGCACACTACGTTGTTATCAAAGTGTAGGGGACAAGGACAATACTGTAAATTCCTGAAATGTAATAGTACAATGTGCAGTATATAATACAACAAGTTCAGTTTGCATAACATAAAGTGACATATTCTGTGGCCACTTCTTTTCATTGGCTTTTATAACCGTTTACATTTTATTTTTTTTATAAACATGCGATTCAATAATAAATACTTACTTATATATTTATTTCTCATTTGTTTACTAAATACTATTTTTTATTTTTCAATGCTACCTAAATCTACATCCGCGCTATGAATCAATAAATTATTATTATTTCGTTTTTATTTATCATTTGAGGAAAACGGAAATTAAATTGAATTGGCGCTCATGTGTTCTAGGCGTAATGTTATTGTAAAGTAGGTACGACTTTAGCATTACAATTAGGTGGTATAAAAGGATCTTTGTTACCAGATCTTTCGTATGGGCTTAAGAATGTCGGGTTTATAAAAAAAAAATTACTAGAAAAACTGTCCATGAACACAAACTGGAAAAAACGACCGCTAGAATAAAATCACTTCGAGTAGAATAAACATACCTACCTAGTTCTTCAAAGAAGAAGAAACAGTAAAATTCTCAGTTTCAAAATTATAAAGCCTTTCACTGACTAGTCATAAAAAGTAATTCATCTTAAATATCTGTTGGTATCATACATCTCTTAGGTTCAATTCAAGTGCCCATCATTTTTTTTTTAACAAGCCCACCACAATATTCCCTTTCCCCTGCAACTCCTGGAAGCAGAATCAACAGTGGAGAACACCAGAAGAAAAAAAACGCCATGTCAATGAAACTCGACGAGTCCCGGGGAAACGATTCAATTGTATATAGAGATATACTGCCACGAAATTAATCAGAAAATAACAGAGGAGCAGAAACAAAAAAAAAACACCTGGTTTATTTCACAACTGCTTGACCTAATCTCGACGAGAAAATCATAATATACTAATTATAAATCAAAAATTTAACCCACATCTTCTTACATCAACATAATCATTAAAACAAACATATTCTACTCAACACATACACACAAATCGAGAATCTTCTGCCGTATGACGTCACTAATTAATCATGGCGGAACGAATAACTTCAATTATACTGCCGCTATAAATATTCCAATTAATGTTTTGAACTATGTATTTGTTTGTGAAATTGTGGAATATTTTGGATGGTTAGAACTTACTTAGGTACATTCTACAACAATACGACACGCGGTACAGACGCACATCACGCTACCCGAAACTGTCAAATTTTCCCCATCAACCTTCAACCTAATGCTTTGGCGATAAACTTGAAAATCTATTAAAGGAATTTGTCAGATTGTTGTAGGTTGATGTGTGATATGTGTCTGTACATACAATTCGGGGATTGTATGTTGAAATATACGCATACAACCCTAATCTCTTCAAAATTAGAGTGAACAGGCTTCTTCGGGGTAAGCTCGCTCCATCGTCGACTTTGTCTCTGTCATCTATGACTCTTAGACTAGAGTCAATGAAAAAAAAATAAAAATTGGGCATTGACGAAATCATATTTCCTTGTTCTGTCATGGGACCACAAGACGTACGGCGATGCACGATCGTTACATGGTAAACATCTCCCCACCCATACGCACAGGACGTTCTAAGAGTACTTTCACTGTGCACAACTAAGGAGTGGAATCCCTTGGAGTCTGTGTTTCCTGATTGCCTTGCGGTATTTAAGTCGAAAATCACATCAACGCTTACCATCAAGTGAGATAGCGGTTGAAAGCGAGTCTTATCAATAATAATAAAATCAATACGTCATCTTCTTTTGCTTTTCCTAGTATCTGGTAGGTGGGCGTGACATGTGACACAATTGTGCTTCGCAACATGCTTATCTGCTGTGAGAACTACGCATTTGACCTTTTTCTAGAGTTCATCACCAACAAGGTCGGTTGTGTGTCTTCTGAGGCGATCCTTTCCGGTATTTCGATGTGACGTCATCATAACAAGACAGGAGTGGATTATATATATATGCCCTGAATTTATCTTACCTTTTTATTACGGTAATATTTTATTTTTATTTTTAAGGATGGGATATTATATTATCAAATGACTCCTTCCGATCTGGGCGGAGCGGAAGGGAAGGTCAGACTTTTAATGACTAAACACATTCGTGTTCCTCCAAATGCCTTTTGCGTTCCAGGGCCGCGGTGACTGTTTCGAACAAATTCCGCAACACTAGCAGGCACTGGTCCTAGTGGGTCCCCGCTCCATCGGTAGTATCTGGTGTATATTTTATACGCGGCAACAGACAAAACAGCTTTTGCAACTATATGGCGATTATTAGCTTTAAATATCGTCTCGTAATTCTAAACCTATCCTTACTTTTTTTCTCTTTAGGAGATATCGGAAAAAATAAGAAATGGATTAGTTTTTGCAAACCTTATCAGAGAAACACTTGGACAAAGATCTATTAAATGTATCTTATTTATTTAGTTGGTCCAGAAGTTGTTTCCACTTGTGACTCGAGGTGGTTAAGGACCCAAAAGCCTGCAAAACATTGATAGGGCAAATAGAGCCTAAACTATAATTCCATATTCATAGACCTAAAAATAGGCGCCATGTTTACTCACAAAACACACTCCAGACGATTGAATCACCTTATTCTATTCCACCAACATTGAATCGATTGGTCAATTGGCATTGTGGGGCCGACACGGCACCCGAAACTACTCTATTAGTCGGTATACCATTCAATTGAATGAATTCCGTACGTGATTGCACGCTTCTGAAACTGAATGAGGTATGCTTGGCTGCAATTAGCGGTGCAGGATACCTTGAGAGCTGATTTGAATAAATTTCTGTCTGTATTATTGACTGAGCTTTTGCCCGCGACTTCGCACGTGGATATCCCGTTTTTTCCCGTTCCCGTATAGCCCATAGCATTCCTCATTGATGTGGCTATCCTACTCAAAAATATTTTTCAAATCTGACTTATAGTTCCACAGATTAGCGCGTTCAAACAAACAAAACAAACTTCAGCTTTATTATATTGGTATAGATTGCTCCGGAAATCTGCTAAAGAACATTTAGATGATTTTTCAATGTGTCATACATTTAATAAAATCTATATATGTTCTTTAGAAAGAAAGAAAGAAAAACGTTTATTTGGGACTCGCACAAGACTAACAAACCAGTAAAATAAAATAAAATTAAAAACTAAACAGTATAATAAAATAATTATCTGTGCGAGGCCAAAATGGTCCCTATCTCAGCTTTGATAGAATAGAATCAATCTGCCTAGGTTTTTCCCAACTATGTTGGGGTCGTCTTATAGTCTTGCCGGATGCAGTTGAGTACCAGAATTTTACTTGGAGCGACTGCCTATTTCAGCTCGACACCCCAGTAACTGGGCAACACGACTGTAACGAATATGAAAGATCTACAAATGACAGCCAAGAACAAAGGCTTAACATGCTCTTCGAGGCACGGTGGAATCTCGGTATGTAATGAATGGTCACCCATCTATGACCGGTTTCGGCAAGCACTGCTTATTCAGTGACTCTCTCAAGAGACCAGCAGTACCAATCGCCTCGTTTGCTCATTGTATGTTAGCGATTAGTCTTAAGTTTCTCTAAGATACGAGTAGACCTTCAATAAAGTGTGTTAGAAAGCTCATAATTGGAATTAAAGCTAGAATAAATACAATAAAATATATGGAATAGAGCGAAAGCACCTATTTATCCCTTACAATAATATTAATCATCAGAAAACTGATTAATTTATCAATTGCGGCGAAAACTTGGCACATGCGCCTGCGCAACGCTCGGTGTCATAATGTCGGCACACGAGACAGAGATAAATATAGATTATTTGTATTTATGTACTATTTATCTTCCAAGTCTAAGACTGTTAGAAAAACATAGGAACAGCTGTTTACTGACTCGTGCCAGGTGGAAAAAGGGAACATCATATTAAAGAGATAATTGTTTGACCGAATTGAATATTATCTTAGAACTTCCTGCCCATGTCAAAATCGAAAAACATTTTTTTTTTTAAACTAGACCTTTTACTTTACTTTTAAATTGTCAAGGTCGGTCAGTCAAACAGATGAAGCCTGCTCTGCCACGCTAACGATAAAAGCAGTATGTTCCGCGGCAAAACAGACTCAGCGCAACCATCTCCGGCGCGGCAGAGTTGCACGTTCCAAAGCCTGTTTTTCTCATAGCAAGTCTCTCATATCATGATTAACTGCTGTGTTTCATCATAGCCTCTCAGTTGAAAGACGTCCATTGCCCTCAAGCTTTGCCACAGCGATCGGCCCTATGCCGCTTGCTGTCTGGTATTATTGCTTTTGTAAATCGACATTCTTGGTGAAACTATGAAACATGCACTATGTTTATTTTTATGATTTATATTATAACATTTAGGTACTTTAGCCTATAGTGTCCCTCTGCTGGACAAAGGCCTCTCCCATATCCTTAACCAGCCCTCGTGGTGCGCGTCCAGGTCATCCCGCCACCGCTTTCTGGGCCAGCCCTTGGCACCTTACGTCAAGATTTTTGCCCAGCGGTCATCATGCATGCTATGAACTGTCACCAAATAAATATTTTTTTACTTTATATTCACTGCCACCTTTTGCCCGCGACTTCGTACGCGCATATCCCGTTTTTGCCGTTCCCGGATAGCCTATAGCATTCCTCATGAATGTGGCAATGATTCCAGAGATTAACGCGTTCAAATAAACAAACGCACTCTTCAGCTTTATTATATTAGTATAGATACCATCTCACATCAAAAAGATTCTCATGATTTGTGGTTGGTTGACCAAAATCACAGCAAACAAAATGATGTTGACTCAAGATTTGACATCAAACTAATTTGAATAAGCCATCAGACACCAAGTGTTGATAGATTGCTTGATTGAATATTAATTGGTAGGTATAAACTTAGGATATAGCAGTAAGCCATTAATTAGGTTAGCGAGCTTATATATGCTTATTTCTTAGCTTATATAAATAATCACTAACTTTTACCCCGGCTTTGCTCGCGGTAAAGTAGCCTATAACCGTCTCCAGGATCCCATCGATCTCGGTACCAAAATTCATCAAAATCGGTGCGGCGATTTAGGTGTGAAAGAGTAACAAAATTAACTAACAAACTCACTTCTGCATTTATAATATTAAGTTCGGATTAGGACGGGATTGCTCGGGGTAGATTTCTCGGGTAGAATCCCGGTCGGGAAAAGTGTTATTGAGTATTTCCTTCTGGATTTTCTTAGCAGTTTAAATTCTGGATTCGTACCCGGTTGATGACTCGCCCCCTATTAAATATGACTTAAACATAACTAGCGAAAAGTACTCTTCTCTGCCAGGGTTGCGGAATTTATTCACCGCGGCCCTGGAACGCATAGGGCAGGAGGAACACGGATGGGTTTTAGTCAGTAATAGTCTGACACTCCTTTCCGCTCCGCCCAGAGCTGAAGCAATCATTTGATAATTTTCCATCCTTAAAAAAAAATAAGTACTCTTCTGCTTTACACTTCGGGGGAATACAGATGTTATGTAAACACGTGTTTTGTCAATACAAAAAACCAGGACATTTCTTACATCTCTGAGCTGAGCTCAAACCGCTATTATGTACTGTATATTTTAGTAAATATATACCTTTATTACTTCGTTTAATAAAGCCGGGGTAAACGAAGGCAAACACCGTGAAATTAAATTTGGTAGCAGGTTTAATATCATTACTTTATTGTATAAGTATCACAGTATGGTGTGCGGAGATTTACTGAGAGTATGAATAAGACAAGCTTTTGTGGGTCAGGGCCAACATTTCCATCAGTGACGGATAAAATATTATCATATTTTTTTTACGAAATCTAGGAGGAGAAATGGGATAGTTGCAGAAATTATGAATGATGAATTTGTGCACTGGATCCTACCCTCTATTGTGATCTCTATCTATCACTCAAAGGTTTGCTGGTAGAAAACTCATTTTTGAGTTAAGCTCGCCTTTGTACATGAACTATTTTTTAAATGTGAATTAATATAAGCTGTTATGGTGTACAATAAAGAATTAAAGAATTATGTTGTTGTATTTGTTGTTGTTGAATTACTGACAGTCGGCAAAACAGTATCATCTCCTTTATTGAATTTATTCATTGTCTTAGTATATCATCATTTTTATTATGCGGAATAGAGCAAAGTTTAAAGTAAAATGTTTAGAAGAATAACAATATTTTCACACAAGCTTTTATTGCAGCGATGAAGCGCTAATTTTGCCTCTACCTTGACATTTTGTAAGTAATACTCCCAAAGATAACAATGGTATCTACTTGATATGTCCACCGTGACTTGCGGTGAACCTACAAAATTACAAATACTACTCCCATTTGTTCACATTTGAGCTGACAGTTTAAGGCCCCCGCATGCTCACTTTATATCCTCTCTCATTCATACTCTTAAACGGCAACGCTTTTGATATTCATAATTTAGCGACTTCTTTGAAAGCTTTAGTAGGACAGTCTCTTATACGGACTCTTTTAAGTTGTGAAGCGTCTTGCCCTTTTTATACTTCCTCGATATAAACGGTTTTTAAATGGGCTTTAGAAGAGGTAATATTACTACCCCACCGATCGTACAGTGTATTGGTGGAGTAGTATTATGTTATTTGATTTCTAATTTCCCAACTGCATCAAACAAGTATTAAGAAAGAACTTTTTACAGTATTCATTTCGTTGCGTTTTTTCCCTCTCTCCTATCCACTATGCATAAGCATTGAAAACAACACTTATCTCATTATCTTAACACACAAATGAATGCAAACTCGTCATCGCTACCTCGTTTTCCTATCTCCAATCTTCATGCAACGATATGCAGAAACGTGTAGTCCGTAAAACTACGGTATATGTATATACATACTGTATGTACAGATATCGGTCCATACTATGAATTCTGAATTTAAAGAATGTTTGTGCAGACTTTTCACGACTTCGGACTTCGATTTTTCAAAACCTGCAGTTTTTGCACCAATAAATATGTAAATCGAGCTGGTTTCTGCAACTCCACGACTAAGCGCGTATTTTGCGTATGTGTCATTCGATACACCCCAGCTCCTCAAGGAAGGCCAGCAACACCTTGGTGTTACTAACTATCTCACAGAGGGTGCCTGGGTTTCCGAAGAAGCCCTGTAATCCGCGACTACCGGACAGCTTAGAAGCAAATGTGCTGCTGTCTCATCCTCCTCCATGCAGGCTCTGCAGAGTGGGCTGTAACCTTACATTAACACTCCGACTTTTCTACATCATCGACATTTGTCTGATTTGCTTTGTTGCACTAACAAAATTCTACAGAAGTTTGTGGAAGTCTGTATCGTGTGGACCCACCTTAAAGCAACCATTCCTAAGACAATTTCAACATAGGTGCGTCTATACACGACACCGGTTACCCGTATGGCGTCCAGCGAATCGCGCGTTTGAATCGTTAAGAATATTGAATCGATTTAACGAAACCGGCGCGGTGACTCATCGGCTCGGTCAAGTTCGCGTCCCAGAGATGCGCGATGAGAGTCGTGGGCGTAGGCCTATATGACGTAGTGTGTAACGTTAAGTGTTACGTTTAAAGTTATCGTGATGAGCTTCATTGATAAAAAAATCAACAGCTAAAGCTGATGTTGAGTTTTTTAGAAATATATAAAATGCCCGTGTGTGTGTGAGGTACAAGGTGTTTTGTGGCTAATCAAAGGCTGTCAATTCCCTGAAGAGGCAACAGGAACCTCAACTCAATTATAGACGGGAGTCTGTCTGTGTCGAAGGTGTCCCTAAACGCTTTTGAACGCCAGAGCATAAACGCATCGGCGCCGGCGTGCCCTCGACGCCAAGCCACAAATTCGCCGTACTTTTTGCCACATATTTGTGACGTTGTGCGTAAAGGGCACGCGCTTGCTTGTCATGTATACGTGACACTGGCGTTCAAAAGGTTAATTTAACCTTTAATCACCTCCAATCAAGCTTTAATCACCAATCCAAAAGAGGTTCCTATCCTACATACTTATCTTGCTGTGCCCGACAGGGTCCATATGAACCAATTTGTTATTTTACCACCTAAGAATACATGTGGAATACAATAAAAGTATTGAGTATTGGGTTTTCCTATCAACTATTTCATTTCAGACTCTTAATAAGGCGCTTTTTTTCCTCATAAAAGCACAAAAATCTTGCCAACCCAAATTGTGTTGCATAAAAGCTGAACACAAATTAACGATCTCCCCATTCAATACGTCAAAACTTGGACAGCTTCTTGGCAAGACCAATGAGGATCGATACACCATAGACTAAGGAGCTACTGCCACTACGTGGGTGTCTGGGCGTGTTTCCAGAGACAGCATTAAAATTTGTAATTGTCTATTCTGATATTTGAACTGGGATTGATGCAACAAAAATCTGTTATTTTTTATTGATCGTGGAAGGAGTGGAACTCTCTGCCTGCGTCTGTGTTTCCGAACGCATCTCCTCAAAATTAGAGTGAACAGGCTTCTTCTGGGTAAGCTCGCTCCACCGTTGACTTTGTCTCTGTCATCAATGACCACGAGTAAACCCATATTAAACTAAAAAAATAATTATCGTGTAACGTTATTCTGTTTTGATTTATGAATCATGCATGGTTCAGTAACTTCAAGGAATAGGATGTTTGCACATAATTTAGCAGCACTCCAATAACGTAATCAAAGGTTTTCAGGTGGCCAAGCATTTCACCAAGTTCATTCTATAGTTTTTAAGGGATCCGTACTCGAAGGTTTACGAACGGAACTCTATTACTAAGCCTCCGCTCGTCCGTCTGTCTGTCAGCGGGCTGTATCTCAAGAACCGTTGTATGTGTTTCTATTGCCGCTATAACAACAAATAATAAATATCAATTAAATTAAAACTTAAGGTAGGCTCCCATATAAGACACGTGTTTTTTTTTGGTTTATGGTTCGGTGCGGTAGGTAAACCGCCTCGCCCGCACTTGGCCGGATTTTTAGGTCTGTTTTGTACCATTGCAATACGCCTGAAAAATACCGCCACTATATTTTCCAAATAAAGTGGAAATTTAAAATCACTAATTTCAAATAAAAAAGCTTTAAAATAAAATAATTAAAGCAAACTTTGACAATATTTCAGCATTAGCATAGTCCCTGAATATCTTTATACGAAAAAATATTGAAATAAAATCAAGCTTCGATACTCACGTTTTAATTGAACGTCAACGTGCTAACAATTTTTCAATCCACATTTTTTAATATAATAAAATGTTGTTTTTTGCTACTACGCTTCAGCTGCGCATTTTCCCTCACAAGTTAATGTTTTTTCAATGAAACTGTGTTGTGGGCTGCGTTCACAAAATCCACTTTACCTTTGATATTTTGTTAAAAGCAAATTGGATGAGATTTATTAATAATAATATTTTATTTCAGACCAATGACAAGATCCATAATATGTTAAAAAAATCTTAACCTAATGTTAGTAAAAACAACACACTATATAACGTGTAACAGAATAAACGCAATACTTTTTAAGGGGTCATACTCATCATTATGAACAACTTTTACAATGGAACCAACTTCAGATAGGATAGGCACTAGAAATAGAAGGTAGGTAATTATATTCTGTACCTTCATTTTTATTTGCATAACCCAAGCTAGATGAACATCAGCATTTACCAAAGTCAGTTATGTATTTAGGATGCAAATTCAATTCAATTTATTTTACCTCAGACTTAATCGTCCATAGTGTTAGAATACGTAAAAACTTAAAAAGTATGTTAGTAATACATGGCGAGGAAAACTTCAACTATTTAATATGGATGCGTATCCATTGCCTCCATCTGCCAGGGTTGCGGAATTTGTTCGAAAGAGTCACCGCGGCCCAGGAACGCAAAGGGCTTTAGAAGGAACACGGATGGGTTTTAGTCAGTAAGAGTCTGACACGCTCTTCCGCTCCACCCCGAGCGAAAGAAGTCATTTGATGATTTCCCATCCTTATGCATGAGCATGAGTTACTAGACTCATGCTTATTGACTAATGAAATTAATGACGTAATCGAATCTTGTATAACCATTGAACATCTTGCGGTTACCATAAAAGTTACTGTTCCGCGAAACTCATAAAAATCAACAGAGGGCAACGGATTACTATCATCGCTATAAGTGATGACCCAATGTACTGTCACTATAATAGCATCTGCTCGAAATGTACCATGTGTATGCTCTTACTGTGGCAGTTCTGACAACTCAAGGTTGAATAAGATGAGGTGGAACTACGATAGTCGTATCTAGGCGTTCATAGCAAGTTAACAGGCATCGTCTGGGCTCGCTCGTTCCATTGGTGACTTTATCCATCAGGCGAGATTGAAGCCAAGAGCTCAACACAAAATTTAAAAAAATTGCCCTGCACCAAAATGAGGTCTTGCAAATTTGATAAAACTATGAATGTTATTGTAGCTATGCTATCAGCAGTGGATAAAAATATGAGGTATATTGCCTTTAATGAGTAAGATAAGAAATTCATAGTATAAAGATATTAAGAACACTATCAGAGATGATTTCCCACCTTGACGAAACACAACAATAATTTAGCTTCCTTTCAAGTGCAAGCAAAAATCACCAAAATCATACGCTATTCAAAATTCAAATAGAATCTTGACTCTCGTAAGCATCTTTGAACCCTTCATATCTAACGAGCAACCTATAGGGATCTCCCCTACGCCACTCAAAGCGACACCCTTCAAGTACTCACAGCACCCCATCAACGAGAGGGAACTGATAGACAATAACGAGGATATAATTACGAATAGCACATATCCTTCCAACATACATAACCCTGTCATACTTTATCATGCGAACAGGAAACGACAGAGGTGACTGTTATAAATAAGTACTGCAATATACGTAC
This sequence comes from Mamestra configurata, assembly GCA_002192655.3. NCBI lineage: Eukaryota > Metazoa > Arthropoda > Insecta > Lepidoptera > Noctuidae > Mamestra > Mamestra configurata. The sequence goes on along the minus strand of NDFZ01005222.1, from coordinate 287,996 downwards.
GCAAAGGTGTATATGTATTGTCTTATGAATGTATGTTATTGTTTCGTCTTAACAATGCCGGCCAGACTATACATACTTTGATAATGACATATTATGCATAAGAAGTCTTCACAAGTTTTTTAATCATTGTTAGGCTCGCGACACCTCACCCGATGGTAAGCGAAGATGTGGACGACGATGGAGCACGGTTGCCTAGAAGTAACGTATTCACTTTTGACTTAAAGAGACCAGTAACGGAAGGTTTGCATAAAACCTTGGATCATGTAAATAGGTCAGAATAAGGGGTTGTGGAAAGGACAGACAAGGCCTGTCTTACGACCCTGGAAGGGAGCCAAGACATGGTTCGCATGAACAGCTAGTAATTATACAACATGGGGATAGTTTGGCACATGTATAAATAATGCCTGCTGTAAGGAGGGCGTGGTCTTTACATATTTGGTCGATGCGACATTGGTTTTAGTACAAAATTTGTAACTACGGAAAGGAAGGGGTAACTTATAACCCAGTATACCATGGGCTGTGGAGGTCAGATTGGAATCCAACGCAAATATAGTTGAAATAGGCTAGGTCGATGATGATACGGGAAATCAAATGACTCGTTTTAGGCCGCTATCCCACTGGCGTTTTACGAGCGTTGGCGTTTCTCGACGTCGCGAGCCTCTAGTGGCAAACGTTAACGTTGCGTCAACACGACGTTGACGTTGCGTTGTTTCGCAACATTTTGAAAAACGCCAGTAGGATAGCGGCCTTAACAAAACTATTGGATTTCAAAAGTATTACACTAAAACACCTTTCCAAAGTCAGAAAGAGGTCACTAACCCGTCACAACTCGTAAAAATTACATACATTATCGTCCGAAAAAAGCCGCGGGCTCATATTAGTATGGAACGCACCATGCGACCGCAAAACGCATTGGGCGCACCGCACCGTATTACATAAAACATTTGTGTCGTAGCGACGCATTCGTAATGGTAACGCTGTTATAATTACTGTTGTGAACTAGTTAGAAACTAATTAGTGGGGAAACTCGGAAAACAGAATTATGACAGTTGAATATGCTCCATCCTTATGTAGGTGATTCGATAACCCAAAACAGACGTATCTGGCGAAGAATGACCAGCAAAACCGATCTCGAATCGGGATAAGGCTTGGCAACTGAAAGAAAGAAAAAGAGTTTATTTGCGAGAAGCATGATGCATACCAAAAAAATAAAATTAACTAAATTACAAAAGTTATGCAAGTTGGGAAGATATGCGTCACATTCGCGCAAAACGGCCATCGCTCAGCATAATGCTGGGACTCGTGTGCGAGAAAGAGTCACAGCGCTGGTTTGAGAGATGAGAGAGAATGTGTTCCACTATTCGAAAAGTCTTGCTTTGGTAAAATTTTGAAAGGTAGCTTCTGTCCAAGTTGAGCCTGACGTACATGTATTTATTTATTTCGTTACAATTGCATACTATACTTACAGTTTGCACCAAAGCGTACACAGTAAGCCAACAACATAAAATTCATCTTATAAACAGTTATAACTAAGAAAATCAATACATATTTTATCAATACATGTTAACTTCTAATTGTATTTACTGGTGGAAATCTTTTGAATGGGCCGTACTAATCTATGAACTTTGATATAGGCAATGGTTCATCCACATAGTTTTTGAAATAACTAAGTTAAGTCTAGATTAACTCGAAATAAAAATATTACCGTGCGTAAAATTGAATTTTAAGTAAACACCTACAAGGCTATAAAGCCAACAACAGTTGTAACAACACTTAAAAATAAAGAAGAACAATAATAAATTAAGTAACAGCCTGAAAATCTTTATAGCTGTCTCAAAAGTTCCACAAGAAATTCACGATCGACTTGAGGGTATTCGATCAAGTAAACTTTTAATAATATTTTTTGTGGAGTTCGTACAAAAACTCGGCCATGTTAAGTCCCTAAAGCAAAATGTATCAAAAAAGTATGGAAAGAAAAACAATCAGTTTCAGATTATATTTTGAAACTTATTGGTAGCCCCAGGGAGTTACAAGACACTTTTATAAGAGCATTAACTATAGGAAAAGCCTACGGGCCTACTGGGAAATACTCGTATTTTTGGGCACTTAATACTTATTTAAATCTGACTTCAGTCTGACTAAGGAGTACCGTGTTACCCAGTTAATGGGTTGTGGAGGTCTAGTAGGCAGCCGCTCCACGTAAAATACGGGTATTCAGCTGAAAAAGCGGTTTGACTGGAAGCCGACCCCAATATAGTTGGGAAAAGGCTAAGCAGATGATGATGAGTGTTCGTTTGGGACTACACAAAAACATCTTGCTGGATGTCATAAAGTACAGGCTACAGGGTATATTCAATATGAACGAAATGGTTTCTTAGAAGACGAAACTATTTGCGAGGCAATAGTCAAGTATCTAGGTAATTTGGGCCTAGTGGGTGAGCACGTTAACAGCAATGTTAGTGGCGTACTTTGGGTCCCCAAACGTGCAGATGAATGGGCAATTGAGGTGCTCCAGCATGTGGGTCATTCTCTAGACAAGGATAACGCACTCACACTGATCCATAAAAACGGAATGGCTAATTGCCGTAGCAAAATCCATTAGAGACTTTAATAACATCCATTATTACTCTTTCATTCACAGTTATAATAAGTGCGAAACGGTATTTCAATCTAAAGAAGGCGTTTCAAAGCGTAATTTATAGGGAAATAAGTGACGCCTATACAACTTTCTTTGACTACCGCAGCTGTCAGTTAACTTGCAAATGCGATAGAAAGAAAGTTCTCGTCAACCGCCTGTATAATTGAGTAAGTTTGCAAAGGACAGAATCTGATTCATAGCCGTAGTTGGTACTTCAAGAGTCCTCTTAGAATTAATTAGTCGGGTATAGTAGAACTTTGTGTAACAAGGTTTATTAATCTCTTATGTTTGACCTATCAAACATACTACAGTTTATTGGAGTGGTATTAATTAGTTCATTATTTTTCTATGCATTCAAGTGCATTATCTCTTAATCAAGTCTAATAAGCTTATCGCATTCCATTTCTTGGTAAATGTATTTCTCTATTTATGCATTGACATTGATTCTCCGCTTTCGTTGCGTCTTATCCATCTACCTAGCCCATTTATGCTGGGTCTACCTAATGGAGCCTTGGTAATTGATAAACTTTCTAGTAAGTTTCTTGGTGACAGTTCATGTATGTACGTCGTCTTCAGATATTTATACGATCATTAATTCCGCTCACATTAAGTGGAAGACACCCCAAGGAAATTGCGTTGAAATTTTAAATCTTCACTTTGAAACTCAAATATTATCACAAGTTCCAGCTAGAATTCATAGTTCTCATCTCTCAAGCCTTTGAAGCATGCATCTTTATTAATCTTTATATGTTGTTATTGTGTGCCTTTATTCAGGTTGTAAGTTCACACGTTATGACTATTTGTCTTGCAAAACTTGACGTTTGTTTTAACTAGTTTAAACCTGGTGTAACATGCCAATATTAATAACAAGGCTGTAAATAAATCTCGTTTCTTGTTGTACCTGCTTTAAATCGGTTCACGATAACACAAAACCCTCATTAGAACTGGAAATGATTGGAGTTAACAAATTAATTAATTTGTGGCTTATTGTTTTTTGACAGGACATTATTTTAGTTGACTTCTACTGTTGCTACACTAGACTAAACCTTTTTGTCTATAAATATCATTACAGTAGTCTTTCTGATATATTTTATTCATGAACCACTGATAGGAAAAGACCTCTTCTTTCCTTTTTCAACTTGCTTTAACTTTTGCGATTATAAACTTTATCATTTGGATTGTCTCTTGTCTTAGCTCATATGACAGCCTTATCTTTCCATTACCTTCTTACTTATGTCCAATGAAAGAAATGTCACAAACAAATTCACTTTCAAGTTGATTCGATTCGAACACCGGTACCAAATTTACGTCCATATCAAATCGTAGTTTGTCGTGTTTGTACCGCGACGAACGATAAAAATCTCCTAACGATTGTGCTGGGCGTGTGTGGCAAGTTGCCAATTTCAATGCTTGTGTCTTGCGAATACCGAGGGAGCCAATGTCATGATCTTCCGGACGGCGGTAAGCCTGTTGCCAGAATTGATCGATTCTTGACGGCCATTATGCATATTTATAGCGCTGTTTGCCAACTACTGGTGTCGTTTCGGCCTTTTAATTGCCTGTCAAGATGTTTTCAATTGTAGTCTTATTGACAGGTTTAGATTTTGAAAGTTAATCAAGTCTTTAATTAGAGGTGTTTGATTCTTTTCTTTGTTTAATGATATCACGTTTGCTAGCTTCCCGATCGTCAATAATCTATAAGCCAATCTTTCTCCTTCACTATTTGCTCTGTCCTTGACAACCGTATCGGAAGCAATGCATATAGCATCATTTCATTTACAATCATCATTGTTATTCAAATATCTTCACACCTTATCCTTCCAACAATACCTTAGTTAAACGTGCGTAATTGAATGTTAATAATTCAACATTAGGTCCTAAACTAACATAACTCTGCTTCAGTTGTGTGGTTAGTCCGTAGTTTGGCACTTTTCGGAAGTTCTGTGGTTTCTTCTTGTCTACTTTGCTAAATGTAGCGAGTTTGTGCAAGCTTCGTCGGCATAATTTTGCTCAAGTACTACTCTGAGGAAGTATTTATCTTCTGCGCTGTTAACACTGATAATGCATAGATGCACTGCTTTGATTCAGTAATAGTAGATCGCCCGCTCTTTTTAATCTTACTAGTAACATATTTTTGTCAGATTCTTTTTCATATACATCAACCTTCTTTTAAATTCAAATCTCAAATCCAAGACTGGTTGATTGTGAAAAAGGAAGCTTTGAACATGATCTCTATCATAAAGGTAGATAATATAATAAAGCAAAGCCAGTTTATAATTTATCTGAAGTTCATTAGGCATCGAAGCTGATGAGATTACCATACCTTTGATTCTATCTATTGTCAGTTACGATACGAAGTACCTACGTCACACCCGTAGAATGCTTGACATTGGCCAACTATTTATAGGCGATTCGTAATTATTATGTCAATGGTGACTAATCTTTGGCTTTAGCTACATTAGTAACTCTTGTTTTTAAATATTTACCTTTTTGTAACCCCGACTGGCGATTCGATTAATCCTAGATGCATCTTCCCTTTAAATGGATGAACAGCATATCTTGTTGGACAGATATCTCGTCGATGGATTGTTTCATTACGTGAAAGAAAATGTGGCATTGTATGAAAAAAAAAAAAAGAAAAGCACATAACTACGGGTGAGGGTACAAAATTATGAGGTACAAAATACTTAATCAATGACCACCCCCATGATATAAAACCTGTGTTACAGGGAAACTATCTGTTAATGGAGATGATGTAAGAAAAACATCATCATGACTAGTTGTTGGTTGAACTATGAAACAGTATTTCAACCTTCCCTAGCTGTTAGCCCATGTCCCATCGCCGCCAATACCGGTAAACGTTCAAATATAGCAGCGCGTAAGTATGTTGCCGCGCGGCGATTCCTGCCCACATGACAATAGTAAGGTTAGTCACCTGCGCGCGCACAGTCGCACACGTCCTTAGCTTCCGCAGTGACGTCATTGTCGAAGAGCGGGAATGCCGCTGGCGCATCTTTTTGAACGTTCTTCGGTGACTGATGTTTTACTGTCACGTTTGGTGTTCTTTTTTTAAATAATTTGTTTATTTTGTGCAGTTTCGTTTTTTTTTAAAATATGTTTGGGACTTAAGGCTTTTCAGATTTGTGTTCGACTACGAGATAAAATTATTATGGTTTAGCGAATACAAGCTTTGCTAGCCGCTTGGGCCGTGAAAGATGAAAATTATTTGAAGGGAATGTGTGCATCGGATAAAAAGCATCCTCTGTGCTAATCCAGGACATGGGGACACCTTGGTTAGCCTTTGAGGGGCGTGTTTGATTTATTTTTACATATATAATACAACGTGTAACAGAATAAACGAAACATCTGAATAGGGTCTTAGTACTCATCAGTATATATACTGATGAGTACTAAGACTATAACTATAACTATTGACTAAGACTATAACTATTGGTAGGTATGTTGTAATTGATATATTTACATGTTTAACATAGCATTTTCGTAACAAGTAACGATCATGACCGTTTTGTACATAATAGTATGGCAATATTTCCCAAACAACCCGAGTTGTTTGGGAAATATTTTTGTGTAAGATTGCTACCAGAACAACTAATTAACCCATACCACCAAAAAAAAAAAAAAACTTAACTAACAATTTTATTTCAGGAGCAGTTTATTATTTGTAAAATTTATCATTCGACTAAACCAAGAATTAGCTAAAATATCCAAAGCAATATCAGTAAGCTATTTTTAAAAGTAGGTAGTAGTTAAAAAAAAAATGCCCATATACAACTTTTATTATGGGACCAAACACGAAATCGCGACAAAAAAAAATTGACCGCCCCTACATTTCGTGTGTGCATAACTCGACAAAATATAGAACAGCTGTTTATTTTGTTACACGTTGTATAATAAGTAGGATAACATAATCAACCCATAGCTATGAACGTTTTTATTGAACTTTTAAATGATTTCACTATTCCTAATAACTGTTTATGTGTACTAATAAAAGGTGTCAGAAAGATCGATCGATATTATTTTATTGCCGTTTCATTACGCAAAGCGGACATTAGTGATTAGTTGTAATTGATTGTATCGTCGATAGGGATGTGAAATGTCCAATGACGAGAAAATTGCACTATGCTTAGTAAGGGCAAAATAAATTCAATTCGGTAAATCTAAACTATTTTATTGGTTAGTTGGCTGGTTGTTGAAAATGTCGTCCGGAAAGTCTTGATTATGGAAGAGTTGGAGACCAAAGAAACGATGACTGTTGTTTGCGTTTATAATGTTTCAATTTAACTGCATGTTTTAATAACATTATTTATACCCGTAGCAATAAGCTTTAATGTAAACGATGATTGTAGGTAGCATTACGTCTAACATGACCTATATTTATTTGCTACAGCGCTGCCATATTATTGAACATTTACCTCAATTCAATACGTCATCTATCCCGTCCCTATCGAACTCATCATAGACAAAATTACAACCTTTTTTCGATACTCGGGATTAATATTGTAATCCTTGCTTTCGTCTACGAAGATTATCATTTTTATTAACCACAAGATTTTGCCTGCGACTTCGTACGCGTTTATATTTTTTTCTCAAAAATCCACCTCAGACATTAACCTACATGGTTCTCATATGATTTGACCAGTACAGATTGTATGGACTTTAAAAGGGACTTTGACCTCTGAGTTTGTTTCCGTGTGTCTTCTTAGGGTAGTCAGCTAGGAAACACCGGCCTCATCTAGCTTAAAATGACCAAAAAAGATTGACTTGTAAAAGTGTTATGTTTAACCTACTTGCAAAATAAATATCATTTATCATGGATTTTCGCAAAAAAAAGTAGCATAAACCGGGACCCTTCGGAAGTTCTATCTCTGTACCAAAATTCATCAAAATCGGTTCAGCGATTTACGCGTAATAGCTAAACAAACAAACTCACTTTCGAATTGAAGCTTCGACATTGAAATATCGGCCAGTCAATCACCTTTTACCGTAATAAGATTACTTCACTCAAAACCCGAGCTGACTGAAAACTCAGCAGAATCGTTACAACACGATCCTTGCTTACTGTACCGTCTTGTGTGATAGAATACGCACGTATCATGTCTCCTACCCATCCGAGGGGTTAATCGGAGCTATATGTCGAGCCTCCATTTAGAAGGGATCAAGAAAGATATGGGCATACGAATACGATATAGAAGAGATACAGAAATATTTACCGAAGATATAAATTAATTGAAGGGTTGGATTTGGGAGTTGATTCACCGTCTGAGTCACTACAATTTTCAAGAGCACGTTTTTGAAAAATTCTTTCGCTTCAGAGCCTGTCTGCTATTAGCAGTGATCGCCTACATGCTTTGGTTAAAATACTAGTCACTACCTGCGGGCTATTCTTCACACCATAATAACTTAGGTGGACTTCAGGTGAACTGTAATTTCATGTTTTGGAATGGTTTGACCGCTGAAGTTTTCACGGTGAGATCCTTATAGAATAGGACTATTGGACTGCTTGCCAAAGGTGAACGAGAAAAAGATATCGTTTAAAAAGTGATCATTTTGAGTGAGAAAGTAGCTACCAACATTCTGTATAAATGAATATGAATAATGGTTTAACCTGTATTCAATAAACTAGACACAAAGGGTACCTACATCGTTTTATTTTAAGCGTAGGAAGGGAGACTCGTTTGGTCTAAATATGGACGTTAATGTTACGCTACAGTGCCCCTGAGAGGACTAGCTATGTATATAATATCACAGGTATGGCCTTGTTTCCATATGAATTACAGCCTTCCGAAAAACACGTTTCTTTTGCCACACAATACCCCTAAAGGCATTCGCGAAAAACGGTATATTCATGTGCAAAAAGACCCGTTTAGTAACATAACATTAACAGCTTTTGCCCGCGACTTTGTACGCGTATATCCCATTTTTCCTCGTTCCCGTATAGCCTCATGACAAAAAGCATTTTCCAAATCCGACTGGTAGTTCCAGGGATCGCGTTCAAACAAACAAACTCTTCAGCTTTATTAAATTAGTATAGATTGCTGTATTCCCCGAAGGATTTCGTAGATGCACCTACATTTCGCGATCTAATACGATTTAACATTATTATATATATATTACATTCAGTCCGATCTAATACGATAAGGGTCGAGCCTATTGTCATCAAGCAGGCACGAATACATACATACATCGAACTACTACTGTGTTATTCCTGATGGAAAACCCAACAACACTGCTCGACCCGAGAATCAAACCCAAGACCTCATGCTAAGCAGAAAAACTTGTAACTACTAGACCAACGAATCAATCGGTCCGTTTAATATGGGTGCTCCGATCCGAACCCGATCAGTATCCGTAAAACGACGGTCCGGCGTAGTCGTAGAACAATTTGTATGGTACTCGTAGCCTACGCACTACACCCGATTTCCGTCATCCGATTTCTCTCCGTTATCCGAGAATCTCGATTTGGGATAAGATTATTGACGGACCGAAGTGGCCATAGTATTATTTGTATGAACAGTTGCGCACTACGTCCGAACCTAGTTTAGTACTTAGTTGGATTTACTGCAAAAATCTTATAACAATTTAATTCCCAAGGATAAGGAATCATGGCTGGAATGGATGGCAAATTAAATTCTTCTTAAGACTTTAGAAGTTAATTTTTGGTTAACAAGGTAACACTGATAAAGAGTAGGGGAAGATCAAAGAAACGAAGGAATGATTGTGTGAAGCTATATCATCTATATCTAGAAAGGAGGTAATCACGGATTTGAATCGGAGGTAGTGCGTAAGCAATATCCGAGTTTTCTCGAACAGTATTTTGACGGATTCGGATCGGACGTAGTGCGCAACCGCTCTTACAGTTCAACGTTCCAGGAATCATGTTCCACTGACGACCATAGTAGGTGGTAGTACTACTATGAACAATAGCGTAAACGATTAAGGTGAGTGATCCTAGTAGCTCCATTGTCAATTGCGAGCGTCATTTCGCCTGTTGACGGCATAGAGGTTTTATCATTACCGTCGATCGGCTAACGTAAGGTTCGAGCCACACCGCGCGAAAAGCTAAGATAGCAATGAAGCTTTTGGTCCTCACCTAGAAGTGCAACGCTAAGCTTAACGCCTAGTTCGATCCAGCCCGTCCCTAGCTGTCCTCCCTCCAGCGACGCCCTAAGCCGAGACTCGTACCCCACAGAGGATGCCCTTAGCGTGTAGTCGCTTAGTTTGTAAGTTTTTTATAAGCCCTGGCTTAAGTATTATATTAAGGCCACCACAGGCAAGCCCGGTTAAGCAGTCGACAACCTCATAGGTTGAACTGCGAGATGCCACACAAAAAAAAAAACGATTTAGCAGCCTATATGAACTCTTTTTGGTTTCTGAACTGACAATTTCAAGTTGAAAGTGTCAAACTCTGCTTCAGCTTGCGAACTTGACAAACTTTGGGATTGTAGTTGAGAGAGTTAGGGATGTTACATTATTAATTCGAGTGTATGTGAGCTGTCGGTTCCGGCGAAGCTAAGTGAACTCGACTGCTTCTTTTACTTTTATTTTTAACCTAACGCTCTTCAAACTCCATCCTTAGTTTGTTGTGGAACTTGCCTAACTTTGATTAGTTTGCATTGTTCACACGCGTTCGCAATTTATATCAGTTAGCAGGTTGCACGCTAAGCTACAAAAGCTAACTTTAGCTGTCGGTGTGACCTGCACTTTAGCGCCTTCCACGCGTCCGCGAAATTTGATCAAACAAACTGCTACTTGTCGAGTTTCAGTGCAAGAATGCGTGTTGTTGTCAATTGGCAAGCTAAATGATTAATTGTTCTAATATAAATAGGAAAGGAATTTGTAGGTGTGTCTGCCAATTCCGTGAGGGTGTGGCCTAAAGATCACATCAATAAAACGTCACGTCGTCAATGTGACGTTGGATTTTACTGAGAAAATAAATAAATAAATAAAAATGTTTATTTCATTTACATAAGTATTCAACGTACGATATTTGGAGATCACCTTTTAAGCAAGAAAATTTATTTATTATTTATTTATTTAAACTTTATGTACAATAGTGGTACATGGGCGGACTTAATGCATCAAGGCATTCTCTACCAGTAAAAGGCAGGTTATAAAGACTATACTGTGGTAGGTGACTCCGTTCTTCACTTAACATTATAGAGAGTATGCAACTGAAATAAAATAAATAATATACAAAAACTACAAAAAGGACCGCAATTGTGTGATTTATGTGAGATGTTTTGTTTGTGTTGTGTGTGTGTGTGTGCAATAGTGTGAGTTTACGTTGTGTATGAGTTAAATTCGTTTACCTGTATGTATGTATATAGATATGAGTTTAATATTATTATATATAAATATGCAAGGAAATCTGCAATTTTATCACCATCTGCCTGGTCAACTCCCTAGTCCCAACTATGTTCGGGTCAGCTTACAGTTGTACCTGAATGTTACGGTATACCAGTGTTTTAAATGGAGCGAATGTCTTATCTGACCTTAAAAATCCAGTTGAGTAACACGATCGGTACCCCTTGGTAAGACTGGATGTCAGGTTTTGGGCTACTGACTGACGTGTACCAACTGTCAAAAATCTACAAATTACAGCCGCGACCAATGGCTTAACGTGTTTTCCGATGCAAGGAGAAAACTCGGTATGTAAAGATGATCACCCATCCGCAGACCAACCTTGGCAAGCGTTGCTTGACCTTGAACATCGACCCTGCGGCTGTTATTATTTAGCCACGAGCTCCTCAAAGATCTACAAATTACATTCGCGACCAACGACTTACTAAGCTTTCGGATGCACTGTGAGATTTCGGTATGTAATGTATCGTCACCCATCTAGGGACAGACCTCAACAAGCGTTGCTTAACCCTGAACATCGACCCGTGCGGCTGTTATTACTTAGCCAAGAGCTTCTCAAATCAACACTTTTATAACGTCAGGAATTACTTTCTTATACCCCTCGGTAAACTTGAAGCCCGTTATTCCAATCAATTTGTAGTATTTGTAGATACTCAATGGGTAGGCGGTTCTTGCGATATAGATGACGTAGAACGGTTTCCATTAAGCCGATTAACTTTCCTCAATCGCCAGCGAAACCAGGCTTTTTACAACACTTTCTTTCCTACCATACTTAAGTTAAGGGCAGCGAGAAGAAAATCAATTGGAATTTTTTGTACGTCCAATCCTGGTTTCAGCAATCCCTGCGTCGAGAAAAATACCTTTGTTTTTTCATTACATGATTCTCAGTAACAGAGAGCAGTCCTGATTTTGCCCACGTGAACGGCAAAATACTTGCTCTATAATAATAACTGAGGAACCATTGCATTGATGTCACCGCTATAACTGTGATAACCAATTTCGAGAAATTCGCATGTAAACGCTATTCCCTGAAACACAGTTTTTTATTTTATTATTTAATATGGGTTTACTCTTGACTCTAGTCTAGGTCATAGATGACAGAGATAAAGTCGACGATGGAGCGAGCTTACCCAGAAGAAGCCTGTTCACTCTAATTTTGAAGAGATTAGGGTATCCAAACAAGAAACCAATCTCGTAGAACTTCTTGCTTGCATGGATCACATATCAGCATATCAGCTTATGCGTGTGTTTCAAATAGCTTGGAGACATCTAGTATGTCCGATTGGTTCTTGAAGCAGTTTAGTGTGGGAGCTGTCGCAAAACTTCCCAGGTACCTATTCTGTCGTAGTTGTTCTACCTCAACCTTTGCCTTAACCCTTCGGAGATTCTTACAGACATCTAGGTCATCCACACTCTTTATTCGCCCATACATTTATCTACATCAAAACGCGCCTCATGAAAGCAGGCACTCGAACCATCAAGGGTCTTTTTGCGGTTAGTTTGTAACCAGGCCTATCACTTGCAAGCATGTATGTACTAGATAGTACGGACTACGGTACACTTACTGTAATCACGTTTAAGTAAAGTAGCAGGATTATACTTAGATAGTTGCAAGAGAACTTGCAACCGGACAGATGTAGGGTGCGATAGTAAAAGCGTATACACTTAAGAGGACATTCCCTTAAGCTATGGGGTAATTCATCAAGTAATAACCGAGTTGTTGCAGCATGGAATAGGCTCCTCGAAAGTTGTGGCAACTTCCATACTAAACTGTTTCAAAATCTGACTGGTACATGTCCTATCTCCCACACCTTTCTCCTATCTCCAGGCAGTAACGACAGAACACCATCTTTAAAGCTCCTTTCGCTTCATTTACGTTCTTAACTTCACACATTTGCTCATAAGTATACACCGGTTGCGAATACAATGCACCTGATCTTTCTGAAGAGCATCAGTATGTGGATTATGCTAAAGTTGGCAGTTGCATGAGTTTAAGTTATTGAATAAATGTTTTTAGCATATTTTGTCTAACCGAGTTAGTTGCAACACCACGGAGTACGCTCTTTAAGCTCCCGTACTGCTTCAAAAAACCGATTCAAATATTTTCAAGCTATTTGGAACACACGCACCTGCTACAACTACGCCTACTAAGAAAAGAGAATTAATGATAGCGTGACAGGGGAGAACGGAAGATGAAAACGTGTTGCACCGACTAACATGGGACAAATATAGGAAGATGAGATGATGCCTGCGGTGGAAAAAACATTCCCGTATCCTAGGGACCGATTTCAGCTCTACAGTAGTAAACAAAGTTACGATGTAGCTCTAGCGATAGCACCACACGTAGTTTTGGTCTATAATAGATTTATTACCTAGTTTTATATCTGGGGAGCTTTGGGTAGACCCTAAAGTGCTCCCAAATGTTTGTATAAAATTCATTTCAGACACGTGCAGTCTACAACTCTGATTTAGAAGCTTTACGCTTTACACAAATGCCCAAACGGTACAGTTTTCTTGACAAGTTATATCATTTGCACTTATTCTATGTGTACAAAGTAACACACCCACACAAGTAACAAAGGTGAATGTATAGTATTCCTTTCAAACTACCACCTGTTTAATTCTAGCTAATGTTCTCATCACCATAAATTGAAAAAATGAACTTATTTATTACGTATAATTTCTGCAACGTTATTTTGTTGTCAAGGTACGGAATAAATATTAGCAACATAAATCATTAAGTGGTCGGTTTAAAAGCTTTCTCATGTTATCAAGTGTAAAAGGATAAGCGGATTATGTCTCATAGGTTATTTAAACTAGCCGGCACGCTGGCGCCATCTAGCGGGCAATAGCTGAACTTACGTTCAGTCTATTTTTGTCAGGTTGTTTTTTCTCTCTGAATGCTTGTCATTATTAAATTGAAAATAAACTTCTAAAACACCTATTTATTGTTTTGTCCAAAATTAAGAACTATTTAAGCAATCAAGTCAAAATATTTCCTGAAAGTGAAGATGGGAATATGAAACAATTCATATTTATACTGAAGCATTAAATCCTCTTCCAAGCTTTCATGTACGATGAGCTGTCCAGTAGCTTAGTTTACTTTGAAACATTTACTAACAAAGTTGAACGGATACACCGTTTAATATCACTTCAAACTAAAACACGTCAGCGTTCCCGAGTCCTAGGTCTTGAAACCGGTCGGCCATATTGCCAATAAACCCATTCATTTCGCGTGGGATGAAACTGGTTTCAATTTACTAATGCAACTGTACCGAACTGAGAACTTTTGAATTTTTAGCTACGCCTACCTACACGACTCCTAACGGTTGCGGCGCAAGCTAGCATCAAAGCTACGTAGTTCCGCTATTGCATAATAGATGGCGCTAGGAGTCGCGTTCGCGCTCAAAACGGTCGCGTTATTGATTCACCCGTATCTGGTCGCGTTCAAATAAAATATTGATTGTTTTGCGATACTAGTGTTTACTGAAAACCTTTATCTTTTAAGTTTAAGTTTATCAGATATGCTCTTGTAGTGTTTTCGTTTTGTTATTTAAAATGTAACAGGTTTTGAATTTTTTTGTTATGAACGCGGGCGTAACGGGAGCCTCGTTGTTAAGGTTTACGTAAGTTGCTTTAATAATGCTTACAATAACAATAATTGGGCGAAACTCTTCATGAACCGTTGCTTACAAATTGGAAGGTTTTCTTTTTGTTTCTATCGGAGAAATGGCAACAACAGTAGGCAATCAATTTGTAAGAACCATTTGGTATAATAATGCCTATAGAAGAAAATGATTTGAAGTAGGAAATGATTGACAAAAGTGTAAAATTGGTACCTACTAAAACAAGTATTTTAAGACTTCTTTTACAAGAGTTGTGTAACTATTTTGGTAAATAAAGAATTTTAGTTCTATTGCTAACTTCAGTAGAACCTATTTAAATACACGTGTTGCTTGTGTGACCAAGGCACAATACCAATTCTTCATTCATTGACACATTTGTCACTAAAGATATCTTCCAGAAGCCGTCATTGCAACAAAACATTACAACAAGATGCAACGACACTCGTTTGACGTCTGCGGCGGCCATATTGTCCGGTTTCCCGCCAATTGGATGATTGCGCGGGAGTGGCGCGTTGCGCTTGCGTCCGTGTCAAGGTGACTATCGACGAGAACCATTGTTTTGTAATAAAACGATAAAAATTATGTCACTATGTTGCGGTGGTTAATTATGATCCCTAAAGCGTTATCATTAAGTGCTGAATATTTTAGTTAAATAATGTGCAGATGCTTGGTAAATTCGAACAACCTGATATGGTATTTAAACTTAAAACATTTATTTAAACTCAAGAATTAAAACAGGCTTTTTTGAATTGCCAAGGAGTTGGTCAGTTAGTTAAAAATATGAATCCCACATTACAAATCAATAACAATTAACCTGGGGAAGGGCGGAGCTTCCTAACACAAGCAAACTACTTGCTTAAAAGGATGCTCCGCATTGTAACTACAATTACTTATTTAAGTTGATGCAAAAAGTTTTTTTTATGATTTAAATAGTTATCTTTATCGAGAAGAACGTACAAATTATTATGAACTATTTTGTAACCCGAATATGGCAAAACAATGTTGTACCAGCAATATTAAACTCATTTCCATCCTTTTATGCATATCTATGTATAAAAACACCATGGTCACTTTTCTTTTTTATTTTTGCGTACAGGGTCCCACTTCTGGTGAAAAGCCTCCTATCTTTCCAGTTACACTTTTTATCACAAAAAAAAAAACAAAGTTACGAGCAATGTAAATGAATTGAAATTAACGACACAGTTTCTTTCTTCAATTGATTAACGATTTAGTCATCATCAACTTCGATTTTTTCTTATTAATGAAGCATTCGATTTCAACACTAGCTTTGGGCCATAAATCTTCTCGTTCAGCACTAAATTGTAGACGTTTATAAAATCTGAAAACGTGTGGAGAATTCTTGAAAATTTAATACGTAATTTAGTCACGCCACACTAGCGCTTTTCTCTTATTGCGTTCGCTGAATTCCTTTTTTCGAATTGTGTCGTAAATTGCGAATATTTTTGTTTTATAATGTACCTTTTGTAGGTTTGACGGCAATTTTGTGAGAGATGGAGGAAGGAAGTCGATAAAAATGGAATAATATATTTCCTACAAAGAAGTATTTTTATACTAACTGTTATGACTTCTATAAAACTGAAAGGCTCGCGTTTGACCAAAATCTCAAGCAATCAAGGATAGCGATGATGTGGTCGACGATGGAGGTCGTTTGCCTAGAAGTAACCTATTCACTCTTGACTTAAAGACCCCTAGGTTGTTGCTATCAGTAAACACGAACCCCGACAAAGAGTTAAAGAGCTATAGCATATACCTAGCTCCACTGCAAGCGTCGCCACATTGACGGTGCTTCACGCATCCAGCAAATTAAAAAGTAATAGAATTTTATGAAAACAGTGTAGCGGTACCAATGCCGCCACATAAAAAACTAAGAAGCGATATTTGTACGGCAACAAAAAGAACCGCAACGCCATATATCCTGTCAGTGACTACCAACTACCAACAAAATCCTACATCGCGCAAGCAAAGTTCTGCGTGCGATTTGAACATATACAGCAGTCCGAATATCAACTATCGGGCAGTTGCCCACCAGACACAACAACCGTCTGGTAGGACGATCCTCCCATTTTCAGTGCAGGTGTGCGGGACCTTACTCTCTTACCGCATACCTCTATAAGAGAAACACATTCCGTTCAATTAACATAAGTCCAAATCAAAATAAGTCCTTTTGTATATCCTCATCTTAAACTACAGTGTCACAAGTTCCATATAACATTTCCAAAGGTAAACTACAATGTCCCAAGTCCAAACAGGCTCCTAATATATGTTTGTGGACCTAAATACATATTTCACTTGCCTAAACACATATAACCAGTGCTAATAATTATGTTTGTTACGATTTCAAGCTTATTTACTCGAGCGTCACTTTATTGTTAGGTATATACCCCTTTTGAACTAATTATAATGTTTGTGGTCTTCATTTTGATATTGTACCCTTGCTTTTGATTAAGGAATGGAGGGGAGACGAGACTGCCTCCTTGGCTATGTGGTCGCAGAGTTTTTTTTTTATTTTTATTTTTATTTAATATGGGTTTGCTCTTGACTCTAGTCTAGGTCATAGATGACAGAGACAAAGTCGACGATGGAGCGAGCCTACCCAGAAGAAGCCTGTTCACTCTAATTTTGAAGAGATTAGGGTTGTATGCGTTCGGAAACACAGACGCAGGCAAAGAGTTCCACTCCTTTGCTGTGCGCATTATAAAAGACGTTTGGAAACGTTTAGTGCGAATTGGTGGAATAGCAACAAGGTAGGGATGGTAACTTGCAGTGCGTCTAGATGTCCGATGGTAGAAGGGGGCCGGTGGGATGAGATCGTGGAGTTCCTGGACACTCTCCCCGAAGTACAATCTGTAGAAGACCGACAAGCAGGCAACCTTGCGGCGATGAGCCAAGCTGTGAAGCTTGGCATCCACCAGTCTTACGTCGCCAATGAGCCTTTTAGCTCTGTGTTCCACCGAGTCAAGCGCGGCAAGTTGGTATTTAGCTGAGCCATCCCAAAGGTGGCTGCAATACTCCATGCAGGATCGGACTTGTGCTTTGTAGAGGGTTAAAAGCTGTCCAGGCGTGAAGTATCGCTTCACTCTATTTAGGATGCCCAGCTTTTTGGCCGCAGTTTGGGCTTTGTGCTCAATGGTGGCACCAAAGTTGAGACTGGTTGTCAACTCCATGCCTAGGAGCTCGAGCCGATCGGTTACAGGAACAGAAGTACCCCGAAAAGTCGGAGTTAGGTCGAAACGACTCCTTTTCGCGGTAAAAAGGCATGCTTGTGTTTTGGTGGCGTTAAAAGAGACCAGATTGTCATCACCCCACTGGGAGACAAGACTTAAGGTCAAATTTGTCCGCTCTACCATGGNATATGGGTTTGCTCTTGACTCTAGTCTAGGTCATAGATGACAGAGACAAAGTCGACGATGGAGCGAGCTTACCCAGAAGAAGCCTGTTCACTCTAATTTTGAAGAGATTAGGGTTGTATGCGTTCGGAAACACAGACGCAGGCAGAGAGTTCCACTCCTTTGCTGTGCGCATTATAAAAGACGTTTGGAAACGTTTAGTGCGAATTGGTGGAATAGCAACAAGGTAGGGATGGTAACTTGCAGTGCGTCTAGATGTCCGATGGTAGAAGGGGGCCGGTGGGATGAGATCGTGGAGTTCCTGGACACTCTCCCCGAAGTACAATCTGTAGAAGACCGACAAGCAGGCAACCTTGCGGCGATGAGCCAAGCTGTGCAGCTTGGCATCCACCAGCCTTACGTCGCCAATGAGCCTTTTAGCTCTGTGTTCCACCGAGTCAAGCGCGGCAAGTTGGTATTTAGCTGATAAATACCAACATCGCAGAGTTTGATTTCAAGGTCGAGGAAAGGGTTATTGAATTCTATATTATGAAATTCTTGGTGACAGCCTGAAGTCTTTGCTCCGTTTATGGTTATATGTTTACCTCCTCTTACATGGAGATAAGACTTGGCGATACGTAGACGAAATGTGGGTCTACCGGTTTATTTTGAAACATCTCACCGTGAAAATTTTGGTCAAGTGAGCTATCGATTCATCCTAGCAAGGTCCGAGACAAAGATTTCACGGTGAATTTTCAGAATAGCACAACTGTAGACCAAGTGACAATCTCTCAGCAGTGCAGTGTCTTAACGATTGACGAAAGTACAAAAATATCTGAGTTTGACATGCTCTACATAAACATATCGTTTTTCGGCAATCGCTGATAGAATGCCATTCTAAACCCTCAGGTCTTCCCATTTTTCGACGTAATTTGACAATGGTAAGGTTAAATTTTCCCATCACTTCCCGTGAGTGTCGTAAGAGGCGACTAAGGGACTAAGAGACAGCTACACTGCGATCACCAACCCGCCTGCCAAGCGTAGCGGTTATGGCCAAACCAGTTCAGGGTTCAGGCCTATGTCTATCTGTGGACGTCTTTAGGCTAATATGATCACGATGAAGGTTAAATTTTGTCGACCCATCACTTTGCCATAACAACAATATACAAGTACACCTGTGCGCTCCCCATTAGAAAATATTATACCTCTTTTGAAAGTAAAGGCTTTAACGTCATGTGACAAGTTCTTGTTAAGTCACAGAAAATATGGCATGTTCAATCATTTGGTTCGCTTGTTTTCGTGTTGCGAAGAACAGAAGCGTACCTAATTGGATTAGAAGACACGCTAGCTTTGTTTTACAAAGGGTTTATTACGGAAAAAAGCAATGTTATTTTATATACTTTGTATGACAAAAACAAAAAGGGTTCGGTATCTCATGAGATTTCGACTGTTTGAAAATTAGAAATGATATAATGCGGACTACAGTTGACGCATGGAAAAAATCTAATTTTGTCCTCCGGAAATTCGAACGCAATATCGTTATCAAACGACCAGCCCTACTGATATCGTAAAATCTCGTTTCCAATTTAAAACTTGAATCGGAACGCGGAAATCGAACGACAGCTCCTTCCCTTATCGATTTTGGAGTTAAAAAACTCCAGTAACATCGATTAAAGCGACCGACTATAGCAGATAATCTAATTAAACGTCGGATTATCAGAAACTTGAGTTTCTTATTGGATTAGTTTGTTAAGGGTCAGCTAACATAGACTTTGACGTCATAGAACTTGGTATGTTGGAACTGTGACATTACAGATAGCGGTGATCGATTGATAAATATTGAAAAAACAGGAACATGTTTTATCCGGTTCGTTTTGATTAAAAAACCATTATATTTTTTACCATTGTATGGTTGGTATATCGCTTCAGGAAATACTGGTTTAGCCAGGATATTTATCTGGCCATAAAACGTAACAGTTGAATGGGCAACATTGGGATTGAAAACGATGCAAGTATCACGAAACAATTTTATGATCCAAGAAATTGAACCAGCTCTTGAAATATGGAGGAAGAGATAGGACTGGGGAGTACGAGCTTTTTATTTTTGAAGAACAAAGAAAATCACTAAGACAAAACTTGAACAATCTTAACTTATGTATTTATAGGCATAGGTTTATTTTATTGACCTGGTTCCGACCTGGAGTTCAGTTAAGCAAATGACAACCTCAAAGAATTTCTTGCCACCACAAAAAAGAACTTACTAGGGGAATAACACAATAAAGTGGTCGTAATTGTAAGAATACCAAGGTTGACAAAATATCCAATTGAAACACCGCAACAGGAGTCACCCCTCACATTACTTCCGAATATAGTCACCAAAATATCTGATATAATGATAAATCGTTCGACGAAAGTGTCGGTACAAATGGACGGTCATCAAGTTGTACTATTGATAGTATCTAAACTACATCCATCAACGTCAGTTATAGACTTTGTGAAAGCCGATGATGTATACCCAGTTAAGAATCGATTTGTTGATACGCAAACCTTAGTAGTGACAATTTTGTTACCAGGAGCGCACAAGCTACGAGGGAGCATAAAGAGCAATGTTGGGAGCTCGTGGCTAAATAATAACAGTCATTGACATTGACGTTTTGGGTAGTCAGATACCAGACAATCTGACACCAGTCTTGCCAAGGAGTATTGTGTTATGAGTTGCAGAGGTCAGAAATGCAGCGGTCCATGTATACCTAATGTAGTAGTAGTAGTATTCAGCTGCTGCATACGGTTATACTGGAAACTGACCCTGCATGCAGAATGTTGTGCAAGCAGATAGATGTTTACGAATGTACTTCATTTATAATTCAAGACATAAAACTTAAAATTTTTAACTATCCTATTAACATGTGACAAACATGTGACTACAAATGAATGAAATATATGGTAATATAATTAATTTTGAAATAAACATAATAATGACAGTCGAGAAATCATTATAGCATCGAGATTAATATATTATTGTAAGATAATGTATTTCATCAACCTGTGAATGAAGTAATATTATCGGAGTTGATTAAAACTCTGAAGATAATGAAATGAGTCGTTTTTGATGTGACAGGCTTTAATTAAGTTCCAGATTTAAAGCCACCATTTCTATTCGCTTTATATCTCAGGACATATGGAGTAGTGTGGAAAGTTTATGTTACGAGAATTGAATGAAGTCTAAAGTCTAACTCAAGATTGGAAGCCTTTATGTGACTATTTAATAATGTGCTCCAAGTTTGAAGAAAATTCATTAGTTTGAAATTAGGTTTGCTGAAAAAAGAAAGTGTCTTATACAAGTAGGTTTTAGATAGCGTATTTGAAGCTAATATCAAATTCAAAGCTTTTAATATAGAAATCTTCAGCACAACCAACAATACTATTCCAAGGGTACGCTCCAAGCATAATCCTACGGACGGAACCCTTTTGTGAAGCAGCGATGTAAGACTAATTGACTGATACATTCATCACTCCCGAGTGTCCCGAATACGGACCGTGTTGATATCCCATCACAAACGAATTAATGGACTCCGCAGATTTCTTTTTAACTGACTGTTAGCTTGATACGGGTGAAACGGGACGTATTTTGGTACGAAGTTTTTCTGAAAAAGCCTCTTGAAGATTACGACAAACTTTATGTCCGATTTTGCGAAGCTAATCGCTTGTTCGGTGATTTATGGGAAGTTTTTATGTCCCTCCGAAATAGAATTTGAAGTTTTTTAATTGGTATTGACGGAAGTGACGGTTATGACACTTTCGTAATAAATAATTGTATTATATAACGATCAATTTATTTCAAGACATAAAAAAGAATCTGGCGGTTTCTTTTGAAATACGATGTCTTAATTAATACTTTGGAAAAACCCACAATACGGCTGTTCTGAAAAATACCTGCATAGGGATACTATACGCGACTACACAGGGAAATTTCCATACAAATGAAGCAGTAAATACAGTTATCTATTGTAAACACAGATCGCATAAGTCGACGACTGTCGACTACAGATAGACGCTGATAGTGGCGAAGATAGGATAACGTTACCCGACGTCGACTAGGTACGAAAGGAAAGAGGAAAAAGTCAGAAATCAGTTGTTCACGATGACGAGATTAATGTACCCATTTTCTTAAAGAAAAGATATTGAAATGTTCTCTAATTGAATCAGTATTACAAATTCATAAAGATATTGATACTCTGTAAGAAAATGTAACCAGTAATATGCAAAAGAGAATTTAAAAAAACCCCGACTCAGTAAAAGTTTGCAGACGAAGTTAGCAACGAATTTTCTTTTGAGATAGACGGGGCTTAAAAAATTAAGATGTTACATTATTGAAATGCTGTCAGACCGTTCAGACACGGCGCAAATCTTTTATAAATGTTCTTTTGATTCTTCAGTCTGAGGATTCTCCTGTTCACTCTGAATCAGGTTTCACAGGTCACTGATTCAGAAGCGAGATTTTTATTTGTGCTACAATCGTTTTGGTAGCGGTAACAGACGAATTGCTTTCAATATCCCGATTTATGTATCTCAAATCCGGAAACAAAGAGGGTCGTATTGATTGAAGACTCCGTCAAATCAATGTGTTGTTTCAATTTATCACCGGCTTCATCTGTTAAAGGAATGATTTTCAGTTATATAATAAAGGATCAGTCGCACTTGATACATGTTCCCTGTCGTGTTACATAGGTATCTCCCGTCGCCCTAATGTCACTCTCAACTAACATATCAAGGTTAGGAGGGTCCTACTCTAAGAATAGACACTCCGACGTATGTCGGCAAAGTGCGAACTGTAGTTAGTTCACGATCAAATTAAATTGTTCAGATGAAATCTCGATAGATGCTATTAATTTTTAATTTGACGATAATTGGAGTGGAGATGAAATTGAAAGACTTTTTCATTGGATAAAATCTTTGATCTATAAAGTGTCTCATGATTCGTAATGAGTAAAAATAATATTGAAGAAAATTATCCACCTGTCTTTTATGACATTGAGTCTCTATAATATGTTTTTTAAGAGTTGTTTCACAGACAGCAGTTAACCATGACTTACTCTCCAATTTATCCTACCTTACTCCGAATAAATGTGACCGAACCGCGAATTTTGCTGTTACGTCATCACCGTCTCCCATCTTGGATTGTGGACGTTAAACTAGCTGCTGTCAAGGCCAGTAGTACCGGACAGGCTCAATTATCCACTGAAGAGGACTCACGAGGCAGCTTCGTGAAGAGCGCGCTATGTTCAGGATATACGCAACTGCTGTATACATGTAGAATAGCTAGTTGATAGAATATTCGGAAAATAGTGCTAGAAAAGTGCGAAGAAATGATAACGAACACATTAAAATAATAGTAATAAAGTCTAGCGGTCAAACAGTAGCTTTTAAGCATGTGAATAAACTAAAACCTTCCCCGAATATCGTTCCACGTAATGTAGAAAACCATTCAGAAGCCACAGAGTAATTAGCGGTATTAACTCTGAAACACAGGCGTGCGCAAAACGGTAGCAACTGCTATAGAGCTTGCCATTACTTTGATGACAGCGGCAACTGCTTGCAATAGTAATTTTGCACTGTAGGTGTGGTGGTATTTGGCTAAAAGAGTTATGAAGATAAATCTAGATGGAAGGATAGATAGGCCAAAGAATAGAGTGAGAAATGAAATTTATATAATGTCACTGTTATCATTGACTTCAGTAAAGGAAGTCAATGATAGCGTCACTGTTAACAGGGGAGGAATAAGAAAACGAGGCCGTCAACCTCAAATAACATAGGACGAAAGCAGAAAGATGACAAGGCAGAAAAAGAAATCCTCGAATAAAAATAAAATTAGGACTATTCGTGGATCCACAAACAAACAATTCAATGTGTGGCTCGACGATATAACACCAAGTTTTCCTAAATTGAATGTTGTTCTCATATTACTTTTCATATGAGTATTTGTTATTCACGCACTGATAGTTAGATAAAAGGATTCTTCATAAGTATTGTCTATATCGTTATTTTCTGTAGTAGCATGATATTTTATTGTCGCGAGCGTGACACCTATTCTTCGAAACCTCTCGGGAGTGAGATCAAATGAAAATACTTTATCAATCTGTCGGTATATCTGCAAGCCTTCCTAATGGCTCTTTTCGATAATGTGATGAATATTTTACATGTTGATATAGTATCAGGGAGATAAGATTCTGCATCTTAGAAGTTGCAATATATGAGGTTACCCATCATGTTATTTAGAATCTCGTAGATAGGCAGCATCGGGTTAGCGTTCAAGTTTTTGCCTGTACGGGTTTGTTATCTGATCTTTCTTGCATGTATAGTTTCTGGGTTCTTTCATCTTAACCATTTCTAGGGTATTTAATAAAGGTAGTACAATTTTTATGACGCAATATTCATGCAACTACGTTATAAGTCAACTTAAATCTTCCTCGTTTTGTGAACATTTTTTTGTGATTCCAAATCGTTTGAGATGACCATCTTGGGGTTTCCTCGAAATCAAAGAATGAATAAATTTTAAGATGATGTATGTTCAAGGCGTTTTTGTTTTACAAATACAACAGCATATCCTCTTATGACAACATTAAAAAATGTAATATTAGCGAATTTAGAGATCAGAATTTCTAATAGCCAAATCAAGAATCCGACTTCCGCCATTTTCAAATCAAATCGCCTCCTGTGTGAACAAACGGCTGCTCAATTAGTAAACCCTCGTTCCTGGCCACCGGTGTCGGTCGATGCCCTGATCAAATTGAAACCCGCCATTTTTATTGGTCAATGCCTCCGGGAGCATGGGGCGTAAATCTCCGCTAGCTAGCTCACCAAGATTGCTTTGTAAGGTAAATCTTAGAAAAGTTAGATTAAGGACCCACCTGCAAATGGTATCGGGTTCAATTAAGAAAAGGCGGGAAGAAAACGTTTTTATAAAGAGTTGAGTTTATCTGATAACTTTTTGTTTCTTTATAAATCGCTTTCTGCAACTGTATTCTATCACAGAAACAGATTGAGAATTGAATGTTAAGAACAACAGTTCTTAACATTCAATTCTCAATGATTATGTTTGATCTTTAATCCACTCATAACGTTGAATTTCATATTGTTTAACATCGTAGGCATAGCAAACTATAATTGCCGTTACCAAATTGTTCTTCTCTTACACAATATTCTTACACTCAATAGAAAAAACTGTTCGGAAGCGTTCTACAAATACACGAAGGAATCGATTTGAATCGGTTCGGTCAGTCTGTCGAACATTTCGATTTGTTCTTCCGCTGTTTGTTCTTACAACACAAAAACGGTTAACGAAAAACAACCTTACAGCTACGACATAAAGGCGCAGTCAATGTGAAATTGTTAACAGTGATATGCAACTGACTGTACACGGAAAAGTTGGTCTAGATTTTAATATGGATCGATTTGGTGTTCTATCGAGCGATAATCGAGACGTAATTAATGAAAAAATTGGGATAACCACGCGATCGAGATGGAGGTGCGTTTTTATGAAATATTTAGTTTTTTTTTAATGTTTCTTTCGGACCTTTGGATTGCCAGCATTTGTAAAGTAGAGAGAAATAATGGAATTTCAGTCGCAATCTGTCAAAAACACCCCTATTTATCCTATATTTTGACAGATTTGCGACTGAGATACGAATGCGAATTTTCCTTAAAAATTGGTTGAATTGCCCCTCAGAATGATTTGGTAGAAACACCAAGCCTATCCGATAGTATCGCCTATTTTAGTAATAGGTGCTAGACGCGGGAATAACTAAGGTATCAAAATTAGACTTCACTTTAAACACTAATAATTCCAACGAACTAAAACCAGTTCAAACTACCAACATGAAGTGTTCTATTGAACCAAAACTTTGCATGTCTGTGCTAAATATGGCACATTATTACAATGCACACTGTACTGAATTAGGTCGCGGCACAGGTGTTAATGTGTATTGGTTTCTGTGCATTACTGTGGACTTAACTGTGGTTTCATTACAAATGGTGGCCATTTAACGTCATTTGTCGGTAATGTGTGGTTAGAGTAAGGCCTGCAGAACATTTGTATTCGTATCGAAAGTTAACAGATGCGGTTTTGGGCTGTCGCGATTATTGCCAGAATTGTGACTGGTATACTTTAGAATGGCTGCTTAAATTAAAGAACTGTTGTGTGCGGTATCCTTCTGCAAGTACTTCGTATACCAAGATTAAAGTTACTAACTAACTATCCTCATGTATTGATCCAGGCCAAGATATATGTGGGTGTCAAAGTTCGTAGCGATGCGTTCGGCCATTTATTGATGAACAAACATCCTTACGTATTTTGGGAATCTCATTAAGGCTGACCTCTACCAAATTACACAATAACCATCGATTCTCTGTCTTACGAATCTAATCCACCAGGGATACTAAACCCTTTTTATTCACGAACCGCATACAAGTAATTGCTGCCTTACAAAGCAAATATATTTCTACCCCTACACATAGAAAACACCGCTTTATAGTATCCAGATACCCTTGGGATATTAAATATGGACAAGAACAAAAGTTGTAGAACCACTGCTCGTGGTAAGAACAAAAGGAGATAAGTTTCTTTACAACTGTTTTCAGATACAACAGAAGTTGGACTTCAATATTGTCATTGGCTGTCTTGCAATAGTTGTTAGTGCATTGCTGTTGAACATCAGATTTTTGAAGTCTTACTCGGTTCTATATGAAAACAGTTAATATAAATAATAAAATTAAACTTATCTTCTTATTTCTTATCATAGAAAAGCGATGAAATATGTAATTGAGATGTGCTATTTCTAGACATTTCCACATGCATAATTATTTCAATAGCGTTGAAAGAACATCCTAAATTTATTCTGGATTCAATTTCTGAATAACCACTTACTGGTATTCTTATTAGCAAAGAGTACTATAACCTAGCAGTTCAGCTTTAGGGATTATTTCGACGGTAACAAATAATGATTTACGCAATTCCACTCTCATTCCGTGGTACAATTTGATTCAGGTGTGTAACACATTAGGGCGAAGGGAATAATTCGCTGGGACTTACAAATGCAATTAAGGGACCTTATTTTGGTCGTTTTTCCATATGTGGTACATTTTCGTTAGCGTGGTATTAATAGGAGTCCCTAAGTGTAGCGTGGGCGTGTTGTGTGTTAAAATATTAAACGTCAATATTTTGCTGTGACAATGTGTCGACGTCGACAAGTATGCGCGGAAATGGCAGCTTAAAACACCTTCGGAAAATATTTTGCATTCATAAATAGATGAAGTGTCCAAAGGAATTCCAGGATAACGTTGGTGTGATGAAACAATGAGTCCATGTGCTACGACGTGGACTGCTTCAAACAGATATGGAAGAAACTCCTCTTTGGAAAAGGGTGGTCAACGCAACTGTGGCACTCCTGGTACCTATTGCAGAAGGCTATAGGCCTCCAATTAGCATCAGGTGGACCGCCTCAGCTTGTTTGCCACTCAATGATATGAAAAAACGTTGATGTTTCAACAGTAGATCACTGTAATAATAATAATATCAATGGCTTAATTCAGAAAGCAGTACTTCTGGAAACGGCTCGCATTGTTAGAAAGTACCTCTCTCTGGAGCCCTGACTCGATTGTTCCCGATACCGGTGGGCTACTATTTTTTATATTTTTATATATTTTTTATTTGTATTTTTTAAGATGTATTTAAAAATTTGAAAAATAAGTTTAATAATAAACTCGACCAACAACGGATAAAAGCACACACATTACACATAATAAAATTAAAAGGGTAATTGAATGGTACAGGTCAAACAACAAAATTCAATGAAATAACTTAAATACCATGTAAAAACCATCCCACACAAGCTGCCAACAATTTCCGTTAGAACACAGAATTAATTCAAATCGCCCATTCATTATTCAGTGTCATTACTCTTACTATCGCACCTGCTCACACGGTTTACACAAGTACCTTGTACATACATATGTATCTACCTGTCTATGTCCACATGATGGTCACTGAACGATATGTGATGATTATGTGCCCATAAGTTGTTCGTTGACACATGTTTTGCTGTGTTACATTATGGTTCTTATCTTGGGAAGGTATGTTTCTGGGGTAATAGTATTTCTGATTGTCTTGTTGTCGGAAAAAATGATTTTATTGGAAAATTTTGATGGGTTTTCCCTGAAATCGAGAGCTTCGCGCGTTGTCTAACCTATTTGGGTTTTACTCTTCAATCAATCATCATAATTATTGCGTTAACAGGAAATAGCGAATACAACAAAAAAGTTACGATTAATAATAAAAACTCGGTCGTAAAACGAACTGTCCTGCGGATAAACAACGTTTTTGCCTTTACGAGAACGGCAAATTAGTCAGTCCAGCCTACACCTTCAGATTACAGGCGCGCTTACGTGTTTGTTTACAAAATGCTTTACTGCATTACGTTGATATCAGGCAATGCAGCATCAAAACATCTGGGCGTGGCTTCACAGATACATCGCGCGAATTAGTCGTAAGCCGGCCGCTTCGCCAGTCGCGATTCGGTCTCCCGTCGCTTCGAACGTCTGTACCCAACCTTACGAATTAAAAATTCACGTGGTCGCGAAGAATTCTTGTGCCGAATAAGGAACGAAACGAATTTTCGAGGAAGAAAATTGTGTGCAGTTTCTGTGTTTTTTTTTTGTGCAGTGAAAATATCTCGGTCAATCTTTTGAGAAGATTGTTCCTGAGGGTAGTTTGTGTTGAGTGTCGCACGGATCACCGGTATTTTTGTTTGTATGATTTTTTTTTTGTTTTTAATATTCTGCTACCGTCACGTCTTTGGCAAGGTCGGGTCGGTGTCGTGGATTTTATTTTTATTTACACATAAAATTAAGTTGTATATTTTTACGTACAAGTGTCATTTTTAAGTGCACGTTTGCGTATCGGCAGTTGATTAATTAATTCACAAATGAGATGACGTAATGCATTTGCATATGAAATATCATTAAGTTGTATTGTGGAGGTAGTTTGTTTACTAAGAGTAGCTAGATTATAAACTGTCATACCAGTTCTTGCAGTCTCAATTATGAGACTACCAGTTACGCTAACAGTATGGAAGCCATTCAAGCCAACATTAACGGGATCTATAAATTATAAGACGCCATTTATTTTAACAATACCTTCTACTCCGTGTAAATGCTCATAATCCAACGGTTTCACAGCAATTTCGCGAAATTAACTCAGTCAGCACCGACTTCTAATTGTAAAATGTTAATATACAAATTATTTATCGTCGACGAGTTAAGTCGTCGAGATTTCACCCATGTTCTGAAGTTGGACGTGCTACGAATCGGCACAAGTTCCCGAAGTCTTACATTTTTCATTTCATTTCCCCTTTTCAAACTGTTCACAAAGTCTCGGCTCTAAATTCGAAGTACCTATTTGTATTCTTCGGAATGCTTGGATTGTTCTCAATTCGTTTTGTTTATAGGTGCCTTCTACATTTACGTTTTTGAACCAAGATATCGTATTGACGATAAAACGCGTATTTATCGTAGGAAATCGGCATAAAAATGATGGATGAACGTGATTATCTTCTGAATATGTACACTGAACTTCGCAAAAACTGACATATTGAAACATCGAAAGATGTTCAGACATATTTTCCTTCATTATATTAAAAAAAAGAAACAACGGAGGTTTTCAAATGATTATATTTAGCCAGTGGCTAAATTACGAACATCTTTTTCCAGTAGAAACAAAAATACCTATAACAGGTGAATCTAATCCAGTATGAGAACTGGGTATTACTGACAGACATGTACAGACGGACACGTACCCTGCAGGAGTACATACTCGTACATAATATACCTACTTGAAGAAAAAGGGTTGCGAATTCGGAACCCTGGTCACGTCAGGCTAGCCGTGTAAGCTTGGCATATAAGCCGAATATTCGCCTTTGTATGAAATATTTATATTTCTAGCGATTTATGGTTATACTGTAGGTTTTAAATGGAGCAGAAAGCGGGTTTAGTTTACTTAGTATTTGTATTTGGGCATGAGGTTTGATGTGTGTATCAAGTGTTGAAGTAGAAGTATTCCTGTGAACTGGAAGCAGTTATAAATGACTTCAATGAAGGAATAGTTTCTGTATTCGTCTGTATAGACATGACTTCATTGTTATCGAATTTAGCTTAGGTTTTTAGAATATTTTATTAACTCATAAAGACGGTTTAATTACGCAACTTGTACAGAATAATCATCTTCTTTACATAATAAAAAAAAAAAACATTATCATCACCAGTCTTATTATAGCAAACCATTGCTGGAGAATTGGCTTTTCGCAGTGGTTATCTAATTCGATCATCGCCTACTCTCATTCGTCTATAGTAATAACTTAATTTATCTTGTTGATCAAGCTAATTACTAACCCAATTCCAAATATCACTCAACCTGATCCCTTCAAACTTAACTAAAAATCGATGCTGAACACACAAACCGAATTACCAAGATACATAATCTCAACCTAATCCAAGTTATCTATAAATTATTTAACTTCAAAACCAAACTTAAATTACTTTAGACCTTTAAAACAACGAAGACTTTCTACTATGATAAGAACTCCAAAGCGTTTAAGACCGCTATTGTTTCATAGTAACGGCTTTGATGAACCTACGCTGCGCGGACGCAGAATATAAATATGTATGTATGACCGAACAAACGTCCGATTATGGTGTCTATGGCTATATGACATTGACGTGACTAAGTAGCTGTAGACGATGGCGCTTTGATTGTAAGTATGTAGGATATTGTGATTTTATTCTGTCTCTTGTTGGTATATACTAACGGCCGCTTTCAATAACGTATCTATTCTACTATTAAACTACTGTCAAATTAGCTACCAACAGTAGCTGTAACGTCATGTTTAAAAGGCTAACATGACGTTTCAGCTACTGTTGGTAGCTATATTGACAGTTGGTTAAAGGTTGGTACGTTATTGATACCGGCCGAAAGATGAAGAAAGATACTTCTCTATACATTAGCCGAATGTAAGATGAGAGTATGGGAGACCTTTTGCAGCGACACAAACCGGCCTGAAATAAAAAGAACTACCAAATATATATTAGGATCTATCTTTAGTTGATGTATTAAAAAATGACATTTAATTGCAGTCTATATTGACGTTCAAATAAAACCCGACATTTATTTAAAAAAGGAAGTAATTTTATTTCAGCCACAGCTTTAGAAAAAACGCGAAATCAAAGAGCAAATACTTTTTTTAAATTTAATTTTAAAGCTCGTGTTATACAACTATCTTACTTGATTGCAAGCGATCATGTGGTCGACGATGAGAAGTCTATTGTCCAATAAAATCAACCACAAAACGACAAATCACCAACCGCATACAATTCTTGTGACGTAGCCGATACAGTACCATCTCGGACATACAAGGAATCCGCTGCCAACACACAAGGCACGCTACCAGAATTAATATCAGGTTCTATGTCCTGCAACTCTTGAATATGTGAGTAATGTGCTTACAGGAAGACGGGGAGATTAAAAGATGTTATGGAGATTGGTAGAAACATGATTATGGTCGTGTTGGGTTGATTGGATGTGGAAGCAGATGGAAAAGTCTTTATTTTGAAGACGTGGAATGAGAAAAATCTTAGTATTAAGTTGTTTTAGAATGTGTTTTAGAATTAAAGCATGATTGCCATGAGTATCGTCTGCATGTGTTTTGATATTCAGACTTTATTATTATTATTGAAAGGCTTTTTTCAAATTGTGTTTGTCTACAATCTCACTTGGAAAGTAAAGTGATGGATGTGGTTGACGATGGAGCCCTTTCGCCTAGGAGTTACCTTTTCACTCTTGAAGTCTTGACTTAAAGACTCAAACACAACATGAATAATCGAATAAAAAAGAATTTGCAACTTTTAAATAAACATATTTTGTTAAAGTTTCGAGTGTCCGTATATTCCAATGTTCGAGTATCCAGTCCCTCTAAAATCTTTAAAGATTTAAGGCGGAATATTTTAACTAATTAAGACCGGTATACAACACGAATTCAAAAAGATCCTGCTTTTAACAAATAAGTAAAAGAACTCCTAATTAATCCCATGCGAATTGGTTCTCGGATCAAAGTTTTTGAATTTTGAATTTTCACGTTTCGAGGGTACCTTAAATAAACGATGTTTATTCATGAGGGTAGGCAAATTACGAATCTGGGTGTCTCTTTAGCATACGCTAACTAAGCTTGCAAATATGTATCAAAGGAATGAGGAATACTCATTAAAGTTTTTTTTAGTTGGGACAGAACAAAAATGTATACTGGCTTTACTGATTTTCGGGCCAGAACATTTTTGAAGGCTGATTAATCTATGGTAAAAGACCTGGAGTATCTATCGTATGTTTGTGTTCACAACAAATACGACTAAGTTCACAGTCTATTGCAACCCATACTTTGTTCAGAGCATTTACAAATGTTCACTAAAAATCAACTTAAGCAAACGCTAAAGTTGATATATTTGTGTTGGTGCTGAAAGAAAATTATCTAGAAGCTTACTATAGGTATCCGATCCAAAAAAATATATTATTGAAAAAATCGTTGCCGATTTCTTCAGTAATTGGCATCAAACGAAAAACTTAGACAATTTGTTGAAATTACCGCGTCTTCTCAATTGTAGTATAATTGTTGTATAAAAGTACTTGTTGAACTATAAGACGAAAAATAACTTTATAATTGTCGTATTGTGTTGGGTCTTTGATCCCATCAATTGGCTTTTTGTTGTTTCGGACAATGTTTTGTAAGTATAAGCTATTGTTGATATGAAATAAATTGTTGGTAACACGGGCCTGCATCCTGTATTTTTGGACTTTAATTTTAGTGTGCGTTTTTACGATTTTTTTCCAACTCATCATAGAATCCTCTTGGATGATAATGATTTTCGTTGGAGATTCTCTTATCTCAATGTATATCTTCATATTTCATACTTCTCTATTAGTTAACATCTCAGTAGTTACCCGCTTTCTATACAGATTTTATCTTTGCAGTAGTCCTAGGGCCACTGCTTGCCAGGGTTGCGGAATTTGTTCGATAGATGCACCGCGGCCTGGAACGCAAAGGGCGTGTGGAAGAACACGGATGGGTTTTAGTTACTAGAGTCTGACACTCCCTTCTGTGCCGCCCAGAGCAAAAGGAGTCATTTGATGATTACCCATCCTAAAAAAAATCGTTCCGTTGGTCTTTTCTTATTCTTATAGCCATCGAATACATTAATGTTCAAGGCTTACTTACCTACCTCAAGACATACATACATTACTTACAAACTACCTACTTAGTTAATAATGAAAGTTATCACATAAAACACCCAGTGTTTCTTCCTCCTCTCTCCTACTTAATCTAAGCTCTGCCCGACAGGGTCCATAATTGTGACTTACATTATAATAAAGAATTGAGAATTGAATTGAGACATTTTCATGATTCCTTCGCATCACACTACAAAAACGTACAAGAAAAAATTTACCGTCTTCAGAACCGTCTACAAGAAAGTCAGACGTAGTTTTTGTTTCAAAACTATGTACTTACTCTTATTAACTTTGAAACTGGACGTGAGGGTACCAAAGTCTTGCCGTGACTTCGAAAGTATTATACGATTCAAAGTTTTGAGCTGCGCTTAAGCTTGGTTTAACCCCGAAGACTGTTTGGCTAAGATCTCTGAGTTGTATTCATTATGTTGGATCACGTCTGGCTAAATGGCTATTGATGAATCTATCAGTGTTGGGTTGTATAGGACCCCTCTGTGCCTCAGCGAAAGCCGTTTGAGACAGATCTGTGACAATTTTCGAACGCAGAGGCTTGGGAGGATTAGGTTATCTGCGTTGACCAAGTTGGTGGACAAAATCGGATGGCACTTCATTTGTGCTTTTGTGCTTTTGATGCTGATAAGTCGCACCTTTTTTGTATAGCGACAAAATTATTTTCATTATGTTATTGATTCACAAGCGAGGTTACTGTTTCTTTAAATATTAGCTTCTTCCCGCGGCTTCGGCCGCGTTAATGTAGAAAATCTTCCCAAGGGAACATACTCCCGGGATGAAAAGTATCCTATTGCTGACTACATTAGTATGCATTGTTTTTTTTTTAAATAAAGATACATTAAAGGTATATACATATATCATATCAATCATACTCGCATAATTTAACAAACAATAACAATACATACGAATCAATATGTATTAGCGTGCAAATGTAAAGCGATTATTATTTAATTGTTATTACAGTTTTCCCGTCCTACACGAGTGCATTATTATTATAGTCGACCTCAGATTATTACGTAGATGTGACGATAGTTTGCGATCTGTGACGTTATTTGTACCTAAGGAAAATATAGATACCTAGATTGATAAATAATTATGTATGACTACTAAACTGATAAATAATGACAATCATTTATCTGTTCACCATACGTAGCTTTGATTGGGAAGAGCAAGTTATCTTTGTTATATGCATTTTTAGGGTCGAACCTCCGTATGGTAAAACGCTACAGTTATTGGTTCACCCGTGTGTCTGACTGGCTGGCTTGCTTGCTGACTGTGAGTTTGTCTGTCACAGCTATTTTTTTTTAAATCTACTGCTAGGTTTTTTAAATTCTTTTGTTTCATATTACTGTGGCCTCCTTTCCAACAATTTCCCGACATCATTTATGAATGAACGATGGATTTACGTTTCCATAATTCAAAAGCCACCTTTGTAAGTTAAGTTCTCTCCGGCTTCATATTTTCTTTTCCCTTACTTTGCATTTCACTGCCCCAGTTCCAAGAGCATACATCAACGTCCAACGTAATCCTATTTGGAAAACGTTTTAACAGTGAAATGTGGGAAAACCTTTGTTTGAAACCATCTCAGAATTACAAGATGAATATTCTACATTTTCTCCTCTAGAACTGCACCTGTCGTTACTTTTTAGTACTAGTTTATATCCTTTGCAAATACGAGGTGTAATAAACAAATTTCTATACCAATAAACATTTTTATGAGCAATGATAGGTGGAAAGGAGTACTCTAGTCTCTAGTACTCATCTATCCTTCTATACTCTATTTATATGACGTCATAAATAAGTATAGTGTTTGGCCGTAAATATGGGCCATCGAGTCTTCGGAAAAGTTCGGCTTTGTTCGTCGTGTGTAGTGTATAACAGATTCGAAAAGTGAATTATATGCCCAAATAATGCCCTGGCTGTTCTGACTGTTGGTAAGATATTAAATCTTCTTAGTTAATGAGTATGTAGGATAAACAGGAGCAGAAAATGAGCCCTTTATATACAAGAGACTACACACACTGTTAATAATCACAGAGTGGAACGAAGCTAAATAATTAAAGGATTAGCTCGCGGATTTCTATGGTCCCTTGTGGCCCAATTAGGGGTTATTTACAACGCTGCTTTGTTTTAGAGATTCAGCTAAATTGAAAATAGGGTGGGATTTATTCCCTTTGCGATATGGATCAATATTGATTAAACTCTCACTATCATCAGCATTTTTATCTCAGAATTTTCCAATTTAGAATTTTCCTCCTTTCTGTTCTGTTGTGGAAACTAAAATGAATTTGTACGTGTATTTTAATAGAGTTCTTAGATAAACCCACGTCAGTAGATATTAATAGATTGCCAATTGATATATTGGTATTCATTCTCTCATAGGCACAATACGATCGAGTTCTAATCACTTAATTACAATGTCGTGTCTGTTAACCTATCACAATCCATGGCCGAGCCATGTGAACGAAGCCATTCAATTAATAAGTATGTACTCTGTAGCTGTCTATGTTTTAATGCACCTATTTGTAAACATTCGCATCGACGGGGAAGTTTCCATCTTTTATGTTTGTATGTGTGTGTGTGTGTGTTTTATAAGCATGTGTAATAAATAACAAATTAACGTCTGGTTGAGATAGATTAGTTTATCAAGATGATCAAAGATATCTTGTAATGAGTAAAGTGCGTTTTCTTTAGTTGTGACATTGTCCTTTGCTGTAAATTACCACGGTAAATTTTCATGCGATTTTACGATTAAAAAAAAATAACTCTTCAGATAAAAGAAAAACATAACTTTTCAATTTCCGCGCAAAACATGGTGCTTATCAATACAAATTTTCTTCAATCCAAAAGCTTGCTGATGTGACTCGAGTCTCAAACATCAGTTTTATTGGAAAACAATAAACGCACATGTATATTTTATACTATAAAACCACACAACAGAACTTTGTGTAGAAGGGCCGCCATTTTTTACTAACCTGAAGAACTACCTTCATATTAGACATGTACATTGTACTTCATAAAACTTTTTTTAAATTCGTAGAGGTTATTTTTGAACAAACGGCTTTGTTTGATTGTATGATGTAGGCCCTGCACAGTTGCGTCTGCTACTAGTGCTACCTCATGCTGACTGCTGGCAATTATGTGTGGCCAGTATGTGGCCACCTGGATAGCTCTGCCATTGGTTTCTTTTGAATCTTAGAATTCTAATATTGTTTATGGCACAACCGTATTTATGCATACCAAGAAGATAGTCCTTTTTGCCTTCTGTATCCTTTCTATATCATGTCGCCCCTGCGGAAGCGATCTTCCTTTTGCAAAGTGTCGATAACTTTTTATGTCTTGTCGGAATACGATACGGCAAATGTATCGTGTGATATCAGCATACACAAATGTCATGTTTTGACACTTTCTCAAATGTTATATAAGGGTCTTGCTGCTTGGCTGGCTGAGTAAGGAATATTATCGTATTGTGTATGTCATTTAAATTCCTTTTTAGGGTAGCGTATTTTAAGATTACTTTAGTTTAAGGCTTGTATTCTCGTGTGTTTTAGTCTTTTGTGTATTTTTGTCTTGTTCATTCTATTCAAACTTGAGCAAGAGAAAAATTTGCCTAATTGACATGTGAAAGGTCATTGGAGCTTGTTAATGGACCAATTATGCCAAAAAAAACGAAAGTACTTTGAACTATTTCAACTATTGTTCGTAACCGATCTTTGATTTTCAAACTACAATAAATCTGCCCATAAAAGGAGGTACCCGTAGGTACCCCAAAAATCGCATAATTTTTACTCGACCTCAAACTTTTCCTCCGTTGGTCCCTTCAACTTTTTGTACACCCCTAGGGTATATAACGCGAAATCGCTCTCTTGTCGTGAATCCTCGTAATGGGATTGTAAAAAAGTTTAGTTTAGGGCCGAAAGGCACGGTGCCTTTTATAATTTTATGCCCGGGACAGTTGTGCCTTTTGCCTTTGCTGTCCGGGTCAAATGCTTTAGCTGTTAGGATAGGTTTGTTGAGTTAATAGGTTTTTGTAATGTTGGTAAAAGTTCTTATTTTAATTTTTGACTGTATTCAATCATAGACTTTAGTGTTTGTCTCTAGTTTACTGCAGCGTGTTAGTCCTTGTATCTGCGTAAACGGCTTGTTCTTTTTAATCTTAGCATTATGCAAGTTTATTAAAACAATTTTGATGTATGGAAATCTTCTTTATAACTTAATGAATACCATGTTTTTCAGAGGGGCTTGAGGTCGCTTCTCAGAAATTAAATTCACGTACGTAATATACTGAAACTGCTAAAGTATCTTCTTAAATATTACCCTTATTACCATAAAGGAAGCGTTCTTTTATCCTACCTTAAGAATATTAAAAGAGGTTTTAAAAGAACTTTAGTTTTCATTGCCTGTTTTAGGCAGTCTTTCCCAATTCATTAATGATAATAAGATTTCTAATATAAGAATAGCTACAGTGATTAATGATCAAGACTATTAGCTATTTAAAAATCTGTCCATCATTATAATTACTTCACATTTTGATCTTCATATTTTAAGAGTACTGCTGTACTATGTTTGATTAGATCTCAACTTGTATGTAACTTTGCCCACGGCAAAGCATATTGGTTTAAAATCTTTAGTACACTTGGATGACTCTCAAAAGGCTGCCCCAAGGCACACACTTTATATACGTGGGAAAATTCATTCAAAGTTAGTTTTTTAACAAGATAAAAAATAAGCGGTATGAGAATTTTGCTCGTGACGCGTTCAGGCTGTTCATCGCAATATCATGAGTGTGTAGGAAGTTAGAAGAAATAAGTATACAATATACATAAATTATACATTTACAAGAGATAGAAAAATAGCTTCATCATCATTCATATTTTGAACCTTCCAGAATAATGAAGTATCTTCATGAAGCAAAACTTCTATGTATATGCGGAAAAGCCATAAACATACGTTTGCATCCCCCTGAGACGGTAGACTGAGTGTTGGTATTCCTACCCACATTTCGTCAGTTTTGTATTAAGTCCCATGAGTATTTCTCCACTGGACACAAATTCTGACTATACACACATTTCACAATAGAATACCTGGATAAAACTGATGTGGAGAATCGACCGAGAACGCACAGCAGTTACTTATGCAACCACGAATCCCATGACGCTTGCTTTAAAATTCTTATTTCTGTACCTATTATGTATTGTCCTTCTCCTGTTACTTCTTCTCAATAGCTTTCTACTGATCCCTGTAGGTTGCCGTCTCTGGTCTCGATATCTTCCATAAACGTTTCTTTTAATATTAGTTTGATTTATTCTTTAAGCCCTATTTTTAAATCAATCATATCATTGAATAACGTCATCAACGCGCAAGCAGTCTTATTCTACTACTTTTTGCTGTCCAAAGTTTTTTATGACCACCACGTGACTTGACGTAAAACAGCATTGTAACTATTATTTTATTTTTGTTGTTACTCTAGAGGTCGCTTATTGTATTGATGAGAATATAATTTGGAGATTATGTTACCTATTAGAATTTTATAAATAATTTGGTTGATTTAATTAAATTTGATATGTAAGTTAGCATTTCTATTTGTTGAAATTGATGAAATGTTTTGTGATGCAAATGATTAAATGTCTAGAAATTAACATTTGATTCGAAATTATCAATATATATTTGGATTATTTTGTAATAATAACCTGTTTTAACCTTTTGAATGCATCGGCGTGCCCCTGACGCCAAGCCTCAAATTCGTCGTACTT
This sequence comes from Mamestra configurata, assembly GCA_002192655.3. Taxonomy (NCBI): domain Eukaryota; kingdom Metazoa; phylum Arthropoda; class Insecta; order Lepidoptera; family Noctuidae; genus Mamestra; species Mamestra configurata. Next base: position 248,916 of record NDFZ01005222.1, on the reverse strand, counting down.
TTTGTCTTATATTTGTGACGTTTGGCGTATAGGGCATGCGCTTGCTTATTATGTATACGTTACAATGGCGTTCCAAAGGTAAATATATCGCCAGTGGAATAGAACTGGATCTATCACTGACATGCCATCTGCCATCTGAGCCTTAGATTCTGAGGCCTTAGTGAGAGTTTTGAACGTACTCAGCCGTTCACGTATGTTAATTAGCGTTGAAAAAAAAAAAGAGATTTTCCGCTATTGTCACCAGACGGCGTTTATCCACTTTCAGTACAAATTGACGTTGACGTTAATGCGATTGAACTGAACTGAATGGTCCCATCATGCATTAAGATAAGTGCCAACTTTATCCGATAAACTAAACACACATTTGCTTTCATTTTCATTCTAAACACTACAAAAAGGTGTTAACATCTAGTGCGAAAGACCATAAGTGCTCTCTCCAAGTTCTCTCGTTCGAAACTAATTGTTGGCAGCATATTTAGTGCTGAGAGCTTCCATTTTAATCCTAAAAGCCTGTTGGGAGCTCTAGCTAGTGTCAAGTTGAGGCCGCTTGATCCATTTACCGAGTTTTCTGTGCATATACTGAGGCACACAATGTGGGTCGCATATTTGTAACCGGTGTTCTATCTAGGCTCTTCAGATCAGCTGAAACACGAGTTTCTTCTTGATGAATTAATTTAGTTTAAAATTAATTTCTTGTAGGTATTAGCAATACATTATAAGACCGAGGTAGGATCGTTTCTAAGCCAAATTTATTAGTATCTTCACCATTGCTGTGAAATTGGAAAAAATTATGTGTGTTTAGCTTCGATGTGAGTGCGAGTGCACTCTTGATCGAAGTTAAACACTGTTTAGTGTGTCATATTCCTAGAAAAAAACAGTTATATATTGTCATTAATTTGCATGATAAACTTGTGGTTTCTACACTTGACGTGTCATCGTCTCAATATTTTTCCTGCTAACGATCGAATAACAATATAAATTGCACTTGGTTACTAAAATCCCAACCTAACAAAGACTAAAGATGTCAAATGAAGGAGCTTAGAAACAGCAGAGTTGAAGGACTCAACCATAATTCATTTTCATTCTGTCACAGACAGGCTTAAATGAATATAAATCTTCAAACTGGACCAGCGCTCTCTGAACGCGGATATCCTTTAATCTTCGCGCAAACTTCTAAAACTAACTAACTAAACTAAACTATCAGCCGAAAGACGTCCATTGCTGGACATAGGCCTCCCCCAAAGAGGGGGGGGGGTGTTTGCCATAAGCGTCACGCTTGGCAGGCGGGTTTGGCGATCGCAGTGTAGCTAATGCAATGCACAAAGAATATTGCTGCCCTTTAGTCGCCTCTTACGACACTCACGGGAAGAAATGGGATGGTGCTATTCTTTTACGTCCGACACAATTTCTGTAAACTCCAGTAACTGGGCGGTAATTTAAGTTTTTAACAGTGTATACACAGATGAGATGATAGCAATGCTCTCTTAACAAGTGACGCACACTGTCAATGTGATCCATGAGTTGACGCCCACGGGTTGTTGTCAAAAGTGACGGCGGATCACTTCGAGAGAGGGACAGAAATATGTTCGTGAATAAAGCATGAATGAAATGTAAAATGAGTGGGGTTATCACCGGGTTGTATACCTAGGTGTAGATCTATAAATATTTCATTTTTGGCATGTTGCTTGTCATGTTTATGTCTATTATTTGCTTCCAATTCAAAATCAATAACAACAACATATATATTTGTTAGTTGTTATTCAGCTCCGAAGATTCGCCGATGAGTCCTTAAAGCGTTCTCAAATATAAATACGTCTGTTTTTTATCAAACGCTCGTTACGTTTCCTCAGAATGATTCACGTACCCAAAGACCACCTTTTGAACCGAACAAAAAGATTTAATGGAGCGAATAATCCCTATAATAGTCCCACACCATTCGCAGGGCTCTATAACTTTGCTAGCAAAAAGACAAGCATTCGCAATATATCATACAACTTTGAAAAAACGCCCGCAACAATAACTGGCATTGGAAAACAATTCGTTTCGAAGCGCGCAAATTAGTTTTGAACAAAACTCCAACGTTGAACGGGAAAATTTAAGAGAGATATTAATTTCGGTAGGACTTTTAAGCCTGTGATGCTTGGAATCGTGATTAATGTTATGTTCGTAAACGATACACTGGCATCATTGAATATTACACAGTCGCTACGTCTGTCTGTCGTCTGTCAAAGCAATTCTCGAAAGCTGAGAACGTGCTAGAGATATCACTGTCACTTAGTACGTAGTTCAGAGAACGCTTTGTGTATTGATTCCACTTAAGTCAATGAATATGCTGACAGGGCTTGAGTAGGACCTGAAATTGAAGCTAAATGTCTTTTCTACACGACACCTCAAAAGGCTGTCCAAAGATATGAGAGAGAATAAGTTGAACGTATTGAAAATGACTAAAATTTAACACTGAATAGGCATTGACGTGGACAAAGGTGCAGACCGAGACAATCTCTAGCCTTTTCATGTTCACCTTCAACTAGGTCTTCAACATTAAATATTATCTGTCACCACATTTTGAATGTCGGATTCATTTAAAAGCTTTTCGACGTAACTTGGGAGAAAAGGTATTTTCTCTTGACAGGTGACTTTGAAATTTTGGCTGCGTTGTCATTTTATTCAACTCGTTTGTGGTAATAAATGTTGGATTTATGAAATGAGTTTGCTTAAAATACTTATCTTATTTAAAGTTATGTTCTAATGGTTGTTGTGTCAACTTGGAATTATTAAGTTAAAGTACTTATCTAGATTCTAGAAATAAAATTTATACAGATTTGACAAATTCACGAAATATTGTGCAATAAGGAGCAATCCTGCCAAATACTGTGTTAAATCAGAGTTTAACTTTTGGGGTGATACCCGCATAGCTGACTCAATCGGAAGTGGATTAAATAAAATAATAGTTATAAAGTACACAAACAATGGCCACAAAACTGTTTTATGTAGGTTTATGTTATTGAAAATCTATGTAGCTATTAAAAATAGTTACGATGTTAGAAATACAAAAGACAGGATAAATACGGCGGTGACGAAAGTCCTTTAATAAACAATTTTCCTTGTGATGTTAATGTTCAATTAGTTAATAATGAATATTCATAGCCTTTACATCCTATGTCTAGATTGCTCAGAAATCTGGATGAATATTTGTCCAATATAAATATCTTCTACCCCAATATTAGATAGGGTTCGATCGTTACAAATATGTGCTCCAAAATAACAATCAGTTTAGTAACGTATTGCGACGGTGACAATAATATTTTTCATATCTCGTTCTGAGATCGATCTGGATATTGGTGGAATACTATTTTTCGAACCAATAATAACGTTACAGGCTACAGCTCGAATAGTAGAAAATTTCATAGGTACCGCCTGTAGAAAATTGTATTTGCATATTTTTACTTCATATAAGGCGAATATTTACTTTTCGTTACTGAAGCAGAACGTAGACTGTCAGTCTGATGGTAAAATAACAAACCAAAGACTGTACAAATACAGTGAAAAGCTTACGACTGTAAAAGGGAACATGAATAAATCAAGTGGAACAGAGAGCCTAAAGAGAAAACTGGGCTATCTAAATCAAACTAAGTTTAAATAGAACATTCTCAACACGCTTGAAACAATTACGAATCAAAATTATTTTCATATGTAGCTCAGTTAAATGTCAGGAGTATAAATACCGGTTTGGTGGCTCGCGCGGTCTGTTGCTGCTAAAACGAACAAAGGTCGTCATATCTCGAGAGCGAAACTGAATACTTTAGATGCTTTGGTCGTAAGCATCCTTTTGTACACACTGAATTTTTGGAATAGTTCAGAATTTGATGTCAGCTCTAAAAACCTTTAGAATTTTGCGTTAAATAACGACGAGAGCTACAACATACTGGGCTTAATTACTCTCCATAAAACTAAAAGAGTTGGTTACTTAATGCCACATACAATACTCGACAGAGTTGAAAATTTAAACCTACTTGTACGTAATATGGATTGGATTTGTAATTAAATCAAACACAATTCCATTCCACATACAAGTGACAGAGCTTATTTAGATATTAATAAAGGCCACTAATTCCAGCTGACATGTGAACAATTTAGCCGTCCCCAGCGAAGCGTGGAAATGGCAACAGATTCATTAATTTTCATTCTGAACTTAATCAACATATAGATTATTGTGTGAGGAATTTCGTTGGTCTTTGTTCGAAATCCAATTTCGAAGGATCATTAGCATCAGCTGGCCAAATGTGAACTGTAGGCCATTAGCCTCTCATGAACTGTCATCATCACTACAATCACAGTTGGCAAACGTATAATATATTCTTTGATAAACCTTTTGGCACAATTTTGAAGATATCATCATAATCGTCTTCAACATTTTGACCACCTGCTGATATTAAGTCTCCATTCCAGCCACCCTTTCCTGTCCCTTGTCTTATTAGACCAAGTAAATCGAAGGAAGGCAATTTCCTTTATGTCGTCAACCCATCTTTGTCTTAAGTCATACTACCCCCATATTTCTTATAAGTAACCCTATATTATCCTTATAAATTAGGGTTCCTCTGATGAATTTGAACTCGTTACGTCAGCATTCTCGAGTTTCATGTGAGGAGTAGCAAGGCCGTTCGACCGCCGCCCTTGTGGAAACCTGTTCTGAGTTCATATTATTGCCTTGTTCTGCTAAGTAGGTATGTCGGTTTGTGGACTATTTTCGGATGTATCGTGAATTGTGTAAATAGAATGCTGTGGTTGAGCTGGAATGTTGATAATTTTAGCTTTGTTATCAAAACATTCCGGACTAATTTCCCGTTCAATCTTCATGGATTGATTGATGGTGTAACGGCTGTAACGGATTGTGGTTTAATTTTCTAAATGGTTATGTCGGTGTAACTTTGCTATCCATAAATAGGGATTCGGTTTTCGGGATTCAGTTATTCTGACATCTGTAGCCAGGCTTGTATAAATGTAAATCTGTTTTAATTAATTAAATTCCTCTGAATGGAATTGATTAAAATTGTAATTACTTGTTTTGGAAAGGAGTCCTCCTTGTATTCTTTGTGAATTTTCCTGCCCATTCAACTTTGCTATTTTAAAGACATCATAATCGGAGTTCATGGCCGGTGTTTAAAACCAAGAAGAAATACAAATATTTCTGCTATATAAACTATAACACGTTTTGATGATGAAGCAAAAATACTGAAGTAACTAATTCTGTTGCGAGTGCTACTTTTTCGTTCCCATTTTTCCTGCTAGCATTAGTTTTCTTGTCAAGGAGTGATTTATTCTGTTTACGATGCCCAGCTTTAACCTAAATATCTACTAGTAAGAGAATTAGACGGTGCTGATATATAAGATCAAAAGCTTGGGACAGCCCATGATGGTATAGATATTGGCGAAATTGATCATTTAATGTATTAATGATCTTGCGGCAAAATATAAACTTGTGTTCGTTCTTAAAACACGCTGCTCAAAGAATCGAGTGCATGTGTGTACAGAGATAATTTAGCCGGATAAGACGTCGTAAGTGTTCTCTGAGGCAATATGACTCAGGTGCGCGTAAATAATACGGTCGCAAGCATTTATTACTTCACTTTGTACTATTATATTGCGTGTATGAGACCATTGGATTTAATAGCCCGCGGTGTAATGCGAAAAGGAAATTATCAGATCCAAGATTTCTATAACTTTTAAAGATCAAAGGAAGAAAACAAGAGCAAAAAGCACACAAGTCTAAATATAAAGAACGCGATACAGAGGGAATAAAACAATTAACAAATTCTGCTTAGTTAGATAAAGAAACAAAATTAAACAAAATGGTTGATAAGAACAGGAGAGCTCTTATTACAAAATGTCTACCGTTGTCAAAATACGTTGTGGGTAGATACAGGCTCCGTATCACAAAGAAGGCTTCTAATGTACAATGTAATTATGAAGCAATTAGCAAGGTTTTTGGCAACATACCACCCTGAATTATTCACTAAAGTTGCGGTGTCTGGTATGGAAAAGTAAGAGGACATGATGGCGTGTTTAGCATATCATGTTCTTGATCCTAATGCGATGGAGAGGCGTGAAATTAGTGTTGTTAACTTGATAGTTGATTCTAAGTTTGACGTAAACACTGAAGTGACAGCTTGTCAGATCTTGGCGTGTATTAATCTTGAAATATAATACTAATTTGTTGTTAAATTAAAGGTAATAGTTCTGGAAGTTTATTAGAGAACACATTTTCTTTGTGATGGCCTTGAATGAACAAGTTTAGATTGGCGTAATGTTGACTATGGACGATAATTGACTAGGGTTTGCCCGCGACTTCGTACGCATATCCCTTTTTACCCCGTTCCCGTAGGAATTTCGGGAAATCCTCTCTTAGTGATCCCAACACTCTCCAAGGAACCTACATGCCTTCAGCTATCTACGACCGGTAGTTTCGGTTGTGCGTCGTCTGTCAGTCACTCAGTCAGTAAAGGAAGAATTTTATATATTAGGATTAGATGCAATCTTACGCGATATTCTACATCTTTAAAATTGCACATAAATTCTACACCTTGCGTTTAATCAGAAATGATGCTTCGAGTTTAAGGAATTGGTGATTCACAATATTCTCGATGTGTACCTAACGGTGTCTATTCTCTCATGAATGTCTTCCGCGGAAATCCTCATTGATGCCCTACGCCTTGTGGCGAATAGACAAACCGCATGGTTTTTCGCAGCTGCTTTTGGTTTGGCGCCAAAGTGCTTGTCCCCAGTAACTCTCTTCTAAACTTTTGCCCTATTAAGCTCGGTGTAGACTTTCGAACTCCGACCTTTATCTCAGACCCTTAGACCTATTTTAGATATTTTTTATATATGAAACTCTATTTATTTTCGATCTCGCCTTTAGTTGCTCCGAACTAATTTATTTTAAAATGGATAGACTTTTACATGCCGTCTTAGAAGTTTCTTTGATTGGGGCTTTTTTATTTTGATTTTGATGGCTAGTCCATCGCTAGTACGTAGTTCTTCAAAATAAACGAGAAATTTAAATGTTTTTTACTTTTTGGGTGACATTGGTCTACTTTGTCGATTTTGACGTGTTCGGATTGTCTGTACCTATTTACTTTTTACTTTCAATTTATTTGTTGAAATAAATTGTTCGAGTCTTGAACTTGCGCATTGATTTTCAATTCACAATTTCATTGTCATTAGTCTTTGTAACAAATATATATGGCCAGACAATATTGCGTTCTATTCTAATCGATTTTAGAATTAAAATGTCACCAATCATTGAAAGTAAAGGAAATCCTTGACTAGTATTTATATAAAAGGAAGAAAATCTGTTGTTGATCTTAGCAATAATACCGATTTATCTATCAACTAGAGGTACGTACAGGAAAACGTTTAAGACGACCTTAAAACTGTACGTTTCTCGGTAACGTGTTGGGAGTATCAATTATAGTAATTACTGGCAGCATGGGTAGCCTAAATTCCCGTGCCGAGGCTGTCTAATGAATGTACGGTTTTGTCATCAAGTAAGTGCTCCTATACGTGCAGACATATTACTCGTATGGGCACTGACGGAACGAGCGAGCACGTTTTCACCTTTTCAACCTGTGGCCTAAGTGTGAGTTTTTATACTTTCTGAATCGCGATAATGTGAACGTCAATTTGTATAGAAACTAGATAAGCTCCGTTTGGTGAAAATATCGGAAAACCTCATTTTTCCTTTACAAATTGACAATACATAAGTGCACGTTAATGCGATCGAATATGTTTAAAAACTCACATCAAGGCCTCTATAATTTTCTTTCGTGTCGTTGACTGTTGGTACGAATTCGAGTTAATATGCATAATAATCATCATTGCAGTAGAAAGACGTCCAGTGCTGGGCATAGGTTACCGCAAGACCCGCCACATCGACCTGTGGATGCATAGTGCAATCAAAATAGTGATTCTATTTAGTCCGTCAGTTAGATTATCGGATACGTGTTTTTTTATCTATCAAATCAATAAAAAAATACGAAGACAAAACGTATCAACGTTTTCGCACAACTCTTTCTTCTTTTGATTCCTCAAATCAATAATTTGTAACTATACTCGTCTAGTTCATGTTTTTTATAATCCCGGGTTTTAATTGTCATGATTCTATTTATGATTCCGGGATTTTAGAAGAGGTATTATCAACTCTATGTTACTTACTTCCACGAACATTAGGTAAATATAGTCTACCTATTCCGATCTCTGACCGACACCACTGATGATACGGTGACGGTGAACTCTGCCAAACCCTTTGCAGAATACAGACACGATGATGTTACATGGCTATTCTAACCTTAATTTTTATCTTCTTGTACCACGCGGCTAAAACATTTTAACGCAAAACGTCCATGTGCACTGTAGTATTTAAATATGTAGGTACATAAAACCTTTTGCCTGTTAATCATTTTACGCACCAATCTACCCACTGCATGCCTAAAAAATATTATCATTGCTCGTTCGTTCTTTGATGTGCATTTTTAGCATTCTAAAATAAGAGAGCGGTGTTGGCTTTATGATTTTGAATTTTTATTTTGATGTTTTGTTTATTAAAAGATGATGATGGGTCATGGAGAATGTTTTTTTTTTAAATGAGATTTGAAGAATCTTGAATCTTTTAATTAGATTAGAAGACTTGTTTGATATATCTTGACTTGATTTAGTATATGAAGTAAACACTAAGATATACCTATTATTTAGCGTTTGCGTGTCTAGAAGTACACAGATTAGAATTTGGACCGGGTATAAATCTTTGCTAATTAGCTGTAGTACAACCCATTTGAAGGGACGCACTAAATTACCAGTCATACTGTAATCTGGGCATAGACTAATCACAGCGACACAGTACGAATATAAAGGATACTCCACACAGTAAACTGGCACAGCGGTATTTAAAATGTATGATTTATTATAACCTAGAACACAACCAAACCATAACGCCTCGCTTGTCCGATCGATTAACAACTCATTTGTAAACATCAGTCCAGTGGTTTAAACACTAGGAGGGTGCATAATAATGTACTCAGTGGACAGCGTTTTTTGGAGATTTTTATGTCAAATAGAGAACTTTTGAGATATGCTGCTTCAAATAATGAACACGTTCAGTTTATCAGCGGCTTTGCAGGCGTGATTCGAAACTTATCTCACGCCCACGTACCTACTGGGATGAAAAGTATTCTATGTCCTCGCAAATTTCGCGCAAATCCATTGTTAAGGCCTGATTAATTAACATAAATTCGAGTCGGACTCGCGCACGATGGGTTCCGAACATCTATAAAAACGGCAAAAAAGTCATGTCTGTTGTATGGGAGCCCCCTTAAATATTTATTTTATTCTGTTTTTTAGTATTTTTTGTTATAGCGGCAACAGAAATACATCGTCTGTAAAAATTTCAACTGTCTAACTATCACGGTTCATGAGATACAGCCTGGTGACAGACGGACAGCGGAGTCTTAGTAATAGGGTCCCGTTTTACCATTTTGGTACGGAACCCTAAAACACAATATTTTATAATATTCGTAGGAAACACCGAAAACGGCTGGAAAAGTATTAAACTATCTAGCCAGTTTGTTGGCTAGTAAGCTGGTAGAAAATAGAGCCTCTGACACTGCACTATGCTAATCTTCACACCCCTTTGCGCACTACCCTTTGCAAGAACCTGCATTCTTCTACATGTATATTCATGTCCCACGAATTTGCACCGTCACCCTACATCGTTAGCGAAACTAAAGCGTGCTTCAAGTACTCAGACTATTTGCATAGTCTATCATACAGCCTCCCTCTCCAACGCGACCGTAATGAGCGGGAGAGGCGAAAATCCAGCGTTATCTGAAAGACGCATGCTTGGTATAGGCGGGCTTAAACCTAACTGCTGCTAAAATGTATAGATATAGCGTCATAGTCAGCTCTTTTGACATTCAGAATCCCTGATATGGACTATTTAAAGTATTGAGACACAGTAATGATCAAAATTTATCTCGGTAAACCAGTATGTGAACAAATTGACAAAGGATTTGTTAGAAGGACTTAAGCAACCCAATTAGTAGAGGATTAGACTAGTTGTTAATTTGTAGGCTTCGGTATTATAAGTCGGTCTTAATAGCTAAGTTAGGAGACCCTTAATTATTAGAAACATATTTTGGTGGAGCGACGACTTGGTAAAGGTCATCGGAATCAGCTGGATGGACAATGCAGGACTGGTCTTTGTGGCAATCCTCCAGGAACGCCTTTTGGTGTAAACAATAGATGTACTCTGTTATTTTTTTATTCAGGCAAATGCAAAGTAGAACAATACCTTTAATACCTTCTGGCATCAAAATCACACCCTCCAAATTAATTCGTCCCATTTTTTCTACGACGGTTAAGACATTTTCCTGATTACAAATGGCGTTGTCGCTTCTTAAATAGAAACACAATTCCGTACCCCAAGTCTCATTATTAATTATCTGACCGCTTTGTCGTAGGATCTGTAGAATTTTTCCTACATTTATTTCTGGTTGTGTTTGTAAGTGCTGCTAAAAAATACGTCTGCTAAATGTCGTAGATTTAATTAATTTTTAATTTGAATGTAAATTGAGTTATTTTCTGTGAATCTAGTATAATTTTTAATGCCCTGAAGGTATTTTAAATTGTTTTTTGAAAACTGACTATTTTTTTTTTTATTGATATCGTTAGTTATGGCAACAAAAGTAACAATTATTTTACCATTATTAATCTAAATACAGATCCATATAATTTTCCTATTGTTCTTATAATTGAGATCACAAGAACAAAAGACACTAAAAGGACCAGACGGCGGTTTCCGTATTTTTTGGTCCTTAGGGCCGGATTCAGTCTGGCATCGGTTCCTCTGCTATAAACAGACCATATTTATGAGCCCCCACCTACACTCCAGGGTGTCTAGCGCCCTCGGCCCCGTATGTACAGTTCGGCTCCACCTCCTATAGTATTTTAGTTGATACTTTGATAGTAATTTGTGGTAATACGTGTTTGAGAAGACTTAAAAGTTCTGAGTGATTCAAGACCTCAGAATTGGTTTACTGGTTAACGATTAAAAAACAATGTAGTATGTTGTGCAAACAAAATGAGGTTGTAGGTTAAGTAGGCTTTATGCGATGATAAAAGCGGTTTTTATCATTGAATTCATCCGTAACAATATAATAGTGACCGATAGTAAACAGATTACGATAAACAAATTCTGTTTGCTTGTTATTTTACGTCTATAGGTACGACTGAACTGATTTGGAGGAAACTTAGCATACGCTATTAAGGTTTCCTGAACTAGGAATTTTTATTCCGAGAGTTTGTTTCCTTGGATATAAATGTCGTCAGAGGCTATTACATGCTAAAGTATACAAGTGAAAAGCAAGATCTGTAAAGTGATGTATAACAACCGCCCGTCTAGCATTCTCATTTCGTCATGGTATTCTCTCTAGTCGCGGTTATTAATGGATAGGAACGAAGGCGGAATCTTTTAGAGATATTGAAAATGGCAACACTCTAGTGTATTGCTTTAATCCATTTGGTGGAAGTTTCTGTCTCGATATTAATGGGTTATAAATAGAAAACAGATTTTTTCATCATGGTGATGATTATCTTTATCAAAAACATATTTAATCTGATTTATTTCATTCACACTAATTCCTACTCAAATCTGATTAAGACGATAAGGACCTATAAATTTGGTCTAACTAGAAACATTAAAAAATAAACGAAACGATCAATCCATTTATTAATTGAAAAGTAATTATGTTATAAGTTATAAATTCGAAATTGAAACTGTCCTTGTTTATTTGTTCTGTAATGTTTACATACACTCGTTCATAATGTAATTTCCCGGGAGATACAGAAGTGTTTGTTATTTAATTATCTTGCTGAATACTTGTTCTCTCTGGCTAAAGTAGGTTATAAAACGAAAATATTTGACAACGTGCTGTCGTGTGAATATGCTTGTATCGACTGGAATTGTAAACGTTTCTGCGAAGAATAATGAATGTTGTTTGTGCGGAAACGAGTTTGTTTGATACAGTTCCATGGTAGTCTAAGTATCAATTATTATGAGAAAGAGAGTTGTCCATATACATATGTATACTTACTTCCCCTTCCTCTCTTCTTTGTATATAGGTACTTTTACCCCTCTACGCCTAGTATCCATCAGAATCTTAAAAACTATTGAAAAGATACAAAAATATTAATATCTACAACCATTTACATTTAGCCTCTTCATTATTATTTATCACTAATAGATCTAACTTCACAACTCACGTCTTCAAACATCGATGATGTCACTAGATTAGCCTATCAACGGTACTACTCTATTAACGGAGTATAATTACCTACGCTAGTGCCATGCTGATATATTCTTTCCTTGACTGTACGCAAACGTAATTTATTAGCGTCAAGTTCTATTGTAAGACAATGCAGGCTATTTATAAGGTTCTGTCGGAGACGAGGTTTGTTGAAATTGAATTTTGGCTCGAAAAGGAAGGATCTTTGGCAACGCCTGAAGTTTTTTAAAAGTATTGGTTGACTGTACTGAACTAAGCATCCATGACAGTGAGTTGTTTTATTTGTGTTTGAACCTGAGAGAACTACTTATATAATAGACTACAAAATTGCTGGGAAGCAAGGTATGAAAATTTAAACCACGCGATAAAAATTGCAGCAGACTACACGGAAAGTGAAGCCACGTCAACCATTCAAAAACACATCAAAATGCTTCTAGATAATCAAAATGTAATGAACAATATAGCGGTCATGAGAAGCGTACCGACCGGACGCATAAATATGAATTTAGCAAGTTGACCAACGCATCCTGTCGTGGTCCCCCCCACGGAGTAATTCGCGTAATGTTACTGCCGAAAATTGTTCTTTTATCCCGTGACCTGGCATCAGAGACCTCAATAATGGAAAAAACAAATGGAGCGGAATTAAGGGGATATACCTACATACACATATCTACAGGTCGTTCTATTGTCATCAGCTATAGCGGTAGGATTACTTAAATATCTTATTTTATTGTACATGAAATGGTGAATGAAGGTATTAAGCTTGCATTAAGTGGTCTTGCTTAATCTTTGTTTATGATAGACACATTTCTTGATAAAGAAAATGTGTGATCATAATCACACATTTTCTTTCTTTTCGAATCCCCTTTTCGTTATTTATATCTGCTGAGTGGTGTTTTATTTGCGCCTTTCCAATGTTCCGTATTTATATTGCAGTATTTCCCATTCCCATCCAAAATTCCTAACTCCGGATCGTATTTTGTAGCTACAAACACGCCTACAACATATCTTTTTGGATTTAATCCCTCGTTCACTTCGATTCGGTTATCTGGCTCACTTTCGTTTAAACATACTTGTTTTATTGTCTACGCGGCATCTTAAATTCATTGATCTCACAATTTTGTAATACTCAAAACTGTGAAAGGACAATTCGAGACTTCAATTAAAATTCTTCGTAACTCTCTCGACAGCAATGTGCTTTATTTTACGGCTTTCTTAACATGATTTGTCACTTCTCATACCGTTTTAGTAGCATTTTATACCTCTTCTAAAAATTCTCTTGACGAAAATTGCTTTTCACCGGTTCCAAAGCAACTGGTCTAATTTCAAAGAAAAATAACTTTGTTATACTTCTTATCTAAAGCCACACTTTTCCCATTTTACTTTTCTACCATACTTCGATAATAGTCATCATCTCAGTAGTCTCCCTGTTTCTTGACAACCTAACCTCGTATCAACTTATAACTTCATTCGTCCCTTGATTAAACTTTCAATGTCATCTCTCAAGTTGAGATAGACGTCGATAATATCACAAGGACATAATATTATGCATTATATTGTTCGGCATATCTCCGTCATGACAAAGGCACAGCCGACGCCATCAATGGTCTGGTAACAATAGCCAATGATCTTAGATAAGTTGACGATGGCTTGTAGAACAAGATAGTTACTTTGTTCGACAGCAATGCAGAAAGAACTACTTAAAATATGGTATTCGTAATATTACTGAAGATTTCTAGCGTTATTCAGAGATTTAGGCAAGGGTAAATTAATGATAATAAATTAGACTGGATTGATTAATGCAATGAAGAAGGTTTAAAGATGATTGTTATTTCATATGGAGAAGTAATAAAAGAGAAAGATAAGATAATTCCATGAGAAAGCAAACCAATTAAATTCTTTAAAATTTTCCTCAGTATAAACATCTATTACATGTAATCGGCACGTATAAACATAGTAAATTCTCGTCTGAACGTATAAAATCGACTAAATGAATTTCCAACGGGGGAATGGTGAGACCCCCTAATCGCGTTCAGGATCGTTCGTTCCAAGTTAATTCAATGAAATTTGCTAGTTACCGGCGTCGGCAATTTCCTGCAAGAAGACTAAATAACTAAAGGGTTAAGTGAAATGTATGCGTATTTTACCACTTAAGGAAATTCATGTCTGAGGCGGTATGGAGTCGTTAGGTTGGTAACCCTTAAAACTTTGTTAAGGCTGGCAAGTTTATTGCTTTTATCCTCTTTCAGGTATTTGCATAATAAATAACTGTAATAGAATGTAAGAAATCAAATGATCTGCCAGAAAATGTCGCAAAGCCACATGGTGATCATTACTTTTTATTAAGCATCTTATTTTATAAAGAGCCATTTTAAAAATGATGACCTTTATCTGATTACTATCTTACCATTCTAACCTGATGGGAAGCAATGGGGTGCATGACTTGTGTTTTACAAATTAACCAAATCTGCCATTTCAAACGTCTCAGTTTCCAATTAAAACAGCCGTACCAGTGGTTTTAAATTCAAACCTAGGTGTACTCTAATATTGGGATAATTAGCACGCATGAGCGGGTATCGTTATTGTATACCGTACTCCGTAATCATAAGCCTCTAATAATTATCATCTTTATAGTTATGTCGCAGACGACCTTAGGCTAAAGTCACATTGGTATATTTTGTTGCTAGTGTCGTTAAACACTTACTAATTTTTTTGTTAGATAGGTACATGTGCTTGTGAAAAAATGTGATTAATAAATCAAAAGTTTTAGACTCATTGATCGTACGTATGGTTTTGTACATGAATTTGCAGGCTCATTGGTCTTGTGGTTTTGTACTGTACGGTTGAAAACACATCGTCATCCTTCCAATTCATTTTGGCAGCATGCAGCATGTCCTCTTCTTCCATAAATCTCTATTTTTGTCTCTATCTCTAAAGTCACCTTCTTTCTAACTGTATTATTCCTCACACATCATCGAAATCTGATCCAGCAATTTATACTACGCATTGTTTTTAAATACCAGTCTGCTTATACATAAACACGGGAGCTTCTCCAGGTATCTACTTACAACAGTATGCCGTAGAATGTTTGATCATAAAATACTTATCTTCATGCAATTTAAGCCCAGAGACAAAGGCTTACGCCGCATGTGTGTAGTGTTCTGTCTCAAAAGCCTCCTTTATCTTACTGCCACGCCATTCTAGTGACAATTCCGCCGCCTCTAGTACTTTCCCGCTAAAAGTTTAGATTAGCTCAGCTTTGGCTTTCATTTTTGCATTCAAAATTACATTCTCTTCTACAAAACTCATTACCTTTTTATAGTTATTTGAATAAATAAATTTTGTGTTTACTGTACTAATAAAATTTCGGTTTTAATGCTGTTTTACAATGTAAACTGAATTAGGATTCTAATTATTTGCATATTTAGAAATTTAGTGTTAGTCATTAAATTCAATAAAGACATACCTACTCTGTTGTTGTATTAAATTAGAATGTACCTTTACAAATTTATAGACCTTGTCTATTCAGTAACTATTACTTATTCATCTCCACGCTTGATAATGCAAGCGTTATCGCAATTAGCATTATAAACTGCCAACCACGTTCACACAATTCGTTTTGCATAAACCACAGCTGTTAGCAAAAACGTTCAATTCCACTCGACCGTTTACTTGCCCAATGAGCTTCAGCTGAGCGCAAGCGTTTGCTGTATTGATATTTTCTCCCACACCTTGCACAACTGTGCTATGAATAGAGTTAGGGTTATCCAAAGACAGTACTCCGGCATGATGAAGGAAATTTTCGCCATCAGGAATTTGGGCGGAATTTCAATTTGAGAGAAGAAAAGCCACATCATTTTGACGTTATATTATTTTAATGTGTTATATCATGTGGCGTTGTTTAATTAAACACTTTGAATACTGTTATTAACAAAATATTGCTACAAAAATATAGATTATGTATAAAACGTGCTCACGATAACCTCAAGATTTTTTCCCATAAGCAAGAGATTCTATCTTCTGATTTGGTTCCGATGTTTATTCGGATCTGGTGACCCTACTAGCTACGGGGTAACATGGAAGAAATCTCCCATTTATATGAATTGTTTACCGTAACATATGGGGCTTGTTTTATTACTTTTGCGAATGGCTGCTGGATTCTATTAAACATGTCCGGAGTTTTTTTGCCCTTGTGTGGGATCTGTTTGCCTGAATTGGTTTGGTACCGTAAAAAATAGGGGTTACTGGACTTGAAATATCTGTTAGCTGAAGAACATTTGTCTTTTGGCTTTGTATTGATATTGCTAGGCGCGCATTTAACTATCTTATTATGTGTTGGTAAGCGATGATCTGGTCGACGATGTGTGTATGAAGCTTACTCCAGTGTGTGATTTTCAAGTCCTTATCCTTTTTATTATTCTTCAATTTATAGATTTCCGTAGCAAACAACACACAACAAATATTATTTATTACTCTCGACACAGTTCAAAGTTGATTTACGACTAGAACATCAACAAATTGTTGTTAGTTTGTTAATCTAAATGCTAACTGTATATTTTGAGTTTTGACTCAGTCTATCCAGATTAACGCCTAATTTGGTTAGTCTATTGAATTAATCAGAATTTTGATTAGTTTTGGTAAACTTTTTGATCAATAAATAGGTATCTCTTTTAATATAGATTGTTAATGCCGTAGATTTTCTTACAACTGATGATAAAAATGTGATGCTCAAAAACATAGAACATCATCTTCACTCGAGATGTAACTAACCCGAAAGGACGGTAAATTGATATCGGAATGAGTAAACAGATTAAACGCAGCAGCATCTTATCCATTTTAAAATGAATCACATCACAAAGGTAAGGCATTCAATTTTTGACACTATGCAAAATTAAAATAAGAAAAAATGCAAATTTAAGCAAACGTAAAACAAAATACCAAACAAGCAAAGAGACAGATCCATTTTCACGTTATAAATAAAGCAGATAAATAAGAAAATTCTATTCCAAGTCACAACAAAACAAAAGGTCATGCGAAAATTAAAAATAGAGCAATAATATGATTTCCCAATGACCTTGCTTATAATTCCGGTGCAAAAACACGAACGTATTTACTAACACCCACACCGTAGAGGAAAGGATTATATTTAGATTTTATTAGTTTGCCCTAGGTACGAATGTCCTGAGAACGGACTCAATTGGATTGGCTTAAGTCGATTCTGAGACCATTCACCAAGATGACTAAGACATTTACGCAATTCGCGGTAAACAATCATTGTTAAGGAAATTATGGTCTTTAACTAAACAAGCAGAAGTTTCGAACAGTAGCAAGATTTTAACTCCAATTTGTATTAGAATCACAAGCAACAGAAAACTGACTAGAAATTGCCCGTCATAAAGATACTAAAGACCCATTACTACCAAATCGATGGACTAAAGCACACTGCTACTAATGCAAAGGAAGTGAGTGAAGTGACAAGCGGTCACGTCGTCAAGGAAACGGCCGTAGATTGGCCTCGTCTTAGAGGACGCCAGTCAACCGTATACGCTGAAAAAGTGCCACCACAAAGTGCGGATTTTATGTGAGCTGTAAGGAGACTTTCAGTTTCTTTTTGAGTTGTATGTGGTAGTTAATAGATTTGTAAGTACCTCATACTTTATAGTTGTAACCTCTATTTCTAACTGCCAGTTGCTAACAATAACAAAGAATCATAATAACGGCACAATATAAAATATTAAGTGCCTGAACAGTCAAGGAACATTCATTATCAGGCAAAAAAAATTAGGAAGTAGGAAATTGACCTAGATATCAAGGAAATGTGAAACAGTTCCGGTGTTTTAAGTGCTGACACCAAAATTTCAGCTCCATCGAGAAAATGGTTCCTGATAGCTGTCGATAACGAATGATTTGGGTCGTGGTCATGATCCCATCGCCTCTGAAGACTTAATTTGTGTTCATTTCGAACAATAGTACAAACTAATTTAATGGTTAGGAATATTTCAAGAATGCTCAAGACAAGCTAGAAGGAATTCATTGAAGGGACAAAGGTCTTGAATAATTCCTGAATCAATTTGCGTACAATGAGGTTTCATCTGTTTTCGACGCGCCCTTTTAGAAGTTTTTAAAGGAATTCCTTTTCTATCTCTAAAGTCTAGAGTTTGTGGGCGTATATAAATAAGTCTACTCTTCGTTGATTAAGTACAAAAAGAGTGGATTTACAAAGACCTATTTATGTTTTTTAACTTGTTAAATGAATAGATATACAAAAGTTCTGCCATACATATAGCAATTAGACACTAGAATAACTGTGTTCTAAAGACAAAACCACTGATGGAACAAATGTACGTTAGTTTGTCTGCCACCGCAAAACAGACGCTGCACCAAATAAACTTGGAAATACAAAATGGAGTAATTGGTTTTGCAGCTTGGTCGTATTTTTACACGAGCGACGATTGTTAGCGCTAAAGACCAGTGAAAAAGTGGTTCTGTTTCAATTTGTTATACCGTTTGCTGAGCAAACGAGATGAATGTAGACGTAGATGGATGGTTGGTATTCAAAATTGTATTGATGAAAATGATTTGATTTAAGAACATCTAAGTGTAGGACATAACACCGAATCTTGTCGTTCCAAGCGATAAAACTATTGCGAAATGAAGAACAATAATGGCACGAAAATTGTTTGTTGATATTATATTAAAATATCTTCCATTCGCAACATGCGAAGATGGATACGTACGAATATACATAAATACAATGATCAAAATTCTGTGACATGGATGTTAGATTTGAGCATTGGGACCGTTTATATGTATCATGTGATGTGCATATAATGAATTCGTCTTAAATATTCGTTGCAATTATTCAAGCGAAAATGTTGGATACACGAACTGGATAAATTCATATTAAGTTTTGGGTCGTTGTCATCGAAAGAACTTCTACTTGATCAAATATATCGAGTATAAGATGAGAATGGTGAACCGTATAATGTGTTTTAAAGTACTTGATATTAAATTACTTCGTAAGATATATGAGCATTTGATCTACGAAACAATTTATAAGGGATCTCAGTTTTAGATCTACTTATTGGCATTTCATAAGACCCCAAATGATTTACAAAACATCTAGAACATAATCTAGGCTTCCCTTAAGAGAAATTGAGCTAATTTATCATTGTTTTGAACGAGCTCTGACACAGATTTGAATTTCAAATTACAGACCTCCCTTTGACTTAATAGCACTTGAGGAACGAAACTTAGATCGCGAATAAAATTAGTCCTGTCCAACAATTGAGGTCTTGTCTTTACTTAGTTTACCACAATTTGTAGCAGTATTCGTGAAGTCGGTAAATATCCTATCTTTTTTTTCATCTTGTTCAGTTTTATCTTCATTAAAAGCTGAATATCGTTCAACGTGTTCATCTCTGTCTTCCATTAAATTGAACAGTCACATCGTTAGCAAGCTTGCAGAATCCAGAACGCGGCAAGTACCAAAAGTATCTGATGACAATACGCTCTGATCGGACGTGCGGCCGTTAACGCTCTGTTTGGCATCCATGTCGCGCCGAACGTGGATATCGAAGCTATACCACTGTTCGACAGATTTGTGTGATAAAAACTATAACATTTTTTGAAAATGTCTTATGTCAAGTTTATGGTATTACCATGTTGGTGGTTTGGTGCTCCCGCCTAAAATATGGCCCACATGTTGAAGTGCCCCAAGCGCCGTTACACCTGCAACATTGAGGACCAATCCAAGTCAATTAGGAAACTGAGCAAACTTCACAAAGCGATTCGCAAATGTTCGAACGACTTTCATATCAGTTACGTCTTTTCAATTAAAACATCTTGGATGAAAACGATTTCATTATAAAGTTTTTTTGCTACTACTGTAAACTTAATACAGTAAATGGAATTGTGTTTTTACCAGCGTTTTTTGTGTATAGTCTGACCTAGTAATGAGAAAAACAAGTAAGTATATCGGCTACTTAATCATCTGTGGTGTGTGTTGCGAAGGAGACTCGTTTTGCCTGGACGATGATGGTCATGTATTGTTGCCATTTCTGGCTCAAAGCGGTTATGTTCTCAGAATCTGATAACATGTTTATTTTAACGGCACGGTTGCAATCTTGCTATTTCTGTTTTGAAAATTTGTAAGGCAGTCTTATCTTATATTTATAAAATTCTTTCTTTTGACATTAATCCTTTTGATAAATGTCTAATATCATCTTCTACTATCGTTTAAATCTTCCAAACAAAATTTGTTTACCTTGTTGTCAAACCCACGTTGATTGAAATCAACAATGCTAGTTTATTCCGCCCATAATGTAAGTACAAACATACGTAACATATAAAAGGTTAAATTCAAATGGACAAGCGAGCTTTCTGGCGCGTATGGATGCATTCATTCGAAACGACACGATGTCACTGCGCAAAAACGTGTGTATTTTATTGACAGCCTGTGACATTACGTTGGGAGAGCTAATGGAATTAAATTTATTTGAGGGTTTATTCACGTTGATTTTCAGTTTCGATTCGAATTTAAATTAACGGTTTTAACTCGTTGACGACTAGCAAACGTTCGTATTTTATTTCTATTCTATTGACAGTTATCCTTTCTTTGTTATAATAGGTACATGATTCATTAAACAGTCTCGACATTCATTTGAAAAAATGCACATTTATCTGACTCATATTGCAGTCCGCCCGTCAGCTTTATCAGTTCGTCTTCCGAATTGCTTTGACACAATAAACAGTGTTAAATTCCGAGAAATAGCTCTAACACTCCTGTATTAGG
The DNA here is from genome assembly GCA_002192655.3 of Mamestra configurata. Lineage (NCBI taxonomy): Eukaryota > Metazoa > Arthropoda > Insecta > Lepidoptera > Noctuidae > Mamestra > Mamestra configurata. Next base: position 227,787 of record NDFZ01005222.1, on the reverse strand, counting down.
TTACATGTCGTTATCCCGTATGATGTCATGGTCATGGTCTACGTGGATCATCACAATCAACCACTTACATCCATGGGAGGAAGTGAATTCGCATGTCCTAAGTACAGGACGTAGGGTCTTTGCGTCACTCGATTTTCCGTCTTCCTAATCCACAGAATGTTAACTGTTCTTAAATAGGAACCACGATAAAGAAACATGTATATGACGAATGTATTCAGATGTTAGTAGAAATGCACTGTCCCCCACACCACGTCCTTTCCAAAGGTCAGGTATTCACACACGGGCCTCATGTATGACAAGAAGTAGATATGACCATGGAACGAACGTAGCACGTGGTTTATTGCAACTTCTTACTACAAAAATACGAGATTTTATATCTACATGAAGTTTCAGAACTTTAACGGTCAACCGTGCAACCGTCACATGATCGCTCGCATTATTCAATTAGACTCGCAAATTGTCCAAAATCGCAACTGACGGATCGCCTTTGTAGTGGATAAACGGCTCAGTGGCTATTATTATGGTAACGGATGTTTTTATTCATGTACCTGTCGTATGTGAGAGGATTATTGATATTGTTTTGGAAGAATAACAGACTGAAGACAAATGTTTCATTGAAGTAACTAAAGAATATGTTTTTTCTGAAGATATGATCGATAGATACAAAGCAGATGTAAAGCAACAATTCTTCCAAAAATATGTAATAGATATTGATATTATACGGGAAAAACAATATTAGCGAAACAAAAATGTCTCAATAAAGAAAACAGTTTTTCTTTACTAATACTTCGTTCGCTATACGTCCTACATTAAAAACAAGATATCCCTGAAAACGTGCTGATATGTTCATATGACAAACAGCTAAAATTACGATTGGTTCACATATTCAATTACGAGTCGTAATCCGTAACACAACATATTCGATAACAATGAATGAACGTCTCGTACTAACGTAGTACCAGTAGTACAAGTACTACATCGATACCGCGCCCATTGGCGATCTGCCAACACACGTTTGACGGTTTATGCTTCCCTGGTACTTTATATTTTATGGCTGCACCACTTTCTACAACATGGACTTGTTTGTATATTTTTAATGTTACTACCTAATATTGTTTCGGGTAAGTTTAATTTTCTTTGGGTATATAAAATTCTAATTCTCTAGAAATACAGTGTCATAAAAGGCTAGCTCTTTATTCCTCTCTTCTTCGTTTCAGTCCGTATTAGGTCAGTTTTTTTTTTCGATTTGTATTCCATGCTTCAGTTTGCCGTGTTTTCTACTAATCTCTTATATTTTATTGTCTTTCTTTCTAGTACCTACTAACCAATCACCTGATCTTTATATATTTTTGTTTGAATCTATGTTTAACTTCACATGTAGTAAATCTTTTGTGTTTTATAGTAAACATAATACGTGCCGTATCTACAAATAAACCTATTGTTGTTATCCTCCATTTATGAGGTAAATCCGTACCTCTATTGTTCTACATGACTTGAGTAAAAATTCTAAGGATATTTTATAAGCTTGATATCAATCTTTTCTGTCTTCATCTCTCCAAGTTCAGTGACTCTTTTATAATATTTTGTCCCTCATAAGCATCTTCTTCATATGTAAACAGCTTAGGTTTTCATTAAACGCTTAAAGGCGAGAGTTCATTGACGACGTCCATTGTCCGGCAATAATCCCTCGATTTAGCCACTTCAATAACATCATGGAGTCACAATTTAACTACAATATCCCAACAAATGAATATAAACCTTATCCAAGCTCAAACATGGTTGAATATTCTGTATGAAGTTATGTCATAAAGGCAAGGTGATAGGAAGTTGGCGTGTAATATTATGGCTCAAGTAATATACGTAATGCAATTATGTTTGCAATACTGGCTGTATGCCAACCTCTGTGAGATTATGTTGCCTTGGTAGTTGAAGACACGTGGTTGCGTTTTATATGGCCAGTTTCACTGGTTATGGAAAATAATAATAATTGATGTTTGATTACTGGTTGTCGATGGTTTTATGTTGGGTCTTGAAGATGATCATTAGGTTATTTTTTTAATTTATTATTTTGCTTTTGTGTTCTTGACTGCGGTTCAATAAGCTTAAACAGTGCCAGAATGGTAGCCGGGCTAATTGCCACCACCATATTTAGTAGGTTTTGAGCAATAAGTTACTATGCTCATTGATTCAAAGCAAAGTCACATTGTTGTTTTGACCACAGGCTGATTAACTCTCTGACACAATAAACAATTTAATCAATCCATTGCGTAGGCTCTTTAATTGATCTTAGGACTGATATGTCGTCCACGGCCAATTTGGAATTCTCCAAGACCTCGGAAAGGAAAAAACTATGGTCAATGGAATTTTCTTCCTTTCCAGTATCTTACAATTATCATAGCACATGTGCAATAGTGCTAAGTACATTATTTTGTTCTGATTCATATATTCTCTTCCACAAAGAGATTAACCAGTCATGATGCATCCGTTATTAATACCAGTAGCTAGAAGCAACTGTTGTTTTTCCGAAACAAAGGCTTTTGAGCCGTTTCTTGGAATAACTGCTCGTTTTATGAACGTTAAGCTGTTTTAATCGAAACCGTTGAAAGCTTGTCACATACTTCAAGAGTGAATCGGTTACTTCGAGGCAACCGTGCTCCATCTTCGACCACATCATTGCTTACCATCAGGTAAGATAGTGGTCAAACGCGTCCCTAACCATTGGAAAAAAAGAAACTTCTGACAGATTGCTCAGCAATTAATTTAATTAGTACAGACGAAAATAGATTTCGAATTACAGAAGGGTTCTTTAAAAAAAATCAAACAATAAGTATCTATCTACTCTTGTTTTTCAGCTCAGTTGCTCCATAGCAACCACTCAAAATAATCACAAGGAAATCCTGTTTCTACGCAGCATTAAGTTCACATTTGTTTCAAGTCAGGTCCATGACAAACCAATGTGGCGTAAAAGAGCCGACCTTCACGAAAAACAAAAAGTTGTCTAAATATGGCCAAGCATTCTCCGTGACACGGCTTTGATCACTCCATTCGATTGGAAACGTGGATGAAGAGGGTTTTGTACACAAGCGGATATTTGAGGGTAGTCGGTTTTTTTTCCTCAAAGCGGATAATATAATCGGATTGTGTGTTGAGTTTCATTTCAGTGGGCTATTCGGCATTGTGTTTTTGACGCTGAAAATAATTCTGTATTTAATCAAGAAAAAGCTTTTATTTCAATTCACAGTTGTATCAACTAAAGGTCACACAAAAACCTCTCTCAAAATAGGACCTTTTAGATGTATTTACAATTTAGCCAGCGAGGAAAATTGCTGCTATTTCAAGGAGAATTGAAACGTGATTTCGCATCGACGAAATGTGAATGGAATCTGCCTACCGAACGATTATTGCAAGGTCTCCGATTTGCTTGTTTTAAAGAGAATACGTTAACTGTTAAAACATAATTTCTAAGTACAAAACCATAAGTTTAGAAAGGTCTACCGGTTGTTTGGCTCATCCGAAACTGTCGTAGTATATTTGTATAGTTGGCTCCTGTTCCAGCCAAGAAAACAACTCGTTGTTTTCTCATCCATGAAAATACCGTAGTCAAAGATAAAATATAGCCAAAGATGCAGTGCACTGAATTTCACGCTTTGTGAACACCAAAGAAGCGTAGACTAGGTGTAAAAGGATTTCATGAGGGTCAATGGACTGTCTATAAGGATCCTTAGGACCAATTTTTTTTAGGTCCAACCTCAGCGCGGTCCGAAGGAACGAAACCGCGCCCTTCGGCAGGCGAATACTGTATTTTCATATAATATTCGTCCAAGCTATAACTCCCGTCCGTTTTAATCTCCAAGCGCCCTAGAAAAAGGCTGAACTTTAAACTTAAATCTAGGACAGACCAGCGGGAAATTTGTGCGCTCTTAACTACCATTTTGGCAACGCTCGGGACTGTTGTATATGAGGCTATGTTGTGTATTTTATCAACAAAGTACCTGCTAGTAAAACATGTTTGTTTAAATCTTAGTTTGTCAGTTTACCATGGTTACGGAGCCATTCAGTTGGTTCCGAAAGGCAAATTAAGCAAAAGAGGTGAAAGAATTCGGATCAACGTTTTCTCAATTTTCTTTTCAGGTGAAACTGTTGTTTTAAGATTCCATGTTTCTTATTTATTGATTCAAAAATGATGGCTGATTAATGCCGACAGTTGGTAAATTAAGATATTATTTACTTCAGTAATTTGGTGCCTAATAATTACAGAATGATGGATAAAATTGTTCAACGCCTACTGAAATTCTTCTCTAGTATCTGTTTAAAATTAATCTCTTAAGATATCTCAAGGAAGAATATCAGGTACGACCTTAATTAAATGCCGCCTACGTAGCTTGAGGCTTGACGTTGAAATATTAACTATACGGGTATGTAAACCTAATGTTAATACAATAGATTCTAAGCATTTTCCGCCAATGTTATCTCTGAATGACAAGACCTTGTGCAGCGAGAAAATCATTGACATTTTTCCCGACGAAAATGTTTACTTTTAACATCTTATCAGCTAAATTGCGTCCAGGGCTGGATGTGTATTTTTTGGCCTAATCTCAATGTATCTGAGGTTGGCGGAACAAGTCTCCTTTCATACTTCTCGATACGTCTTCATCTCCATTTCTAGCCACATCATCATCACCACGTTCATATGATAATAAAATGACCTGGAACGTGCCTATACCAGCACCAGCCCCATATAAATATAAAATTTTACTTCTTTCATATCCAGTGTCCTCAAACATTATTTCATAAAATAATAAGCACTGAATAAACTAGAATATATCTGCATCGGTCACCGACATATCTTCCAACACGCGCGTGAATACTGAATGAGCCGTGAATTATTGTTCACCTACCGACGCCATTGCTGTGTATGTATTAGAACTTGGAATAACGTGCGAAAAGTAGGAGCAATGGATGTGGTAAAGGAAGGTGAAGATAATGTCACGTGGGTTGTTGAACTCTGGTGCCTAGTAGAATATGGATAGGGCTTCTGTTATTTCGTAAAGGCGTCCAAAGACAGACACGACGATGCGAGGATAATTTTGTATATTTTTTCCTAAGGATCCGCAGAACCATTTCTAAGAAAAATGGTCGTCGCGTCTGTGCGTAAGCCTTTATACATTGCTGTTGTTTATATACAGGGTTCTTGAACTGCGATGGTAATTGAGGACTATATCTACAGGACATTCTTCTGGTCACAAATTGTTCTAACGAGAGAATAAGTTAGTTTCGTATAGTACTTTATGTGGCATACAGAACCCCAATTTGGCTCAAAGGTTCCATTATTCCTTAATAAGTGGTAAATGAAATTACAAGGCGCAAACTCGCTAACTCCGTTGCTGTAAATGTGGAACAATTTTGTTGTTGTAGTTGAATTGTGTTTCGTAGTCTGTACTGTAAGGATACGTGCCGAATAGTAATTTGGTCCTTGTTCGTAATGTCTGAAGTAGGTCTGAGTTGAGCAGATTTGTTCGTTATGAAGTTAGCTGTAAACATGTCTCCTTCATTAATTATTTTAGTTATATCATTTGTTTGCTTCTTTTCTTATTAAGATATCTGATCAGTCGGTACGGGTAGTCCCTGAACGTCGGTTTACCAGTCTTTTCAAAGCATATTTTGATCCTCAGTCTCTGGGTTCACCACCGGGTACTCTGTCTGTACTACTGGTATTCAGCTGCATCATTTTAGACTGGGTGTCGACCTCAAGACTTGAGAAAAGCTAGGCAGATGATAGGTTTTAAGATTTTCGTCAGTTTATAGCGACAAACTTTAGGGATTGTAAGTTTAGTCAAGGTGCTACTTGTTGTCGTGCAGACCAATGAGCACATGAGAATATAATTGCAAACAATACGCCACCTCCATACATTCATGCATCATAAACAAACTCAACGCCTTGCAACAGAAATCAGATGCAAATACCTTAAACGTGTGTACCGCAGGTGCGCGTGCGATCCTCGTGAATGACAAGCTTATATCGAATGATGCTCCTTCCACTCTTTCTAACACTGTCGGGTAGAATGAGATGGAAATATGCCGTACTGTCTAATTTATCGGTTGTAATGTGTACGACTTTTATAGTAACGTGTCCTTTATTTTTTCTTGTAATTAACGTGATAGGATTTGTCATGTATGTTGTAGATTTAGAAACTTAACATTGTGTGATGTACATCTTTCTCTTGACATCTTTATTTATTTGTGGTCTGCGTAACGTGTGTGTTGTAGACATCCTTTCTATATATTTTATTTTCTATACAGTCCTATCGTTTTTCTGGTCTTCTATTCTTCCAGCCATTGTAAATCTTTTGGCGTTAAGCCCATCGTCAACATATCATTGTGGGTTGTCCATATAAGAACATTTGATGATAATTTGGTAAACCTTTTTACCAAACATTTAATTTTTGATTTACATCTTTCTTAACTTAATTTTATGAAAATTCCAGTAAGACAAGCCATACCATACCGTCTTAGGCGATTAATAATAGCTCGCGAATAAACAAGCAAAAAAATAATTTACATTTTATGTGAGTTGGTTTACTCAAGTAAAGCCTTAAATAAATGCTCAGGTCTTGTAAGTTAAGTAAAAGCCATTTTATTTACCTTCAGAATAAAGTATCCTCTTAATTTTTCACGGATAAACTATTTATCAGCATAATTTACTTAGCCTTAATGTTTCTTTCGCACAGTTTTGCGATATAGTGACGAACAATTCTTGTTGGAAGTTTCAATAACGTGCAGTTTCTAGATTACCAAGTTTTGTGAAAACAAAAGCATGGACTTCATAAACTTTTTGTTTCATTGTTTCCTGAAATTGAATTTAATTTTGGTCCTTTGAGCAGGGATGAAAATTCAAGCGATTGTTTATCTTGTGGTCTCATTAAAGCAGAAGAAAGAGCCTAGGATCCTTTCCTTGTTATCTTTTTTTTCTTTTTTACTCGCTGAACCATAGAGCGAGCCCAAGGCATGTAAACAACAATTGCGGAACTATTATCTCAACAAAAAAGTAAATAAAACCTCCGTAATTATCCTAGCTGTTGTCGTTGGTATTGTGATGATATACATCCTCGTAGTCAAAACTACCATTTCCCATCCTTTTCCATTATTCTTTTCATTTCCCTCCCCCTATTTATTTTTAGCCGCGTCTACACGTGAACTCTGTCCGTGATATCTTTTTTAATCTCCTCGCATTCATTTTGAATTACAGAGGGTTCGCGGAAGGTATGAGGGCTGTTTTTGAAGTACTTTCTCTGCCCGTTGTTTGTGTTTTGTTATCTAAATTGTGAGGCATTCTACCCAGATTAGACATCGGACGCAAAGTAGGTCCTTCTGTAAGATTTTGGTCCTTTACTAAAATGTTTGCGTTTAAACGCTTTGCCTTGTTAATTACTTGGTTTTAAATTTTATTTTCAACCCCTTTTTTCGTTGAAAAGCGCTTTTGAAAGCTGTTTCTCGGGATTCTGTCTCGTATTTTATGTTACGGGCACTGTTTTACAGGGGAAATTTGATGCTAATCTTTTGATTCGAATTATTCACAGGGAAATTCTGCCTTTTGTCACTAAACTCCGTCTGTTATAAATAACATACACTGTATTTCAGTTCAGGATATTAACTGTACGGTATTGATGTTTGATCACAATGCTACCATCGCTATTGTGTCCAATTTTAGTATCCTTACGCTTGAACGGAGACGTATTTCAACAAACATCTTTCTTGAAAGACATCTGAGACCCCTCGGGTCCGGAAAGTGCCATCACAACAGACCACAGTCCGACATTATCAGTTTAACAGCCTGTATCTGTCTGCGGGGACCTTGGAATGTGTCGAGGATCGCACAATAGAGTGAAATGTAACGCCCATGCTGTGCTTGTGCCTCGTTTGCTTTGATAAATTCTCTTGAATAGGCGTCTTGTGTATTAAGGGAGGTTAGGTCTAGTTGAAACTTATGAGACGATACGATTTTATGTTTGATTTAGTTTTGAAGGCGATAGTTAGGTTTATTTTATTACGTTGTTTGGGAAGGTTCACATGCCTTAAGTCTTAAAATGTTTCTTATTTTGTCGTGTCAAATTGAAATTAAAAAGTCGACCATATGATTTTAATTGCGGAGAAACACGAAGTGTCTATTCAAAACCTCCTTTGAAGAAACCCAGTACGTACTATCGCGTAAATAAAGACATCACAAGAAATAGTAAATCCTTTGACTTGTTTTCTTTACGTTAACTCTTTTAGCTGCGAAGTTTCCCGGGGAAAGTTTACATTAATGCAGCCAGTACTGGCGGAGAGTGATCGAAAACAGATGTTTTTGAAGAAATTATAGGATTAGAATATGTGGTTGGTGTGGAAATAAAATGGAAATATTATGTAGGTTTTATGATCATCTTGTTAAATTACATTAGATGTAATGAGGATTAACTATTGGAGGAGCTCGTTCTTCAAACAAAACAGGATCTGGTGTGTTTTTTCAATCAACACAAAAAAAAAATGTAGAAGAATATAATCGGTTCACGCCAATCACATCTAAATAGACCATTTAACACGGATGATATAACACTTACATCATAACTACCGCATAACACTTACACAATTAAATCTTTATGAAACAACACCAATATTTATTGCGGAACATAAAATATGAAAAGAAAATTGAGTTTTATATACTAGTGTGAACGCAGCATGCGAATGGCGTAGCGTGGCGTTTGATAGATGTACAAAAGGCAGCCATTGCGATGGAGTCGGATGCTGAACGGGATTCTGACGGCGTCTGTCGATGTTTTGTTTGTGAAATGACAAGGGAAGAGTGTGGCTCGCGTGAGGAAATGTTGGGATTGATTTGTGGGTTATGCTTATGAAGCTAGAATCTATATAGCTTTATAGAAATATAAAGGCTGAGAAAAGTCTTTTTACATTCAGTAGTTTTTTTTTTTCTATTCCCTGGGGCTGGTTCGAGGTGGCCCGGGAAAACAATACCTGGAAAGATTTGGGTCAGGCCTTTGCCCAGCAGTGGGACAGCATAGACTGGATTTTTTTATACTGTGTGTGTCAGAAACTCGCAAATGAACGCTTTCATTTCTTTCTTTTTTCAATTTACACATTCGAACGTGGGAATCAGAATTATATTTCTGACTGACCGACTTTAGACAATTCAAAAGTTTAAATGAAAAACAAGTTAAATTGAAATGAATGTTTTGTGTCTTTTTATATTGGTCCTTTCGTCTGTGAGTAGAACTTTAAAACACACTCGAGCGTTTGCCGTTGGATTACAGCTCTAAGCAGATAAGCCCTTATTAACTTCTCGCTTGTCAGTCCACTTGATCATGTAAACCCATTTCCCGTTCTCTCTGATAAGCTGCTGATAAAAATATTCATTAATATTGAAACATTTTTTAATACTTTGGCGCTGTGAAAAAAATGTTTCATATCGGAACTTTTTAATAAAAACAATACAGAATAACGGTTAATGAAAATAAAAGTTCATAACGGGTGTTTGCAATGAGTATTTATGTGGGCTCTGTAATTAAATTCTTGTTAAATTTATAACAGAAAATTTTACATAGCAGTACCGCAGTGTAGGGGATGATTTAAACACGTTTCATTAATGACTATGATTTCGCTGAACCTCTTATACGGAGCAGAGCCTGTTACCATTATTGACCTGCGTTTCCTATCTAGCAAAAAACACTTCACACACAACGTGTGTTGATCCAAAACACAAGCGAACCAAAACAAAAATACTCGTACCAAAAAACATGTTTACGGAACCATTTCTGTCCAAACATACGGCTGTAAGAAAAAACAGCATTCGTTTGCTTACACACACACAGTGCAAGCGTGATAATTTTAGTTAATGAGTTTGATGCATTAGCTGGAATAATAAACTGTAGTTTAAGACGGGAAAGTGGATACGCCGAGGAAGTTTTTAAAATGTTGCACAAGCTGAAAGTGTTTTTGGCCTTTTGGTACTACTAATATTTTTTTCTAGCCTTATTATTTCATGGATTCCTGTAATTATATTGATTACTTCCTAGATTTTTGCACGCGCTATCTTGGGCTAACCTATAGTTATGCATATTTCGGGATCAAAAGTAGCTTATTGCGTTTGATGAAAATGCAGCTTTCTATCCGTGACAGAATTTGATCCGATTATGAAAACTCTTCGACGACTTTCAGAGATTACCTTCAGTAAACACACAATAACCCCTTTATAATATTACTTAAGGAGGTTGTTGCTTTCAATCACAGCATCATTCTGTTGACTTGACTATTAGATAATTATACCATTTCCTGATTAATTCTTAAAGAAAGTTATTAACTAACACAAATATAACCGGTATTGCAAGGAAACATAAAATAAAAGCCAGAAGCCAGTTTAACAAGATAACAAATTGTTAAAGTTGGAAATGACATTGACGAATGGTCTGAGTCAGAAAAACCGGTAGATTTGCTTTGGCTATCAGTTGGATCCTTTAGTTCAGTTCGCATAAACAAAGATTTCTTTCTAAATCTATTTGATACATCAACGTTCGTAGAAGAATTCCACGCCTTCTCTTTAATCTATGAACACTAAAATTGATATATACTGCCTTGTCTTGAAGTAAGATCAAAACCAGCATTCTATTTAGGATTTTCCAACCATGTCCCTCAGTCTCTATAAATGCTGGAATTGGTTCCATCTCTGCTTTCCTACCGTTTCTTAACAAGCTACACGATCCTCATTGTCTTGCCTTTCCCCGTATTTATTTTAGTGCTGGCCATGCTGACCATGTCGTCTTCTTTTATACTTCTCTGTCAGTCATCATCTCTAGATACGGTGCTGTGTTAATTCTAACATTAAACGAACTCATTTCATCATTATCAACATCAGAAGATGCTTTACCACTTTTTATATCTAATTCCTTTACAACTGTTACAAAATATCTGGAGCAATACGCACCTTTCTCATATCCCACAGTACTTAAAGTGCATTGACAGTAGTGGCATTACAAAATCTAAACGTAATAGTTTTACCACGTGCATTGCGTTTGCGAGCACTGCCTGATGATTAACATTACTCACTTACCGTGTTGCAATTGTAAACATGGTTGAAATGAGGTCTTAGATGAGGAGGAATTTGTTTCTTAAGTTTTTCATTGATGGCTTGATGCGTATGATGTTGTGAGCCAGGTGGATCATCATCATCATCGTCACATCGGCTTTTTGTAAGTTTGTTGGATCCGATCAATGAATCTTACAGTTTTAGTTATCAAGTCTCTGTACCAACAGGCTTGGGTAATTTTACTGTATGCATGTCGATATTGTTATCCAATTTAAGTTTTTCCCTTCCTGTTGTGATATTAGTTATATTGATATTGAGTGATTCATTTCAAATCATGTTTCATCAATCCAATTTTATTTATGGTAGTTTGATTAAGTGCATCCTCGTTTTGTATAGTTACTGGATTCGGTGCTGTGTAAATTAATGTCGTCATCGATCCCTTTCCTATTGGTTTAATGTCGAGCGTTTGTCATCGCGTTAAAACCTATTTACGCATATTAATCATTTATACGAGTTTTCTTCCTTCAAAAATATTTTTCTGGATTCTCAGCGCCTTTCTCAAAATAAGTAAGCATGTCCACCGCCACGTGTACTTAAAAACTTTCCGGAATTTGATCCTTATCAATCAATTCAAGTATTTCTACCTAGAAAAACTAAAAATACATTTCTAAGTACCTCATGAAGGAAGAAATTCCATTTAATCTGTAACCTTACTTCATAGTTCCATACACTTGGGTAGGGTCTAAGCATCAATCAACAAAGGTGCGTCATGGACTTTCACTCGCTCTCACAATATTGACTAGTGTTAACTTGAACTAGTGACTCATATACCCCACAGAATAACGCAGAAAACCAGCTCTATACAACGATCGAAAACAGGCACACTCACACAGACACGTACGTGGGGCGATCTCAAACAAAAACCGGTCGTGAGTGCGCTTGCACCCGCTGTACGTGAAGCGTATCTGTGTGTGCGTGCATTTTCGTTCGATGTGTGGAACTGACCTTCTGTATCTATGTATTTTGTGCTCGATTCTTATGAAGCTGTTTGGTTCTAGTAGCTCTGTTTTATGACTAGCAATAAAGACACAATTACCTGCCACTAGTTGTACTTTTAATAGGTTAATTTTGTTGCTGCGGGCGGCAATACTGGTAATAAGTCGTTTGTACAAGGAAAATAAACGATTGTGCTTTATGAGTACTTAAATAAGACTGTCATATTATAGAAAGGTAATTTGTATATTTATCTTACGCAGTTTAGTTGAGTATTTGTTTCATAGCTACCTTAACAGTATTGAAATAGAGTTTGGAAATAAATGTAGACGAAAGTTTTTGCTTTTTATTGGTAGCAATATTAATAGTGTTTCCTGAAAAGTAAAACAATAAATTGTTAATTTATGCGTTAATTTGTGGCTAACTTGATTAAAAATATACTGTTATAAAGCGTCGAAGTAAATGATTACAGAAATAATAATTAATAAAAAGTTAATAATGGACATTTACATATGTTTAGCTCAACTTATTTAAATACTCATTGCATGAATTTGTAAGGTACTAAAACACAAAAATATTTTTCTTTTTACACTTGCCGAAATTAAAAATCCGTCATGTGTTTAAGTTGGGCCAAACGCTATACAAAATTATGTTCTTATTTGTAACTAGCTTTTGCCCGCGACATCGTACGCGCATATCACGTTCCCGTAGGAATTTCACATTCCCGTATAGCCTGTACCCTTCCTCATGAATTTAGCTATCATATGAAAAAATAAATGTCCAAATCCAACTGGTACTTCCAGAGATTAGCGCGTTGAAACAAACACTTCAGCTTTATTATATTACGATAGATTCCGAACCGCAAACTGCTACTTATTGTTTCCTCAACAATGAAAATCTCAATAACGCTATCCGACCTCACAATCGAATCAAGAACTAACATTCGCAGCTGTGCTTGCGACCAATGAAGCGTATCATAAACATTATAATATTAAGGCTTACCTTCACAATCGCCACGTATTGATTGCAACAAAAAAATACTCAATTCTGAGGTCAACTGAAAAGGTACTTCTTCGGTCCTAGTGTTTTCAAGCACGACTCCTGATTGGTCCTTCTGAGTTCGATTCTCATGTTGTAAAATATACTAAATTAAAGGCATTGCCATTGTAGCAATTGATTGCATGTTTCGCAGTACCCCTCAAGGCCCTACGATTCTTGTAACCGTCATGATTCTGGTGTGGTAGGGAGCAGGATCTATAAAAGTAGCATAGGAATTTCTTCTGTACCGTGGGCGCGTTTACAAAAATATTAACTCACATACACAAACAGCCAGAATCATGATGGCATTAGTAAGTCTTTGGCAGGACGGGCATAATGTCATTAAGGTTTTCCTTTTCAGGAATTTTTGATGATACATTTCGCCCACGACTTCGTACGCGCATATACCCTTTTTTCCCGTTCCCGTATAGCCTATAGCAGATTATTACAAAAATAATTTTTGCCATGACGTGTCACCAAAAATCTTGACTAACACTAGTCGCTATTAACTTAACTCTTTTTTTGTAACTATAAATTCATAAAGCAATCTTAATGCCAATCAGCTTTGTGTTCAGCATGATTTCTGTTGTTGCTAATCATTCAAGATGCTAAGTAATCTTGTATAGGCGTCTCCAAATTATTTTGCTTGGTGTCACGACTAGCACGCGTGCCATGGGTTCGCCATCCCTTAGCCTTCCTCATGAATGTGGCTTTCATTTACAAAAATAATGTTCCAAATCCGATTAGTAGTTCTCTTTCTTTCTTTACTACTGATAGGCACGCGTTTGACCACTATCACACGTGATGGTAAGCGATGATGTGGTCGAAGATGGAGCACGCTTGCCTAGAGGTAACCTATTCACTCTTGACTTATAAGCGCGTTCAAACAAACAAACAACAGCAACTCTTCAGCGTTATTATCTATTTATTTTAAAAATGAATCCCTATTTCCCTTGGTCACGACATCACACGTGAACGGCTGGACAAATTTCGCGAATTCTTTATGTTTGTAATTGTCAGGAGAACGTTCTTATGAAAGAAAATTTTGAAAAAACAAAAATACAAACAACCCATTGAAGCCGGGGCGGGTCACTAGTATTATATAGATATCTGCCTAGAGTTCAGATTAAATGTGAGTGAAGAATACATCTCCGTTTATTATTTCTGGGTATACAGGCTTATGTGTAGTGTAGAGGTGTGAAGACCTTCACAATCGCAACGTATTGTGTTTTCTACTACAACAAATAAGTATTCAACTCGTAAGGTCACAATAGATTACTCAACAGTTATGACTATTGACTATAATTTCGCAAGCCGCTGATTGAGATCGGATTCAGGGCTAGATTTGTTATTAACACTTCTTGTCTTGTTGCAAAATGTTCGTTGAGACTTATTGTTCTGTTGGTTGTCTCCTAAAACTTTAATATTTTGTCATTTTACTTGCTTTGCTAGAGAACAAAGAAACGATGGGACGGTTGTGTGAATTATAATATGGCTAGAGAAGGGGTTAACTAATGAGATGACGTCTAATAGATACAGAAGTATGGAAGTAGAAGACATGTGCTCTGATCTCAAATAAATTGGGATGGAATGTTTTTATTTTATTTTTTATTTAATAAATAGTGTGTAAGTTATACTCGTAATCTTGCTCTTTTAATATGGAACTATGAAGATACAGCGTATTGCCCATAAAACTGGTCCTTCGAGACACAAGGCTACAAATCTTAAGTCTAGCTCTATGTTCCTGCCTGCCGGGGTTGCGGAATTTGTTCGAAAAAGTTACCGCTGCCCTGGAACGCAAAGGGCATTGGAGAAACATAGATGAGTTTTAGTCAGTAAGAGTCTGATACTCCCTTCCGCTCCGCCCAGAGCGGAAGGAGTCATTTGATGATTTCCAAAAACTCTATCAAGCTAACCTAATAAATAATATGCAATGACAACAAAAACTGTGCCGTCGATATCTAATCTCTCACTTAATTACAAACCCAAAACACTAACTACCATAAAATTAAACCAAAGTAATTGTAAAGCTACTTCGCTGTTAAGAAATACGTTTCAAAGCGTTCTCTTATCTCACAAAGGAAATTCCATAGCTTAAGTACCTATAACGAGGTACTCGCTTAGCTGCCAAAGGACCAGAGCACCCAAAACCTTTGGCTGTCCAACAGCCAATTATGTTGAACAAAATTCATAAATGGCTGCTTCGCGAAAATGGTTGTGATGGTTCAAAATCCCCTTTGAAACCCTACTTAGTTGTTTTAGTGGTTTAGCGAACCCTGAAACGGTTTTTGGCGGTTAGTGTAGGAAAATTAGATTGTTAATCAAAACTTGGGTGTTGTTTTGTTTTTCCGGGAATTGTTTGATTCCATTACAATACTACTGACATAATTGTGAAATAGTTTTTCAAAACGAATATGAATTTCCAAAATGGCTGCAATTTCAACACATAACTGTCAAACTATCATAGATAACGACACTTTAGCAGCAATCGTTCCAATTTTAAACAAAAGCCAATGTCAATTCTACCCACGTCTCCGTTTCCGGTCTCATATACGTGTTGCAGATATCCAGGCCAGTCCCACTTGGAGCGGAATGAGCGAAATAGTTTTGAATTCAATAAAACTGGCAACACTGTCCGCTGCAGTTTTAGAGTATGGCAACACGTTGTTAGTTTGTTGGCCTAAATATTTTAAGTGTATTAGGCTGGAACTTTTGTTTTGAATATTACCAGCGTTACAACAGAATACAAATAACTCTATAAATAGTTTTCCCTTTGTCTGTAACTTGTGGAAACTGCCTGCTTATAAAAGCATGTCCGAAAAGGTTTCTGCCAAAACTTTATTCAACTTTATATTTGGCGAACGCTCCTCAATAATTCAGATTTATGCACAGAACTACAAACAATACAGCACGAACAAGAGGGCGTTGTATCTCGCTGTATTTCGTCAAGCACGCACATTATCCAATTTACGTTACATTATCCGCCAATTACAGCAATTGCTTCTGACTTCATCGAAACATTGACCTTTTCGCGGATTATATGGACCTCGGCGACTGAACGCATCATTCGTTATCACTAGCGTACGGCCTTTGCCGCGCACTCCGTGCGTGCTTCACTGCTCAGTTGGTCGGCGACTCGCGCGCGGTTAAGACGTATCTGCGTCGTCCCGCCCAATTAATCAACCATCGCACACTTCACGCGAAAATTCTTCACAACCGGTCCGACCTGTTAAAGTAATTTTCCTTCGATCACGTGCGACATTCATAACGACTCTTTCAAATGTAAGCAACGAACTCTTCGAAGTTATCAATTCCGTGTAAAGTACGTGTTATACGATGCTTTGTCGGAAAGCGTAAACTGTTAGTACAAAAGGATTGCAGTGTCATAGGATAAGTTGATAAAACATGGTGTTGTAAGTGGAAGTGTGAGGAAGAGCCGCCGGGAACGGTAGTGTCGGAATGTACGAAGTATCGTGCGTCGCGGGGAACAAAGTTGATGCTGCCTACGCAGTCAAGAGCCTGTCGAACGTGATACCACCAGGCATGGGGCACACGGTGTCCGTGCAGCGCCACCATGCGCACTCCCAGTCGTACAAACACAAGCAGCCAGAGCTGCCACCTCCTGTCAGCAAGCCTGATGCTCTCAAGTCTCATGTGATGAGACTCCTCAAACGCTCCAAAAGCCACACGCCAGCTACCAGGGCCGCAGAAAACCAAAACGATCCACGAAACTTTGATCGTCGAACGGTGTTTGCGAGGCCTGTGGTAGATGAACAGCGTCGTAGGAGGAATTCTGCTGAGCGACGTCGCAGTGGTGACAAGAGAGTGATGGTGACCATCGTGGACGGTCTCCCGGTTGTCGTAACCGGACAGAACCAGGTGCCACAGCCGCCTCAGCATCCGCCGCCGGTGACCCCTCACCATCGGCATTCACATAAGGTGAGTTTTAGATTCGATCTTTTAATCGAAAGCGGTTGTTTTTAAATCAATTTCCTGGTGTTTTCTTAATTAATTTCACGAAAACGATATGATCTTTGAGATCTGTACACACAGATATGCGCAGTTGCGTTTATAATATCATTAATTTATTCGATCAAATACCTTACTGTGAACACAGGAAATTGTGACTTATTTAATACGGCAAACTAAACGTATATTTTAAAAGTTAAAGTACGTATCTCAAACTTAAGTTATAGAATTTGTAACTGCATAGGAATCCTAAAAGCTTCCTGCGGGACAGGCCTAGCCTAGTGCAGGAAGTCTTTGAAAATTATTTTAGGATTAGTTTTTAAAGAAACTAAACAATCTTGTATAACACACAATAATTGTAACCTATATTTTCTTTTTAATAAATTTATTCTTATTCTAGAACTAATACACTCCTAAATATATTATGAGTTAGCGGCGAAGATAGTGTGAAACAATTGAACTACAAGACATTTGCATATTTGTTCAAGACTGAGTATTACGTCACAATATGCGTTATCTTAATTACCTCGACGCTTATGGGAGGGAACTGATCTATTAACAGAAAAACAGCATCTCTCTCATCAGTATTTTAACTAAAAGAAAGAAGAGTATTTATTAACGCCAAGTACCAATGAAACTAATAACATTCGTTCCAGGAATTTCAATGTTACGTCCTTGTTAACATTGCGGTTATAAGGAAAAAAGGTCAATAAATACAAACATTGTGTCGGAATTTTTAATATTATTACGCATGAATATGGAAAACAACAATAGAGTGATAAGAGCACGTGCTGGCTTTTTTTTGTCTTTTGTTAGGCTGTGCGCAGACATGTGCCAAGTCAAGTAAGATGTCTATGAAACTACGATGTAAAAGTCTACTGAAAAAGTGGCTACACTTGTCAAGCTGTTCCGTCGGCGGTCAAACCTGCCATATTTGAATAACTATTTTATGGTTGAGTAAATTGTCAAACTTCACTTCTGTCAAAGTTCTGTATTAAAGTAGGGTTGGACAAATAGACACGATCTTAACTCCAAATTCCCTTCAGAAACCGGCCTCTTCTAGTAGTTTGTGTTTAAATTTATTAAAAACTAGCTACCGCCCGCGTTAATGTTGAAAATTATCCCAAGGGAACATCCTCCCGGGATAAAAACAATCTCTATACCAAATTTCATCTAAATTGGTCCAGCCGTTTGCGCGTGGAGAAGTAACACACACACACACACACACAAACTTTCGGCTTTATAATATTAGTGTGATAGATAGGTTTTATTAATCAACTATATATTAATTCAATGAGTGAAAAGTATGTTGACGACCTTATTCTAGAATCTAGTATTGTGAAGCCGTTTAGCCACGCATCGTTAGCCTTAAGAAAAAAATGCCTTTTTATTAGCCGCGCTTTTTCAGTAGTGTCCATTTTACGATTCGATATAGTTATTAATTGATATCGACTGTTGGTCTGTTACATTTATCAAGAAAACCGTTATGTAAAGATATTTTTGTAAAAAGATAAGTATTTGAGGTCATGTTACCCGCTAGAGATCAACGAGAGACGTGTTTCACTATTTTTCCTTTTGATATTTTGTTGGTAGTGTTCTTGTTGTGAACAAAAAATGCACAATGAACAGCAACACAATAAATCAGAATTTTTTTTTAGTCTGGATTTTCTTAGTAGCATCCCGGTGTGGGTATGTACGCGGTGGATGACAATAGGTTCGCCCCATGTAACTTAGGAGTTAAACGTACTCTGCCTAGAAATTTATGTATTAGTAGCTTTTGCTTGCAACTTCGTACGCGCATATCCCGTTTGTTCGTGTTGGAATTTCGGGAATCCTCTCTTAGTGCTCCCATACACTCCCTAAGGAACGTACATGCCAAATTTCAGCTTTCTACGACGATAGTTTCGGCTGTCCCTTGTCTATCAGTCACTCAGTCCGTCAGTAACGTAAGAATTTTATATATATTGATAACAGGTACACCTCTACCTAAACTGTCGAAGTACAAGCGTGATATTATGTTATTCTTCTATCGCGTGCCCACTGACCTATTATGTATGAATAACACTTACATTTAAAACTGAATCTTTTCACTTGTTTTATCGACTGTACCTCAATCGTGTGCGTCGATCGTTAGCACACTTCTAAAAAAGCGATCGGGAGTTTTTTACTTCGGCATACATACGTAGATACTGACTGCATGCTAGATATATTACGAAATGGAACTAATGCGTTTACAAGTGATAGTTTGTAACGAATCCTTTTAATATACGATTGATTTTAAATCAGAAGGCTGTGGCTCAGTAATAGCAGTTCAGGGTCTTTAAGCTGAAGTAACTCCGTTCGATGTTGGTCGAAGAGACCACCCCGTGCTTCGGAAAGCCGTTGGTCCCGGTTGTAATTTTTGCCAGTCGTTATTGCTAGTCTGAGGGGAGAAAGTTTCGGCTAAAGAGTAGCTTGTTAGCCAGTAACTGGGTTGTGAAGGTCAGTTCGGCAAAATATTGGTATTCACCGGCATCCGAAGACTGGTAGCCGACCCACGACCCCATCATAGGTGAGATTAGGCCAATCAGAATGTTATGATAATTTGAATAATACCAATGCAAATCAAACCAAAATTCGCAGGGACATGTGAAAAGAAAAAGTGATTAAATCTCCATTTCTGACTCGTATATGCAAATGAGGCGCTGTTTAATATGCATTCATTAACGATCTTCGTACCGTACCGCGGATGAGCGAAAGTAATTAAGCACTGATATTTAAACCGGTTCATTTCCGATGTAGTTTATTATGTTAATTAGAAAATGAAAGAGATATTGGTTTTCACTCGGGATGTCAAACTTTAGGGCTTTCATTTGCAAATGGTGATGAAGCGACAAACAAAACGCTTTCTATGATAAAATAAACTTAAACTTAGCATGAATATGAGCATGTACTGGTTTCGTTTTGAACACGGCCGCTAGTCCATTCCCAACAGTTGCAACTTCTGACAGTTAGTATAAGGCTACCACCTGATCGAGAAGTCCCGGAGAAACGATTCAACTGGTTTGTATCCCCCAGCAAAACTAATCAGAAAAAAGACAGCGGAGGAGACAGCAGAAGACGTCCACTGCTGGACATAGGCCACCCCCAAGGGGGGGGGCATAATCACCACGCTTGGCAGGCGTGTTGGCGATCGCAGTGTAGCTGTTGCAATGCACAGAACTACAGAGAATGCTGCTGCCCATGCTCTGGTAAGTCCCTTAGTCACCTCTGAGGATACCCACGGGAAGTATTGGGATGGTGCTATTCTTTTACGTCCGACACCATACAGAACAACATAGTACCCTTTATCAACTTGGAACCAAGAACTCCTTGACACGCCGTCATTTCGAACCGAAACTCAGTTACACAATCGCCCGGTTCGTAAACAAAATCGCGGGTTCCTTGAACGCGACCAAACGGCTATATTTACTCGCACGTGTGTTCCGCCCATTATTTTTAGCTTTATACGGAGTACGGACGATTCGGAGATGTATCGCTTTTGATATCCGATTTGTTTCGGGAGAGTTTTGTGACAGTTGCGTGGGTAATAGGAAATATTCTTGAGTGGTTTGAGATCTAAACAGATTTGTCTAGAAGATTGCTTGTCGTTGAAAATTGTGCGAGCGTTAATCACTTTTTAATTTAATTTTGAACAGCCTAAATTCTGCTAGCCTTTCAGATAAGTGGACAGGGATGGTTCTGGGCTTGTTCGTTCCTTTGTAAACCCATCCCTTAGCTTTCCTTCAGGCGGGAACGAGGTCAACAGTTACCAGCTTATTTTGAAATAAAATTACATTGTATTATAAGGGATACGTTTGTAAAAACCTTTCGCGAGTATAGGCTTGTTCGTTTCTTTGTAAACCTATCCCATAGCTTTCATTCAGGCGGGAACGAGGTCAAAAGATGGCTCATTTTGAAATAAAATAACAGTGTATTATAAGGGATTCGTTTATGAAAACCTTTCGCGAGGGTGGGTATTTACTTTTTAAGGCCGACTTCGATTCCTAGGAGATTCATCGAAAAATATTGTGTGGAATACACTCGTCTTCACAAAAACCAAAAAAGAAGAAAAAGGCTAGCCAACCGATTTGACCCAAGAACAACACCACAAAAACCAAGATAAGAAAATTGGAAATTCACTTTTCAAATGTTAACGCTTTCGAAATTTACTTAGCCAACAAGATTTCTTATTTGGCCAGCGTGGTAAAAGGGTTCCTATAGGTAAATGGGTCTTGGAAAAGGTTTTTGTTGAGTGCAGAGCTGATTTAAAATGCGAGCGTTTTAGGGTCAAACCGCAGTATAGGAAATAACCTTTCAACGGGTTAAAAGGGCTTTGAAATTGGGTAATTGTTGGTTAGGGTGGCGGTCAGATAATGGAGTTATCGTGTGCCGTTTTATTTATTTTGAAAAGGGATATATAATCGTCCCTTTTTTGTATAAATAAAATTAAATCACTTAGAAGCGGTACGAAGGTATAGGTTAGGTCGGAAAAGGCGAAAATACAGAAATTGGGGAAGAGACTATACATTTCCAAAAGGCTAAAAAAAAAAAGACATTAATGGTACTGTTAATTGGCCGGAAAAAGCGAAAATTCTAAAAAGTGTGAAAAAGCAATGCATTCCTCTGAAGTAAAAAAAAAAAACAATAAGTACTGTGGCCAAAATTTTAATAATGGAATCAAGAAACATAGGCTATCTAGGTAATTTAAAACACTTGGTTGACACACTAACTTGTATTATTGCGCCAGCACTCGAATAATTGTGGGAAGTCGTTGATTATGAGTACGTACGTAGAACATAAGATAACTACATGTCACAAAGAATCTTTTGACATGGCATAATAACAGGCAGAAACTACAATGGAATAGGAATTATGGCTAAATATAGGCTTAATATTAGTCCAGAACATGGTAATGTCCTTGGAAAATATTTTTTGTCCAAAACAACGTTTGACGTGAACCGAGTCTTGGGATTCTGTACGTTACGTATCCGAACGTCAAATTGTAGATTTTTCTTTCAAATCAGCATAGACATCCCCGGTTTCTGAAAATAAATTATCGACTCGTCACGCAAGAAATGCGATAAACTGATGTAAAATCTTTCAACCAATTACAGCAGCTGCCACGCGTCTGACAATTTGTCAAATTAATGTTACGACAATTTTCGCTCCAGAAATTGGGCCCAAGTGTGACGGTGATCAGCATAAGCAAGTTTTCATCTAAAATAATGAATCTGTTTCCATATTCTCATCTGTCAATCTAAAACCTCTTGACACTGAAACATACAAGTTCCACAGTTTTGCATGTTTGCTTGAACGTAATTAGTTTGTTTCCACCACTGTTGT
The DNA here is from genome assembly GCA_002192655.3 of Mamestra configurata. Taxonomy (NCBI): domain Eukaryota; kingdom Metazoa; phylum Arthropoda; class Insecta; order Lepidoptera; family Noctuidae; genus Mamestra; species Mamestra configurata. The sequence goes on along the minus strand of NDFZ01005222.1, from coordinate 205,349 downwards.
CTGGTTCCCACAACCAATTTCAAATTATACAGTTATTTAACATAATTTGTAAGCAAACTGCTAAATTATACGTCCCACATTTATATGACGAAAAAGGATATAATGTTTTTAATGCAACTCTGTATAATGTTTCGTCAGATTTTTCGGAATTTTCCACAATATTTTTGGCTGTATTCTATGGGTTTCTTTCCTACGATTGATGCGATGTTTAGTAGTCTTATAACTGGTTTAGTATTGATGTGGGTGTTTCAAGATATCTGAGAATAAGTTGTAGTTAAACTTCAACATTCTCTTTCATTTTCATATTTTAGAAGTTATTAACGTGTCACCAGGATAAATTTACTGTCCTGTTGCCATTGTGTAGTTGTGCATGTATCTGGGAAAACTAGCACTGCTTGCAACTTAAGTTGAAATCAAAACTTCAGTGAAATCTGTCATGAACTGCCAAGATCTATCATTTTTCTCCAAGTATTTCTGTTCAGAATAGAAAAACAAGTCGAGAAAAATTCTACAAACAAAGAATTTATAACGCTTTCAAAGACGTTAATCACATTCGTCCGCATTTCCCTTCCTGAATATTTCATTCAACATCAGTATTTCTTACGCCATCGGGAAGTATTTTGTATTCACACCACGAGATATTGTTGCCATACAGAAACTGTAAAACAAATAACTCTGGCGTCTAAAAGTAAATACTGAATACAAAAATAGACGGCATTTGTAAACGTAGAATTTTTCAAGTTTATCATACGTTATGATAAAGTGTTTATCTTTGACACTGACGGGTTTGAGATCAGTATTTTTTTCTACTGCTTCAGAATATTTTGAATTTACACGTGGTGAGACAAGTGATATTTATGACTCCTTGTATCATATTATTTGCGTTGTTTTACTTGTGTGTGACGTTTTATCTAATGTATTATCAAATTAATTGGACATCATCATGAAGATGATGTCCAATTTGTTTGTTCTGTGTTATAATATGATGTAAGTTGTTGTACGATTTAATAGTTTGGAACCCGTTATGTAAACGTTTGATTATTGCGTCGAATTTCAATAGTTAAACCGTGAACTGTCTTATTTAATTGATCAGTGTGTTAATATTTGGAACTGCAATGTTAAATAGCCTGATGCTTAACAGAACTTGTGCTGCTGCTCGCGTATACTTCGAAACCTAAATTTTGGCACACCTTGAAATTTTAGCGGAACGAACGGAAAACGCTTTCAAAGAATAAATATTGAGTTTATCAAAACCTTTATCTTCGTTCTCCCATGTATGTAAAATTTTTTTGGGCTCACCACCGCACATTTCAAAGGATGAGAAACTTCGTAATAGGACACAGAGTACCTGTATAATTTCACAGGTGTTGTATGCTTAAAATGAAAAGGATGTAGGCAACAAAGTAACATCGCAAAAGTTTTACGACTTGACTTATTCCAGAAAATAATGAAGATAAATGAAGTAAGATGAAGTTTGACTTTGAAAGTCTTCTCAGTGTCAACGTTATAAGTAGGTAAGGAAGGTACTAACGGCTTATATGCCTTGAAGTTTGTGTACATCAAAATTTTCTTAGAACACCTACGGCTAGTATTTGTCCCACGTGCAAGTAAAGCCTCGTATCCACTAGGCAACATTTGACGCGCAACATGATGCACAACATGTTGCTCATGTTGAACGGCAACGAAGAAATTTTATTTAGTAACATTGTCAATGTTGCGCGCCTGCTGGCAACTTCGCGCGTTGTTGTGCAGCGTTGCTGAACATGTTGGGCGTCATGTGTTGCGCGTCAAATGTTGCCTAATGGATTCGAGGCTTTAAAGTTCTCTTCTCATACAGAAACCAAGTAAAAGAAAATATTGTTTACGTCAAGTATGAATACCATAAAAAGAAGTATAAAAAGTGACTCATACAGGTTGGGGAAATATGAATCTAATGCATACAATGTTTGAGTATTGATTTAAAATCAATACGCTTGCTCACTGATATGCGATTATTGATAAAAGCACAAGTTTTCTCAAAAAATATGTCTTCAAATTAACCAAATCATACACTAAACGATTCAGTCTTCAAAAGCTCTTCAAGCTTCAAATAATCGATTTACATATACAAAATGTCGTCTGATGTTAGTTTATCACGACAATCATAAATTCAGTTACGCTTTCACAAATACTCAACCAAAATGTTTGAGTAATCAGCACCAAATTATGTTAAGACGAACCTCTATTATTTGAATATGTTTTATTGAAATGATTTATTCATTGAAGTGTGGTTAAATCAGACTGATATATGACTGGAAATTTCTTAACCTCTTGACGTTTTCTTGTTGGTGACATATGCTTTTGTTCTTGTAAAAGTCGTTGGGTTTTAATTGATATTTTACTTGTCTACCGCTTCGTTTCGTTTTTGGACCTTACAACTGAGAATCGTTTATGAAGTCATCAGGTACCTGACCAGATCTGCTAGCGGCTATTTGTCTAATCCCCTTAGTGAGTTACTAGAAAAGTGCGCTTCAAGGAATATGCTTCACCATCCGATATTCTAATCCTCACACAATCTTCCCAACTTCCCGATACAATTTGCCTTCGTTAGCCACCCTCCTAACTCCTGTAATCTTCCATCTTAATCCAACTTCGATGCCGAACTTTGCAAAAGTAGGAAACTGAAGAGGCAAAGTAATAAATTGTCAAAATTTATTCATATGCTTGTGTGTGTGCTGGGTTTACTTATCGAGGTGTTTCGAATGTATGCTTAACTTAGTTAACGTTTCTATTTTGGTAATCATTCAGTCGATTGAGGGTAACGTCTGTATGCAATTTAGCACTCTCTAACCTAAACGACGTATCTTTAAATTTTTCTACTATTTGTCATGGCTTTAAGCGTAACTGCAAATATACTTGGCATGCTTTGAAATGCCTTTATATGTACTCTCGTAGAAATGCCTCGTAAAATACAATAACGAAATGTAGGATCGAATGTAGTCAAAATATTTATTTGTTTATGACTTAAAGATCAACGATTCTGGCAGTATTGCTTGCAAAGCACAATTTACCATAAACGTGCTTACGTGCTTAAAGATCAGCATAGTAGTACTTCTTTATTAAAGTAAGCCCTCAAATTTTCACAAAATGGCTGCTTTCTCTTAGTTCCCAAGCCTAGCCTAGTACTCAACCCAGACAGTTTCATACTGCCATAGCTTCATGCGACCTATTCAGTTATTAATGCTCTGCACGCGATGACACCCACCCGATTTTAAAATTAGCTTGTAAGTATTCTAGATTAGCACTATGTAGTTCACCGTCCTTTTAATTAAGTCCTATTGCCATAATCAGTGAAACCTTGCATTGGACGGAAGCAATAATTATCAGAATCTGGGTTATTATATTATGATCTGTCACTAAATGAAACCACTTTGGCTTCACGCATAGCAGTGGCCGTGTTGAAGAAGTGATAAATTGATCGGTCGGTCAGAAATTTGCATTCATATTTGCATATTAAAAGAAAATTATTCCACTGTTGGACAGTGTATTTTCTTCTCTGTCTTTATTTATACCTTTTTTATGTGACATTAGCACAACCAAAGTTAAATTGTAAGATGAAACTAGTTTTTCTGCAAATCGTTCAAATCCCTTTTGTCAAAAATACAGTGCCATTCCACGCCAGACAGTTTCATCTATCTTTGACACACGACAGACGTCGACTGTCATAGCTGCACGACAGCACTTAGTAACGAGCACGATGCACGCGACCGCCCACCAGAACTGTTCCGAAGACACGGTGGTATGTCGAGTTGATTTAGTATGGGAATTAGGAAGTACTTTGCCACAAGATATAGAACTTATTTCAACTTATATTGGAGATAGCAAAGATACATTTTCTGCTATTGACGGTATTAAGGACTTATCCTTTTAGAAACGAACGAATTCATTAAAAAACGAGACAAGTTCTGTAGAAGGAATGGCACAGACAGAAATAATGTTGTAGCCTCTTGTTCGGATCGTCAATCTCTCTGTTGAATTAAATCTAAGACATAGTAGATGCAACTAATATTGGTAGGATTAAAGGTCTATTTATTGCCCTTGTACACACGTCCTTGTTTCACACCCCAGCTGCAGGGGTGATTTGTTTGAGGCCTGCGTTTCTAGGTCAGTTCAGTCTGATTGATTGCCTGATTTCACGCCTCGCAGGTTGAGTGCAAAATGGCTTTCTGAGAGGGGGCTGTTGCAGCCAGAAATGCGTCTAAATGTGATCTGATCAACACAATAAATGAGCGACTAGATAAGATCTGATTCAAATGAAATATCAGAGACACATTCTTTCTAGCTTATGTGTAATGGCGTTTCTACAAACTGCACGAAAATTACATAAAACGCTTGACTGATCATATTTTCACCTGGTTGTTCGCAATTTCAAACGATTTTTGTTCTTATTGCACATAGATCACAATTGATTAGAAAGTGACGGATGACGAAAAAACATTCAGAAAACGTTTCGTGGTTCAAGAGAGTCACCGAAGCGGTTAACGACCGTCGACGCTGAAAAAAAAGTTGGTAGAAAAATGGCGAATCGAATTTTCACGGAGCCTCATTATTCTTTCTTCCATATTCTGAAATGTTACTTATTATTGATTTTCTTAACACAGGATAAGTCATAAAAACATTATTAGGATTAGTTAGTAACTAAATATTAAACTCAAGTTTGTGTCAAGCAAGAGCGCGTAGCGACACCTTGTGGCGAATAGCTGAATTAAAAATGTTGTGTTGTATACTTGCTGGGAAAAAATATTTTAAAACAATTTTATTTTGTAGAACCCTTTTTCAAGCTGTAAAAAAATATAACACGGTAACGTCGTGATTTTTCAGTCATTATTTTCTAGTTCTTGCTTTTACCGACACGTTTGTGAGGGCGCTGTACATTGTCGCTACTACACACTAGATGGCGCTGCCCGTATCTCCATTGCCAACTTGCTAAACGCGGTTCCCCTGTTCTCTAACTTCGCCTCGTCGTGTATTGATTTATATTGTTGAAGTAGAACTCACTGTCGTCTGTTTATAATTACAGTTGATTGGTTGATTCATGAATTAGGTATAAGTACAGCACTGATCGAAAATTGAGTAATTATGAGGCAACAACTAACAGCTACAATATTCCTTTTAGCCGTATTATTAATATGTCAAACTTGATTGCTAGAACCGTTTTGTCACTGATTGACGTATTGGTGTCGATTCTGTAGGGCGCCGGCTACTGAATTAGAATAATGTTGTCTTTTTGTAACGAAAACGAAGGAATAATAAATTATAGCATAATTCAGCATAGAATTACTTAAAGCATTTATTACTACTGAGAGCTTAACAGATGTGCAGCTGGGGAGTTGATTGCGTTTCGGGAGGCTGTCTTTATGTAAAACTTTGACGTTCAAAATGTGCTGGCTCTCATCCTAATTTTAATGACTTTTTTTATTTGAGTTACGTTGCACCAAAATGTATCTAAGTCAAAGCATTTTTTACAAACAAGTCTACTAGTATTCGTCATATAATACGTTAGTATTTATGTTAGTCTTATTGCATCTATGTTGGTATTAATTAATCATAATTCTAGTTCACCTCATAGAACTAAATATTAGCCTTCCTTTAAATCCCGTTCAGTCTCTCAGTGATTCACAGGGTATTTCTTCCGAAACCTATTATTACAGTATTACCGTATGACGTAATACAACTTGATTGGCCATCGACCTCGGTACAGTCACTACAAGTTACAATCAACTACCAACAACGAGCCAATAATTAAAAAATCTTTTTGTATCAACTTCGGAAGCTGAAAATATGCCAATGTCAGTTATTTTTTCTCATTAACGATAGAGGTTCCATTTTCGTACAAGTAGTGGAGTTGACAGCACAGAAAATTATGGCCTGGTTGGTAATATTTTAAGTATGTTCCGTACTTCCGAATTAAATGTAGAGTTTTTTAAAATCATTTTTATGGCGCAGTCTTGATTTTGGTCAGGTTTTTAAAGTAGGAAGGTGAATATTGGATTTCGTTTAACTGACATGGTAGTCTGTTTTATGGGGTGTCAATTTTATTGTTAAGTAAAATATTGTAATCTTTTCTTGGTTAAGCAAGTTGCCCGACTTTCCGCTTGAACGCTCCTGTCTTCAACTTTTCTTGCGTTACTGGGAACATGACTTTAATAACGTGATTAAATTCATATTCAATTCCATCTTGTGGTTCTTTTAAATATATGTGTTCTGGATTACATACGAAATCTAATTTAATGACCATTGTTAGTAGTAACCCAAATTGCTTGTATAGGCAAATATGGATAATAAGTACATTTGTAGGCGAGCCTGTATATCTAGTTTTTGTACTGGTCCTATTTAGACAGCCCACGTACCTACGAGGTTATTGACTTTCATTATGTAGTCTAAACTCTGAAACATGTATCTCTTATTTCTATGAGCACAAAGTTGAAAATTGATAGAAAATGTCAAGCCTTGGAAGCGTCTGTTTGTCTGAACCAAATATATTTAAAATAATTAATCAGAAAAGAACGTAATACATGATGTGGCATGCGACCTTTAAGACTTACTTGAAAAATATATTTAGTGGAGTTATTGACGGCCTTTAAAAACCACTTTACTGAAACGGTACTCGATTTGGTAGAGGTCACATTGAAGATAAAATTCTTTAATTTTGATTCAATATGCATCTTGGCAATACTAGACAACATTAATGATATCATGGGCGTCGGGAGGGACGTGCAAGGGGGTGTACTTGCAGCCATGAATATAATATAATAAAAAAAATCTTCATAAATTATATTTTAATACCTGGTTGCCTGGTAAGGTTTTCTATATCCTGGCATTTCCAAGGCTTAGAAGTATTTTTTGAGTTCGCTTGATTCGTGCTTGTAATCTTTTTTCTGTGGTCCCAAGGTTGTCTGTATATATCGACAAAGTTAGTTACTATGTCAGTATTAATGGGCAAAAAAACTAGCATCTTCGAGGGCTTCGAGGCTCGTTGTTTTTTTTTATGTAAAAACAGTCCTGTCCCATGAATGATATCGTCAGAAATGATAATCTTGCGACATAAAATAACGAAACACAGATGGACTGTTTAAAAGATGATCTAGTAGTCTGCAAGAAGAAGATCTTGCAAAATGCGCCGACGTCAAATAATCGGGATCAAGGACAAGAGAATGATGAGCCTAACGACATGATTGTTATGGAATCTAATATTGACACTAATAAAAAAATAAGCTAGCTTAATAAAATATCAAAACCGTATCAATTTCCACTACGGTTGTCCAATTGATTAGCGAAACAAACTCAAAGTTGCTGAGACCATACTCATGAGGTCAACTGCTCCATATAGCAGTACCAATTAATTTAGATTCCTTGTTCGATAACTTGAACGCCTTAACGCCTTATTAGATTATGATTGACATACGTTTTTGTAGATCACGTTCTGCTAGTATTTATTTATGATGTCGAATGAGGAGTTGATTACACCAAAGCAGGATTTGGTTTTAAAGTTTGTATGTGATTTATTAACTTAACACATGGAATATAGAAATGATAATGATGCAAGTATTGGAAAAGCGAATACTAATATTAATATTATTGAGCACCCTAATGTAAGTTGTTTTAATACTTAATTACAATCGAACGGCTTTAACAACATTATCGACCAGGATAATGCGTAGCCAATGTTCAAATATTGTTTTAGACTTCTCGATAGAGTCTAAACTCACATATTAGAAACCCGAATCAGAAACCATTATAAAAGATTTAATAGTCAAAACATTGCCAAAACCCGGTTTACTGTCTCCGGAACCTGTCAACGCTACCATCTGACTTTAAGTCATTTCCAAAAAGACTGGCAAAGACGTAAAATAGATAAAAAGAAAAAATCCTATCTACCGAATTTCGGTCACGATGGCCAATCTCAACGCAGGAGATATTATAATGCAGAAGTGTCTTCATAAACACAGATGCACTCTCTGTTCCTCGACTCTTATGGTTCGATGATTTGGAAATTGGTGTGTCACCCCCGTGCCTCAGAAAACACGTAAAGCCGTTGGTCCTGCGGCTGACGTAAAAGATAAATTGTAACATAAACGTAGCATTAAGCTTATATTACATAGAGGACACTCACATTTTGCTAGTTAAGTTTAAGCTCCTTGTAATCAGGGGCACGTCAATTGCCATCAACCGGGCGCAAATCAGCGACTCCGCGCTGATATTGAGAAATTCCAGAATAAGAGAGACTTCATACTTAGCTGTAGCGATTGCAACCACTAGACCAACGAGGCAGTCTCGTTAAAGATATCCAGTATTAAAAAGTGAAACTCCACAATATCGCGTTACTACTATTGATAACTGTAGTAGTACATGCAATGGTACAACATGCGAGAGCGGCCGCGTTGCGGAAATGAACCGTTTTTCAATTATAGTCGGCGTTCACTTGACGTTCATCGATCGTTTGCGTGTCTTCCGTAGACGGTTCTTCTGACGTGCTTTGGTCGTATATATGAGGCTGTTGAATTCTTACAGTTATTATTATTCTCCTTTCTTTATCCCAATTCATTTGTGGACAGAATCTCCCTTCTCATCATCATCATCTTCCATCTTCTTCTTCGATTTGTTACCATATTTACAGTCACCTCCTTTTTAGCCATATTATCTTTCACACATATCATAATAATATCTGGGTTTAATTAATTATATATATGAAAAAACGCTAAAATCTCATAGAGTAAGAGAGCAGGAATTTTCACTTCAGGACACTATATCCCATCTGTTACTCCTGTTTCTCCTATTTTATCTACAACTTTCACCATTTCACGCCGGCCAGTAATAAAAGCTTTTTTCAAAATCCCAGCGACGTTGTCGATTTAGACACGTTGTACCTTTCCCAAACATAGTTGTTCGGTTCCGATGCTCAACAAATCGGTAACAATAAACTCGGCTAGTTTGTTGAACGCTGCTGCCAGTGACTCATAGCTACTAGAGCGTGCAGCCATTAGCTTGGTTGTGGAAAACGAGCTCTGCCGCTATTGCGAGAAAGATACGGTTTTGTACACAAATCTGTTGATGCTAACCTGGGTAAAACATGTATCTAGTCGGTTTTAAAAGAGGTTTATACAATTGGCGTAAAACAAAGGAATACAAAAGTCAAAGTCCATAAGAGAATATTGAAAGTCCAGACCTGCTCCCGCTTACAAAGACGAGGCCTGACTCCCAACAGCAGTGGGAATATTGAAGGTTGATTAGTCTATGGTGTTACCTGTAAATGAAAGCCTAAGAGTAAAATATATAACTTAAAACCTCACTCTTTATGTTATGAGTATCCAAACAAGCGTAAGCACCAACTTCGAACAAAGTTCTCAACAAACAGTTGTTTTTTACCAAGGGGAGGGCTCCACCAACAGTCGCACAGATTTCTCCAACACCACTGGAGCATACCAGTAACAATTATACGCTCTACCGGAGGTGAGTCACCATCTTCACAAGCTGCGACCAACTCGATGGTTACTGCAAATTTGTTACAAGACCGTTAACTGTTGGAAGTAGCAGAGTAAAAAAGGGTTATGAATAATGATGATTGACCAGTGGGTTTGAAAAACGTGGTGGTTATTGTGTTTGAGGTTTCGGACATGATTGATGACTATGATGCTGGACTCGTTTCAAGCAAAAATATTTGGGTCATTTTAAAGATCGGGTGTCTGGAGTTTTGTTTGACCAATAAAGTAGACCCATGGGTCTTGTAGCGTAATTGGCGATTTGTGGGTGAGTATTCCGTAGCCCTCGGTTTATAACTTTAGTGAAATACATGTGTCAACATTGTGAGTAAGATTATCCTAATCCAATAAATTGTTCACGCTTCAGGCCACCGGATCACTTACGGCTCTAAAACTATTCTAATTTGACGTATATAGTTGGCGCTTAAAATGCAAATGAACACATGCGCTAGCGCAGCGGTGAATCATCGTTTTGCAGTGAGCATGGCTGTACTAGTTCAGTGGATAGTTTCGTTAGAGTTTTGAAATTGAAAAATGTGGGGACTTGTTAAAATTATTACAGACTCAGCTAAGTATTCCATGAGAAAACTCCTGATAGACCACTCTGTCAGATTAAAAAGTCGTTTCGTTAGGTATGCGGTTTCGATCAGAAGTCGTCGGCCGCGCGGAGGTGAAACAAAATTTTAATTGATCTCATTCTATTTTTCACAACGTCTATTTTATTGGATTTGACGATATACACGGAAACACAAAGAACCTTATAAATTCTTTACCGGTAGAACAGCATAATACGAAGTTCCGATCTAAAGCAAACGCATGCGAAATATTGAAATACCAGACCAGTCCGCTCCAGAATTGCAAAATGTAGAAACTAATACAAACCTGCTTTGACTTTGCAACTATGTTTGGCATAACGTCTGAAGTATTTTCATCTAACCTGCAGTTAAATGAAACCTGTTGATACTGCTATAAATCGTACTCAAGTGGCTGAAAACTGCAGTTTTACAAACTAATTAATCTGCTGCAGAGAGGAAGAACGTTGGATGAAAGCCTTGATGAATTATTTTCAGTACACATTCAATAGCACAAAATTGATCAGCTTGTTGTATTAATTCCGAGGTATTAATGAAAGAGGTCTCCTAGAAATGGAAGCTTAATCCTTAGGAATGAAAGAGACTGAAATGAAACAAAAAAATATGTACGGCCTTGTATCATCTACAACGAGAATATTAACTAATTAATGAAAGTTTCGATTAAAAACTGGTAAAACAACGCCGTTTGTTCATCAAAGCATACAAGCAACCTGCGTTATTAAGTTATCATCTATTTCCTGAAACTTATCATAAATTCTAACCGCCAAACAGTACTAACTCGCGAAATTATGTTATATTTGCTATGGTAACTATATAAACTGCGTGAAACACACGTCTTGGGGAAACGTGATCCGCTTTAATGTCAAATGACTCATAAATGTGTTTACTCTTGACACGAGGCCGGTTATGTCTGTCTATATGTTTTGTATCTTTGAATATATGTTCACTCTCTGGTTTAAGATGTTCTATAGATATTTTATTGTTGGTGGTTATGGGTTATCGTCATCTATATCGTTAAAGTCTTCAGTGTTAATCTTGGCTTTCCCGGGTTTATCGGTACAACGAATGATAATAGGTTACAACGCTTAGCTCGAATATAGGAGGAAGATATGTATTGCTATTGAGATATGAAAGATGATTACTTGTGGCTACTTATCATCAAAACAAAAGAACTCTATAGCTTGATAACGGCTGATTTCAATAACGTATCTACCTTTAACCAACTGTCAAATTAGCTAACAGTAGCTGAAACGTCATGTTACAAAGGCAAACATGATGTTTCGTTATTGAAACCGGCCGTAAGGCTTTCACTGATCTAAACTTCCGAGAGATAGAACAAACAATGTAAGATGTGTTTCAAATCGCGATGCTCTTACTTCTTCAAGGCTAAAATAAATAAGCTCAACTCAAATACTTGGAGTGTTAAAAAAAATCTTAAAAAAAAAACACAACGGAAACTGTTCCCGAAAAGCCGGTTTTGAAGCCTCGCCAGACACCATCTGCCGATAAAATTAAAAATAAAAATCTGCACCGCATTTTGTGAGTGCCTATCTAAACCTTAAAATGTTGTACAACAAGAAGTTCAAACTGTGTAAATTTTTAGTAAGGCTTGTTTAAAAATTAGAAATTACCTGAAATATTTAACCACTGACATAAAAGTGAGTGGTCGCGAAGCATAATATCTTCTGAAACTAAACAAACAGTGTCGAATGCACAATTTGAAACGTCTTATCTTTTGTATCACGTGCGGACTTTTCTTTCTTGCACCCCCTTTGCCCCACCGAAGGCTGATAACCAAGCGGAGCGGCGCCTGCGCAGCACTGCCACCTCAGTCTCCTCCCGGCAGCCGCACGGAGCGGACGTATCGCACCACATTGTTTTCTAAAATATAAAAACCTCAGTGATGTGACATATGAACGTGGAATGTGTTTGTGATAGTGATCTATTATTACAAACTGATAACAATTTCAGTTTGGCTAATGTGATATAAGGTGGAGTTTTTATCTGTGCTCGGATCGAGCCGATACCGTTGCGTCGCGCTTCGGTGATTCGGTTAATAACTCGTGGATCTACAGTGCCTGTGTTATAGTGGCTTTGCTAAGATTTAACGCAGTGAAAAGGTCACTTACCTTGATCGGACATTGAAAAAAGTTCTCATATTCTAGGTCTAGACGTCAATCTTATTACTGGTCGTTTTGATTTGGATTTTGTTTCCGAACAGGTAGCCATGTGTTGGTTCTTTTTCTGTCGTTTGTTTTTCGTTTGTCACTAAAACTAGTTTTGTACAAGTCTGTCGTAGTGAGTCACGACACTGAAGTGAAGGTTTCTAAAAGAATCTTAACTTCGGCAATTATTTCTACCATTAAATACGTTTTAAGCACGATTGACACAGATTAAAGCCTTTTGTTTCGAGCAAAGCTTAGATGTGAAAGGATAGAAGATGCGAGTGAGACATCGTCCCAGATACGAAAATTAATAAACTTTCATTTGTAAAGACGATAGGTTCATTCTCTCATTATTTTTACGCTTCATAGACGGTTGGTTGGCTAGAGCGGGTTTTTGTTTCGTCGGAGTGAAACGGCGGCAATTGGACCTTGATATCCGGACTTGCAACAGAATACAATTGGTTTGTACGGCTTTGGTGTACGGTGCAAGTTGGGGGCTTGTGGGATTTGTACTGTATTTACATGGTCAGAAATGGTTGCCTAAAGCATTAAGGTTTTTGGGTCTCGTGGTTGACGTGTTTTAACCGCTTTTGCCATACAAGAAACCTGCCAGCTGTAACTGGAGAGGTTACTTAAACTTCCATGACGTTTTCGAACAATTAGTGTTTTGTAAGGCCCAATCGTAGCCTAATGAAATCTGATTCACTTAACTCTGCATTGACTGTGACCGAAATTTGAAGTCATGGACATGGTTTGAAAGTCGTTTACATTCTATTCCGGAGCCACATTCAAAGCTTTAGTCAGCTTGAAGTCAAAATTCTTAAACGAGTACACTTCTGCTGACATATTTTGAGCCTTACCATTGTTCGAAATGCACTTGCATTGTGAAGCATTGTATACAGTAATTAACATGTCACTCAGTATCCAAGAGGAAGATATACATAATTCAAGCCTCCGTGACATTCTTATCTGTTCACATACAAACTAATTACTAACAAACCAATCAGGAAAAGCCTTAAACTAGAGCAGTATTTGTTCAAAAACTTGGTATTTTGAAATGTCTAAGACAGTCGCAAACTCGGTAGTCACGCTCGCTACATTTGTGAAATTACAGCGACCCAGATTTTTGGCTAACCACTTACTAATGAGAATGACACTAAAAGTGAATGATTCTGGATGTCCTAATGATACGGGTCGATGTCCGGTTTTTGTATTTTTCAAGGCTAATCGTCATGGTTCGTTTACCTATGGGGTAAACGGCAGGTGAGTGAATAGATTTGTTTGCAACTGTGTCGCTACAATGTAGGGGAATAATGTATCGAGTAAGTAGGCTACTGGATTGTTGTTTACAAACATTCTTCATCATCTTCTTCTATCTGATATTCCAGTTCATTTTCAAAAACAAAATCTTCATTCTCAACATGAATTACCCAATCCCGCTCTCGCTTCAACACTTAAATCTTGACTTTAACGTTGTCAAGGTCTGAAACGGATTTTCTTAAATGCACTCAAGTTAGCTCAAGCATTAATTTTATGCTCTTTACATTGTTGGAGTACAATATTTATTTGCTTTAGCACAATAGTTTCAATACTTACCGTGATTCAGTTGTTTAGTTGTTTTTCTCACGTAGCTGCAGTTTCAAATGATATTGTAAGTCATATCTTGTATGGTAATTTACAATGTTTTACATTTGTTTGTTAGTAGTTATGTATGTAGTGATGTTATTTATTGCATCTTGAGGTTTATTAATGAATGTCTTAATAAGGTGCAGCTTGTTTGCTCTGTCATTATTAATGCGTTGATTAGCACTTAGCAAGTTTAAAATTAGAAGAACTGAAGTACCTTAATCAAATGACATTAAGTGCTTTGATTATGAGTAATATTAAACAAACACATGCATGCATGCTGTAAATACACTGAACGATTTCAGAAAAAGACTATGTTAGTGATACGTAGTCATAGACTGTGCAGACATAGAGATAATAATTATAAAACGAGCATGAAAAATGAGAGAACCTAAAACAATCTATTATGACGTCGCCCACGTAGAAATTCCATAACCTGATTCATTTTCGAAATGATCGTTTCCACCAGATTTTTTAGCTCACTTATAGTCTGGCCATTTATCAGGCTAACCATTTCGCAGCAACTATCATCGGGTGTGAAAACACCGCCTGTTATCACACAGTTAAGGAACACGCTATCTGATTAGTGCTGATAACTGGAGATAATGACTTGGAAATGTGTTGGGGTGATGTCACCGTGTTTTTGTGGTGGATAGTTTTATTAAAACGCGTGGATAGAGAGAGAAATGCTGATTGAATATTATGATATCTAGCTAGAAGAATGTTATCTCCCAACATCATGACAAAAAGGTCAGGTCTCTTAAGATGTATTGTTATTAGGTACTAGATATTGTGAGATAATTAAGGGATTTTAAGAAACAGAATAGTTACATTTGTTGAAGTAAATCGAAATATGTTAAGACATGTAAAAGAGATTCTCTATGAAAATGTAAAAGTAAATTTTGTAAAGCGGAAGATGGCAAAGGTCAAGAAATCGTCACAGCAGTACATGATAGAAACTAGAACCCGACTCCTACTAAGACAGCATTTGAAACAGATCAAGAAGCCATATTACTGACTTTACTCCAATCCACGTCAAGCTATCACGTGTCCAATATAATTATAGCTAACTTCGATTACCGCCATTGTTTCGGAGCTAGATAACGCAAACGTGACTACACAACGTTTGACGTACAGTATCTATATTAATAGATAATAACTCTATTCCGGATTATTATAGGCTGGCTTAGAGTCATTGAAGTTCGGAGAAATCTAAGAATGGTTTAGTCTAATCGTTGATATCTTAACCTTTTTGTTCAGAATCGCCACAGATATTGTTACGCTATGCTATGAATAAGGAGGTTGCAATTTTAGATATCCTGATTTAGTAAGTTATGCTATGTTCCCAACTCAATTTTTTTTACTATTAACTAGGACTTGTCTTCAAATTGATGAGTGGCTATTAATTTTTTTTTTTCACAAACACTGATAACTTCTCAATTTCACTTTATTATTCTCTAAAATCCAGTATACTCGATGACTTAACCTCTTTTAAATATATCTGAACATCCCAATGAATTCAAAGTTTCATTATATTTGAAATGATTATTTTCATTGCATGACGAATGAGTAACATTACAACTACTTATAGTTCGCGGCAATTTAAAATGGTGCAATGCAGTTGTGTCATTGACTGTTTTTTGCTCGAAGGCCGTGTATAGATCGGTAATCTTACCTTCATATTGCATATTATTGTCTGTGTAATATTGTTAATTAGGGGTTTCTTTTGTTTTTGAAGTAACTAACATCTCTTCAGATTTTCATGGTTAATCTTGTGAAAATTTAGGTCAAAAATCATGTCTTTCTTAATATTGTCTTCGACTTTTTCTTTGCATGTCTTAAGTACTAACTACTAAATGGTCTTGCTTATGTTATTTAAAGTTTTATTGAGTATTGCTTGCTTACCTACCTGTTAAGATATTACTCGGAAAATCCTCTACTTGAATTTGTCTTCAAAACTTCATAATTATATCCGGCTTCAAAAACAAGCACGTCCACTACTCGTGATCTCAAATATTTTAAGCCATTAAATATAAATATAAGACAGTATATTGACAACCTCGCGACCTCAGCCGCAGGTCGCGCCGACCTTAGCACCGATAACTATGCTATTTGACCAGTAGACCAGCAAAAAACTTAGTACTTAATCTTTCTTTGAACATTTCTTGTAAAATGTTAATATCATCAGCATCATTAACTTGCCCTTTTTGTCAATTCACTTGAGGTAATTCACTTACATATCTATTAGACGTCAACTTAGGTGTCAGTAAATGCTCATATTTCAGTTCATTGTGTAGATTTTCTCTCTCCTCACCGGAAACATTAAAACTTATTGTCATAATGATATTGGCATAGGACTCAAGGTTGTTAATGTCATTATAGTCTTGCTTAATGTACATATAAATGCCTTGTGATACAGGCTTTACAAAGTTCATGATTTTTGCCAAAATGTCATTGGCAATGGTAATTTTGCTAATGATGTTAACGTGTGTCGTCAAAGCCAATATACTTCCTAATATGTAGGCCAAACTATCTACTAATATCAAACATGCTTCCAAAACTACAAATTCCATCCACAACCAAAAGTATAATTCCCGAAACGAATGTCATAACATCGAACGAATATCCTCTTTCGTATGTCATTTGGGTCAAAGCTTAAGTTATGGGAAAACTTAAGAGGGACCTTTTATCGCTAGCACGTGTTTGTTATCGTTCGAATGTTTTGAGCCCCACTATCTGTATGCTGGTGGTCTGTAAGTGGATCAGCTGATGATTTGAGAAAAGTGTTGATTGGGTTTGAATCTGTTATGTAGAAGAGGGGACGAGAGATGGTCTGTAACTATTTGTGGTTGAGTACTTTTAAAAATTAAAGATTTTTGGGGTTCAGTCGTATGTAAAAGGAATTGAATGATAGTGAGACGCTGACGGATCTGTTGGAAGACAAACATATTTTCCTAGCAACCCATAAGCAGACAAGGAAATTTATCGCATTCACTATGAACAATGCAACTGTCATTAATTTTTAATTCCAAAAAATCATAAATATCATAACGAAACACACAATACAGTACCGCAATACAAACATAACTCAAAAACACGGAAACCAACATATTCCTTAATTAATATTACGACATTCACACTAGTAAAAACTGAGCAATAAGCCGGCTCGCATTAGTATGCCTCTTGAGTCCGTACAATATTAATTAAACTGACATAGAGGCACGCAGACATACAGACATGTAGACATATAGACACATACATACTGGTCGCTCTTGTGCCAGTTTGTCTTTACGTATTAACATAGTGACTATTGTTGTATTTGCTAACTCGAATAGTTATGTAGATATTATTCGGTGTCTTTGAACAGATATTCTCTTACATAGATGTGAACTATATGAAGTTAAAGCCGTGGATAAAATAAATGGTAGTTAGCAAAGCAAGGTAATAGCCAATTCAAAAATCACAAACGAAAATATTATCACGTTTTTTCAATTTAATTATTCATACATTATCAGTGATAAGTTACGTCCTTGGATGGCACTGATATGCATAATTCCGTGACGCAGTCAAAGATATTAATCATCATATTAGTCTGTTATACTGAAATGAACATGAGCCGAACCAAATTGTGAATGAGCGTACTTAGGTGAATGCACAATCACATGTATATGCTTTTCAATCATGCATGGATGAGCATATTGTGCTTGCTATGCAAGCTTGCAATTGTGTATGTCATCACCTTAAGCCATGTTAGCTTTTTTTATTGATGGGAAATCTACAAACGACTTCTTCCACTCTTGGCGGAGCGGAAGGGAGTGACAGACTCTTTACGTTCCAGGGCTGCGGCAGTTCTTTTAGTCATGTCTTGTGTGCCCCTTATGAGTAGCGGGAGACTAAATAAATAATGGGTGAACTGTTTGAAAGAGGATTTGCTAGAAAGGGGGTGACTGCAAAGATGATGAAGAGCAAAGAGAAGTATGGATGACGAAGACATGTTTAACTGAATACAAATAAATTGTGATTAGGGCAAGAGAATGAAGATCTGTTAGAAACTGAAAAGACGAAAATAAAAAGGAAGAGTAGGATATAACTAACTCGTTTGGTGTGTTTGTTTTTAAAAGACCTTGTTAATTTGAATTGTTTCAAGCTCTATATCACGGGCCGGAACATATCACGGGCTGTTTGCTTTTATTGACTGACATATTTGGCCTTTTATTAAAGGAAAGTTAATTAATGTTGATATATTTTGAAACTTTATTGTCTGTTGAAGTTTTATTTATGCTAGATTTATAATCGAGCTCAAATATTTAATTAGGCTAGAAGATGTCTCTTCTTAGACGTAGCCGTCCATATTTGAAAAAGATGCAGGTAAAATCAAATAGAAAATAGTTATTAAAACTAAAACTCATATTGTCAAATCACAAAACTAACACACTACTTTTGCACTTCGTTTCTTAAGTCTCTTGGCTAACAATAATGCAACCGACGATCTCATTTACGAAATGAACTCTGGCTAGGTAGAAATCTCATCGGGTAATGCATCAAATTAATGCCGGTCGGCCAAGGCAACTAGCATTGTAAGCCGTGACGAAGCATTACATGTAATTGTGTAAATCTTACTGATTTTATAGAAGTAAGACGTTCTTTGTTATTAATGTTGAATGTGGGTGAAGAAAAGAATGAACCTGGCCTTATGATCTAGTGATGTCCACGGGATTCCGCTGGATGCAAGAAGAGCAGGACTGGTCTTGGTTAGGCCTGTGTTCAGCAGTAACGTAGACGTCTTTGTCTAAAATAATTATGTCAATGCTGCAAAGGGTTTAGCGTATGAAACCTGTAAACTGAAATCCTCAAATTTTACCATTATTACTCCGAGTTATAATTTGGCCTTGCCTTTGCATGCCAAAGCTATAACGTTGGGGTCCAATTAGCGAAGAATAATATTTTTTTTTTTCAAAAAAAGACTCCCTTTAAAGAATAGGCGCAGAGCCAGACTTTCCAGACATAACTCAGTTTTCTCAAGTGGTTTGACTTGACAGCAGTTAAATTTGACTGCATACTATTCTTTTGTTCAGTTCTTGTTAAACTGTTGTGAATAATAACGAATATTTCAAGTATGATGTTTTTCTGCGAATTTACATAACTGGCTTCTTGTTATAGGTAAATGTTAAATAAGTAAATATGAAACGTAGTGTCTTATAAGTAGTTATAAGTTAGATGCTAGTTTTAACTGTTATTTAATTTGCGTTTACTAAGCTTGGACTTTCTAAAACAAGTTTTACTTTTGAACCAGTTTTTTGAGTGTAACTTTTTATAGATCGGTTTCGTCGTTTTTTTTTAATGCCTCAAAAATCAAACATTAGGTGTGGTGAGGGAGCGGGCGTTTTGCGGGACTGTCTTTATCTAGAACTTTAACGTTCAAAAAGTGCTGGCACTCGGCCTTATTTGAATCTGATGGAATGGATTTTGATAAATGAATTTCCAAGTCCAGCAGTCTAACTCGTATTTGTATATTATTCATTTGTTAATATTATTGTTATACACAGTCAAAGTATCAGATGTTACCGTACATGTGCGGTCTAGGTCTCCACAGACAGATGGGCGTGCATTGTAACCTTGATTCGTGTTACAATTGATCGTCCACAATGCTTAAGTATCAAGTGTATTGTTTATTGTTTGCCTGCTACTTGCTTAAGCAGGATTAAATAAACAACGATCGGAAAAAAAATCTGCTTCTGCTTAGCTGATTTTAAATTCAAACTCCTTAAAGAAAATTTGAATTAAGAACCTGTTACTCAAATTCGAATTAAGAATCTGCTAATATTTAATTAAACTAAGGCCCGCTTACACAAACCAGGGTTATCTTTTGACTCAGATTTAGTTGCTAACAAGAAGTTAAAAAACAAATATTCCATACATAAAGACTCGGAGTTAAAAAATAACTCTGCTATGTGCAAGTGGGCCTAAGAATATTATTAAAAAGTTTTTATGAATAAGGTGAGTCTTAATTTTTTTTATCCTATTGTTATAACGACATGCTTATTAGTGAATCCTTTATATGGCAGTGATCTAAAACAATAGACTTTTTTCTCTCTAAGGACATGATTTATTACTTCAAGCAAAAAGGTTAAATGTCAAAAATGTTATCCGAGTACGACATTATCGTATATCTAAATTGTTTTGTCTTTATTATGGGTAGCGTGCCAAAATTTATAGTTTTTGGCGATTTAATATCTTTATAATAGTATCATATTTCATGAAAATTAATTAGTTGGACACGAGCTCTTGGACTAGAACCATGATATTTTTAAACAATGTAGGGTAATAAATTCATAAGTTTTTTTATTGGAATTTAAATGTTATTATAATAACTGTCAAATATAATAGATTTTAGAGCTATTTTAATTAGGTATCGCCCACGAGGGTACATTTGCGACCCATTTTAGGAAGTATTCATAATATTTTAAGTGTCTCCCCAATTTTTTTAAATACCGTTCCATTGTGAAATCGATTGGCAATAAATTATATATTAAGCCCATAGAAAATGCGGAAGCGAAACTCAAATTCCATGGAAAGATTATTCTGATGTGATTGTATGGTAAGCAAAATTCATTAAATCATTTCCATATTGATGATTGAGCCACATTTGGTACTATTGCAAAGTAAACCAATATCGATCACTAATCATTAATATTAATATTGTATTTAAAGTGATATCATAATTTTGCACTCATTTCCATATTCTTGATTAAAAACTGAAATCATAGGTACCTATAAAATATATTAATAACGATATTTAATACCTACGTTAGTAGACATGCTGCATAGCTATATGTAGATAGTTTATAAGATAACCACTGCCAGTGCTTATTGGTCTGTTATCTCGTGTGATGATAACCACGCGGCTGATAGTGTGATAACAGGCAAATTGATTTCTCTATAATTATGTGAGGTTATTAAGCTATAGTCGTTATACGAGGCTTTAATAATCTTATTCATATTTAGTTGACTGATTTTCTCTAATTCTGTTTTTGGTATATCTGCTCTGTCATGAAGTATTTCCCTTTTTGTTCCGCAATCTTCATCATCAACGAATTGTTGAATTCTTTTGCATAAGACTATACATTGTTTAACATATTGCAAAACCTGGCCTCGGCAGTAAAACCACGAAAAAGGTTTTATGCGACTCTATAACTAAAATATTGTGCCTAATGATGGTTGAGAGAAGTATTCCTGTAATCTAGACCACTAGTTTGCAATGACCTGACCCCCTGCTGTTGTAGCATTTTATCGCAGCATGCCCCAATAAATCACAAGAAACTTTTCAAAGTTTACACCGGGTCGTAAGGTTAAAAATATTGCCAACACTGCACTGTTGGAGAAAACAAGCTATATATTTCAAACTCGCCAAGTGTAAAAATATAACGAGCAATGGAGAAAACCATTGTTTATTTAAAACATATGAAGTAACATGAACACAGCTCACTCCCATTTCCAAGTTTAGCCTGAGTCAAAGCCACTATCAGCATTGTCTGTTGACTCAAGAAATAGTGTCGCGAATTATCTACAAGGAAATTCTGCAATTGTTATCTGATAAAACGCACGTAGTTACACACACGGAATATAGATAAAAATAGTTTAGAAATTGTGTGGAAGGTTTTTCTAATATCCGCTTCAAATATTGTGTTTGATGAGGTCGAAAGCCTTTGACAGATCTAAGAAATAGAAAGGGTTTTGTACGTGTTACAACATAAAATTTTTGTAGTGTTTTATATTCAATAACGAACTAAATATAAGCATTTCAATTGACTAAATCCTGAAACTTGTAGTTTACCTTGTTTCCACGTGGTTTGCCAATATATTAGCATAAACTAAAGATGAAAATCGACGTGATGCCTATCTAAAATTCATTTCTACTTCCAATTCAATGTTGTTTGTAAGAATTTCCAATTCAATGTTGTTTACAAAACATCAAAGGCCATACTCATCCCATGAAACGTCAATCGACATTTTCAATTCAGTCGGCACCCGGATGGTTGGCAAGCTCGGTTATATCAGCATTCTTCGCTAAGGCCATGACTTTGACTGCGAGCAAAGAGCAGGCATTGTCCTTTCCTTGTGTTGCTAGTTGATCTTCCGTTTAGATTGTCCTGTATGCGAAAGTGTTGCCATTGTTTGCAAGTCAGCAACTGAAGTTACTGTTTGTCTTTTGAAATGGTGGATAGTTTGCGAACTGAGGAATATATTCATGGGCAACTATTTTTTTTCACGTATACTAGTTGAGGTGAAAACACATTATGCCTACAACGGTTTTAAAATCGTTTATGTTTAATCGAACTTGAAATGTATTCTTTGAAAATTAATTTCCAGTTGATACAATAATATTCATAGGTCTATTTATTCAAGTGGAATTTAATTAATACTGAAAACATTGTACCTACCTCTGTTTCACATTATCAAATTACACATAGCTCCGAAGTATTGGTTCTTAAAGTGCAAAATGCTCTAGAATTATGACTACTTGCTAAAATAAGCAACCAGTGTTTATAGTTTCGTTTTATATTCAAGTTTTTATGCTGACCCTACCATCGACTGATCGGCTCTGTCTAACCATCGTCTTGCAGCAACAGTGACTCATGAACAAAAGTAGTACGTGCCAGATTATTAGTGTGTCTCTATTGTTATACTATTTTATGTTGGAAAGCGTCCGCTTGATTTATTGTATCTGTTATTATCTGATGGGTAGCCGGATAAATTGGTTCAGATGGCACAGTTTTGTATGAAGCTTAGGATATCAAATGATCTGCAATATAATCTTGGTTTATGACAGTAGGCTCGCCGTTTCATGGAACTCATAACATAACACTGACAAATTGCTAACCCTTGGGAAATAAAAGTGTGGTGTTATGATGACGTAAAAGTCATAGTTACGTAGGCTTAGGACAGGTTGTATAATGTTTGACCATCATATGAACAGAAATTTTAAGAATGCATATCAAAATTTGCTTCGTTCTCATTAATGATTTATAAAACGGCATGCTGTCGGTATATTTTAAAATGTTTATGTTCTTTTTCGTCTTATTTAACCATGTTGCCGTTTACCTCTCCACCACTTAACTTCATACCTTCCACATACCATCAACATACCTGACGAAACCCTCTCCGTGTTTCGTCAACCGCAGCATCCACTGTGCTGCTAACGGTACCCGTAACGGTATGCCTTCGCGGCCGGCCCGGATTAATTGTGGCCGAAATAAGATGGATATCATGACTGTCGCAAGTTTTCTGAGTACATTTTGATCTTAAGATGAAATATCTGGAAGGTGACTGCTGCAATGATGACTAATAGAGAAGTATCGAAGGAGAAGTCATATAACACCGATCCCATAGGGATGGGATAAGGGGAAATTCGATGATGAGTGTCGGTAAGGAACATCCTAATACAAGAAAATGTACAACCAGTTTTACACATGATAGTTTTTGTTGAAAGATTAAATGTATGACCGGATGTATGAACGTGAACGATATAAGAGTAGTATGTAAGAATTGTAGCACGTGGCCTCCATTTTTATGCCTCGATACCTATAAGGGTAAAGTCGTGGTGTTTATGTATGTAATTAGCGAACATTTGGGAGGCTAGAGTGGGGTTGATAGCTACAGCTTAATTGATCAACAAAATTCTTGCGGTATCTTCTATCATACTCGTGTTGAGACTGTCTGTTTTCAGCATTTGCTTGCGTACCAATACATATTAAAGCTGATCTGCTTCAGGTTTTCTTTCCAATGGTCTGGTGTATCATTTTTATACCAATGCCGTTTAAACTATAATATTCAACATTGATACACGTAGAACGACAAGCAGACATACAATAATTACACACATGATCTAGTTGACGGATAAGGCAATTAATCTAGATATGATATACATACTATTGAATATAGAATTGTATAACTAGCTTGTAATGGAATATGTCACTACTGGTCGGAATTGCTGCATTACTTATTGTGAAGGTCGCAGAGCTGTAGGCTATTGCTTACTGAGTAAACTGACTATCGGAAATGTTTACATCTCTTTGAATGACTGTCCTGCACGCGCCTTGCATTATCTGTATGCTTTTGGTTGCACGAACTATCATAGTGTGAACGGCTGGATGGCGAGTCTACTCGGACTTGCTGTTCGTATCTTTAGTAGTTTTCTATTCTATGATATTTATCATGTCATCTCATGCCTGATTCTGACTTGCCTAGTCGGCTATCAGTCTTACCAGATATGCCTAAATCTGATCCGACGTTTTGTGTTTCATTTAAAACTTAGATATAGACGTCTGTGATTGATCACTCGACATCGAACGTTGCCTATTATAGTAACTTCATCATAATAATTTAACACCACAAATTATATTTATTAACGTAACAGTAAACTGATTATCAGATTGTGCTTATTGAGTTTTGAAGTTTAATGATCATACACTCTCAATTAAGCCTTAATTGCTGTACGGAACCATACAATTAAAACGTTTTACCGTCCATTTCGCCGGTAGTTATTTAAAGTACTTTCGTCCTAGCCTTTGGTAGGAAGAGTTAGGAGTCGTTTACATATAAACTACCTTCTTTATTTTCTTCAAAAATGTGTATAATGTACAGAAATGAAAACGAACTACTAGTTTTTGACTTAAGAAAACAATTAAGTAAACATTTTTTGCCACCTCGGCATGAAGATACGGTATTCAAACTTGTCTTACGGAACCCTAAACAAGTTTTACCCAAGTCGCGCCCACCGGTGATCTAAAAGCATTAATGAGTGGTTCCGTAGGTGTTGGCCGAGTGAATTGATCGTTTTGCTTGAGCATTGAGCAACAGATCTCGGTAGGAGTATGTTTGCTCGAAGCTCGACAGTAGTCCGGGGGTGGGGCAGTTGGGGAGGTCATGTTTTCGTGGTTAAACTAGTATTAGTGGAACAAACACTTGTGACCATAGAGAGAAAATGCAGCATTGAGGTGGCAAATGAACCATGAAGGCATTATTTATTGATATGTCTAGTTCACATAAGCATGTTTGGCTTTCTTTAAACTTAATTAATGGTCCTAAAACAATTGTCATGGTGGGATATTAGCGATTTCAGTTGACAGAGTTATTTGACGATATCTCCCGGCTACCTCAAAATTTTAAAATAGTTTCTACAAATAACTTGAGAATTATTCTGAGTGAACAATGTAAATTAGTATTAAAGAACTACAAAAGTCCACTAAACTACAAACCACTGACTTACATAGATGCTATCGCTGAGTTTTCAAGGTACAGTTTTAGAACCATTTACATAATTTTACATAGATCCACCGAAACTTGTTTGGTGTAAATCTTTTTTTGGACACAATCATCGTGAACCAGTTACTAAGTTTTGTTTAGGTATCCTTTATTTACAGCTAGTGTCGTTTTGTAGTTTCGTTTGACTATTAAGTTTTTCTAATGTTATTTGTATTTGAATAAACTTTCACTTCAGCCGAGTTATTTAATTTTATAGAATAAATATTGATTTTTGTGAATGTCGACGTAAATATTGATATTAATTTGCATTAGACGACAAATTGGTTCACATGAGTCTTCGCAATTTAATGTTTTAACTTCTAGATTATTACTAATATAACTTTTGTTTTCAAAGCAATGAACAATATGAAGCCAGGATGCATATTCATGGCAATTATCATTAAAACTCGATTAGGCAACCTAGCATGCACTACCATGACATGTGCTTCATTACAAAAACTTACGAGCACTTAACAATTAAAGGAAAACATCCTTTCATTGAAGACATCTTTAAAATAAGGCTTATGATATGATGTATGAACTTGGATAAAAACAAACGGATACGTGGATTGGAGCTAGAAGAAGTCGGTTAAAAAAGGCATGATTTTCGTTCGTGAGTTCTTGGAAAAAGTGCTCTATCGTCTACCACAGCATTGCCTTCCATCAGGTGTGATTGCGGTCAAACTCGAGCCTATCTATACTGATAATAAAGCTGAAAACTTTGTTTGTTTGAACGCGATAATCTCTGGAACTACCAGTCGGATTTGGAAAATTATTTAATATGATAGCCACATTCATGAGGAAGGCTATAGGCTATACGGGAACGGAAAAAAATGGGATATGCACGTACAAAGTAGCGAGCGAAAGCTATCATCGTTATCGTTTTCTTGTTCTGTAGACAACATCGTGTCTTGTCGAAATCTACCATCTCAACAACATAGTCCAATGCTTTGGTGCCATTATCACCTAGCATATTTAAATGTGCCTTTAGCTCAACATTAAATAAACCGGTACACAGTAATGCTAGTTCTAGCCTAGCTTTCTAGCTTTGCTTCTCAGTTTCCAGGAAATTGCTTTTTATAATTGCCTAGTTGAGTCTCATGCGAAGTTCTATCCGGTCAGGCTATTGATGGCGTTTGGGATTTTTGAGATTGTGATTTGTTTACATTGTGGCTGTTGTTTTCTAGAATCAATAGCTATTAAAGAAAATAAACTATATTTTGTTTAAGAGTAATCAATCTTTTCCCAAGATTGGTATCTTAAGATCTGTTTCTGTAAAGATATCATGTAATTATTAAAATACTCGCTTGCTTTAGTTTAGCCTGGTAAATGCAAATTATTGACATATCTTAATTTAATTTAATTGAATCCTTTATTGTATAACATAACAACTTATATTAATTTACTGTGATTAAGAAAGTTAATGTACAAAGGCGAGCCTAACTCAAAACTATATCTCATGTTAAATTACGTTCTTAACTCAAGTATACTTAGTATTTCATTTAGTAGTAGATTTATTGTAATCTAAAATAAATTAGCATCCCATAAGCGTTTTCTGATTTTCTTTTTCATTTAACGAGGTTTCACTGGTTATAAGCTCATTATCAAGATTCATACCTGTTTAACATCTTAGCAAGGACTGTTTACTACCAAATGTTCCTTAAAACATCGTTTCATATACAATAAGTATCTCCTATACCCATATTTGTCTATAATATCCCAATTATTTCAAAAATACGTTGTACCTGGGCATATAAAAGTCAGATTTTTACGATAAAATTCTCAATTCCATATATGGTTCAATGATTCACTTTGTCTTTTATCCTCTTAAGGCCAAATTAGGTGTTTGGATTTTTTACGGAATTTGCCCATATTATTATGTGTCATCTGAATTTAGCGTTTTTATAATTATAATACTATTTCCTGTTATCGACAGCTTCAATCGACACGAGTTAATATTGATGACTTTATTAATATAGCAACTTTTGTTCGCAGAATAGGATTTAATTTAATAAAATCTTGTTGCAACAACCTTGTGCTATATATAGTACATATCACTATGTAATGATAGTCAAAACCTCTGGTATTGACCACATGATATTTTGTAGCGCATGTACTTTTAATAAATAATCGTTATTAGTGATAGAATGCCACTTTCTCTAGACCCAAAGGTAGATATAATACGGCAAACAAATCTGAGACCATGACCAGCCAATTTATCCAATGATATCCGGACTTTCAATGAACTACCATTCGACCAGCCAGCAATATTTTTTTGAAGTGACAACTTCTTTAGCGGCGTTATGCACTTTTTGGGATGGGTAAAAAATGTTAAACTCGCGTCAAGACACGTGACCTGATCGAAAATTCGTAAGACGGAGGGAGAGTAGACCGTCGGCGTGGCGTAGGAGAGGAAATAATAGTTAAAGTAAACCTCTCTTTCTACCGCGCGGCGAATAGTATGCCTCAATGCATGCATTCGTGCGAAATTATTCCCTAACCATTCCAAAATATCTAAAACAACAACATTCATGTTCAAGTTTTCACTTCTGCCGGCACTCCCGGCACAACCCGTAGTTTTTTTCTTTTTCGAATGAGTTTCTGCCATTCTGGTTAGCCGCAACGAGTCTCTACTAGTTCACCGGGTCAGTTGGCTTTATATGTGACAATCTATGTTGAAAACTGTCTTCCTCAGTTTACAAGCAAACGAGTTATTACGGTACCAGGCAATATCTAGTATCACTACTAACATTTATGTTATTATAAAGAATTGTTCAAGGTAAAATGTTTAGTACTGTATTTCCTCCGTATCAGATCGATTCAATTTTATTTACTTACTTACTGTTGCCTGCAGTTTTACTCGTATTATGAGAAAACTACTTGATTGATTCGGATAAAATTTCGTTCGTTATCTGACTGCCCGATTTCATCCAAATCCATTCAGCTGTGTAACGAGCGATTGAGAGACAAACATACAAATTAGTAGGATATTTATCTTAGCAGGTGGAGACACCTGTCCTTATATTAAAAACATAAAAACGGAAGGTGAATTAATAGATTCAACAGAAATAAAAGAAACAGCTAAATGTTTTTTCCCCTATACGGTTATCGTATATCTTAAAACATATTCGTTGACATTAAGAAATATATCAATGGTGCTATTTCTGAGAAAAAAATGGCTCACTGTGTTTGCGGTGAAACTAATGATATTACCTAGACACGTCAGTCGATTTTGAACTCTAAATCAATGCTTCAAGAGTCGTTATGTAACAGCATGTAATGTGCCCACGCTTTTGGTACACCTACGACATCTCGTTAAACTTAAAATACTTGAAGTATTAGATATCTTTAAAAATATATTTTAAGTTTCATACGATGTTCAAAGTCGAGGGAGAAATTTATTTTAAGTATTATAATTGTATATTAATGAAATGAATGATTAATATTACGATTCCGCTTACCAAGGACTATCGATCGTTTTCTATTTGCTACCTCCTTCTTACGTCAATTTCTTGAAAAAAACCTAACCTACTAATTACAGTTATTAAAGTAATAACGGCTGTCTCAGTAATGAGACGATAATGAGAGAGGAAATCATTTTAAATAGTCGACGAAATTTCGTCCTGCTGGACATTGCAGTCTGCACTGTGTTTCACTTGAAGAATAAGTTGGACAAAATGTCCAACTAATTAGGCAAAAAAGAAAATTAATGTTATATTTCTGGTTTTGCGTAAGAGCAACGCAGCATCACATATTATGAAGATAAATATAATTGTCTTTTGTAGTGCTTAATGCTTTATGATCTCTAAAAACAATGTCGCCAAACTTTCACCGCGCGTCCCACATTAAGTTACGTCACAATTCCATTCAAAATGTACCTTTTTCTTACACACAACTGTTTTCTCAGAGGTTTTGACAGCTTTCTTTATGGAGACAAGCGGTCTCACGAATCGTTACTTCCCCTTTTTATGAGCGACAAAACGTCCATTTACACTCTGATAAAGTACCCTTAACCTTACAATAAAACCTTGCACGAAGACCTCACAAGAAGTATCGCAATGTTCGCAAATGCGTGTTTTATAGAAGTAATATTTGCAATTTATCTAGTACATCTAACCCTGAACGAATTACTCTCTATTGTTGCCATAAAAAGGTTATTGTAATCACATTTAACATGCCATACTGAACGTATTGAATGCTCCAGCCAGTTCGTTGCTCTTAGTCTGATGTGACATTCAAACAATCAAACGCGCTAAGTATTACGTGACAGAATTTACACAAGCATCATAAAAATTGATACATCTTTTTTATACTGATGACGTTAAATTGTTCATGGAATACACAAAACCGTACGTGATGAGAATTGCGACAAACGCATCGTGTTAGGTCCGATTAAATCGTTGGCGTATTTTCAAAAATCGTATCATTTCATGCCGGGACTCGTGCTTAGGGGAAATAATGCTCAGTCATGGAGGAAATTGAGTGCATAACAGAATAACAAGGCTATCTGCACGGAACAGCCATGATGGGTACTTTTCGGGCTTTCTATTACATCTGTTATGGAATGAATTGCGCTTTTCATCGTTGCGTAAAGAAACGGAAATGTTCGTCGTTTGTATGGCAACAAATATTAGAAATGTAGAGGTTTCTGTTTGACAAATGTTTGGAATGCCGCAAGTAATTTTGTTTTGATGTGTCTTTTATAATGCGCACAGCAAAGGAGTGGAACTCTCTGCCTGCGTCTGTGTTTCCGAACGCATACAACCCTAATCTCTTCAAAATTAGAGTGAACAGGCTTCTTCTGGGTAAGCTCGCTCCATCGTCGACTTTGTCTCCGTCATCTATGACCTAGACTAGAGTCAAGAGCAAACCCATATTAAATAAATAAAAAAAAAAACAATATGATTATGTGGTTCGAGCAAACCAACAATATCATATTCTATACACAGCTTGAGAGATATAACTCGATATAATTTAATTTAATCTAACCTGATGTTAGAAACAAACAAACCTGAACGATTTTACCTATTTATGGAAAGTATAATATTCAAATTATCAGCCATATTTGCATCCAAAATTAGAATTGCATGAAAGTGAAACCGCGTGTGCTAGGAAATAATGTTTGTCCCCGACACAATCCAATTAGCCCGCAGTCTGCTGTGGGGTCAAACGCATTGTAGTTTATGTAGGCTAAATAAGCTTAATTAGGGGATGTACGCCGTATATAATTTCCTGTCATTATCATAGTTTTTTGGACTTGTTTCACTTGCAATAGAGGTTAAACGAAACAGGTAAAGGTAAACGCCTTCTAACTCCTACGGCTGTATGAAGAAATTATCTTTAGAAATCATGTTATCAATTAGCCTTGTGTGACGTTCATCAGTTTTAAGTAAATGTACTCCTTGTGATCTAGCACTACGTTCTTCTATATTAAGTGCAACTAGTCCATTGGCTTGATTAACAAGTATAATCTTACTATATTCAGCACCTTTAACCTTTTCGCGCAATTTATCTTGTTCACTAGAAACAGTAGAAACTCTAGTTCCTATCCGAGGAACTATCTGCAAACAACCAACGATCACTTCCTTATAAATTATTGCCTTATTTACCTTCAATATTACAATGGTTACACCATTCAATTCCTTATTCGTTAAAATCGTTGCAAAAGCCATCGAAAACCTGCAAACTAGTTTTATCTAATCGACCAAATTCACGTATTACTTGACGAGGCTTTTGTAGTGACTGAAAGAGATGGAAATAGTGAAATACAGGTTTAGAAAGAGAGGGAAAACGACTCTCGGTTCGACGTTCGTGAGTCATGCTCGAGCGCATACACCGACTGGTATTGTGGTCTATAATACAGAATATAGCGGTTTCGATTATTCTTAATACTGTAATCCATTTACGTTTTTGTTACGCTTAAATTAGGGCAAAATTTTGAAATGGAATAGTCGTGATAATTTTATTTAATTGGTCTGGTAGCTAGTTAGCTGCAAGGCACATCTAATAGGACATAAACTATCACGAATTCATTCAGCTGTAGGTAATAATTATTAATATTTTCATTTTATGGCTTCTCATTTTCTCAACATCAATTCTTGAGAACAAATCAGCTCCTAATAATATATAAAAATTAATCTATTACTTCAGAACTAAACAAATGTACTCTACCCTAACAATAATTTTTCAAGACCAGGCTCGATACTTATCGACTATATTGACACCTAATGAATCAACTACACTTTTTCATATCTTCCCAATACATCTCATATCTTGTTCCACTGCTGTGACGAAAGCAGCGACCGCTGTGACGGGGTCGAAGCGACTTGATGCATTGCCTTCAGCATCGTCGTCATTGGACAGCTGGCCAGGTGGAAAAACATCTGTCGAAATCCCATCACCAACGTTTGTGCCAAATTCAGAAGTGATACTTCATTTGTCAAAATATTGTGTTCGATACTCAATGCTGGTTGTCACATGTGGTTGGTAATTGATCCCGGATTTCATTGATTCTTTAACGTATATTTAGTTTTTTGTCTGGTTACATCTGCTGGTTGTCTATGAATTAAGGAGTTATTATTCCAACATCTGGTACTACTTATTTTTGTTTTTAAACGTATGATGTGTTGTGTTACAACTAGCTCAGAATTTAACAAGTACATCGAGGAAAAGAAACAATTATTTCCGAAATAAATCTGCAAATAACACAAATACATGTGTCTGAATGAAATCCTTATAGAGCCGACCTCCATGTTCGTACAAATTGTTCGTTTAGTTACATGAGTTTCAAAACTTTATCCAAATACGTATGAAACATGTTCGGCTGGCAGATCGTCTCGCAAATTCGCTTCGCGATGACTCACCGTCGCTCGACTATTTAGTTTAAACGCTACAGACCGGTTTGTACTCGTTTTTGTTACAGCCGTGGTGGTTTTTTCAACCTTTTTTTCAAGCTTACAAACCGTATTAAGATCCTGTTGACAATGTTTTATATTGTTGAGATTTAATCATCTATTTAAACCATCAAGATTGTCTTCCTCAAATGGAAAAGTGCAGTGTGCAGATTTTAAGTCCCAAAAATATTTCTGCTTCTTTTTGGTGGTCGTAAACAATCTTCAAATTCTTATACCAAGTTTTTTTCTGCTACAAATGAGGGTTCTGACTTTGTCACGACTTTTCATTGTTACTGTATCATTATGGGAAACGTTAATGTAATTCAATCATTGTTAACTTTGGTTTCATGCACACGCAATACATTTTTTGCATCGTTATGTACAATTACGTTCGTGGGAGCTTGGATAAAACAATCTTGGCCATGATTCATGGCTGATTGGTTCGGCTGACATGCAAATAGTTTTATTTATTTGATCTTCTACAAAATTTCAATCTAAATAACTTTTAAAAAGTCTCTAGTATGGTGATCAAGAACTGCATGTCATTAATGATGCATGCAAGGAACCAGCTTGGGAATTTATCGTTTGGGTGCGAGGGAAGCACTTTATCTAGCTTCCTCGGTCGATTTATTATCAGTTTATCATTGATAATAAAGTGTCTACTGTCTTTGAGAAAGCCTTTTGTGGATATTGTTTGGAACCTGTACGTTATGTGTAACGTAAATATGACGAAGGCTGTTACGTGCAGGCAAGAGCGATTTACTTCATCTTACCTAAATAGTTTCTTGGCAATACTGCTGTCATTATTTTTCTAAAGATTTAATTATACTATTGTTAAAGATTTAATTTGAGAAGTAACTTTAATAATAATACATGAAAAGTGTAGATGAATAGATATGGAGGTTGGGAAAAAGAAGATGAACTTTTTTCTAAAATGGTCGCCTTAAATGGCGTCTAATTTGCGTAGGATGGATTAACGACGTTAATCTTAGTTTTAGAACTTAGTATGGTTAGGCTCGGTGGCTAATGCGTGTTTAACTAATAGTTTCAGTTTAGTGCTGTTGTTACGACTTAATCTGGATTAAGGCTGACGAATTACGACAGTTTTATTGATTATGTGGGTAATTCAATATACCTTTTCATTGTATCAGGTGATGTTAGCATAGGAATGTAACATTAAATCTTCTTGACCTAATATTTCTGAAAGAAGACAATGAAATGTAAAATTTTCCACTAGAATATTCACTCGCCGACTAGAATTGTCCACTAACAGATGCAGCACAAACATTTAAAGCATAAAAAACGCGAAAAATAACCTTGTTTCAACTCGGAACATAATAAAAAGCAACTTTACCAGATCGCAACTGTCTGCCAACTGCCATAACTTTGTCCTGATGTTTTTGCCTCGTCTCACAATGCATTCATTAGCATATGCCATTTGTGACCAGGCTTCGTTGGAAACCCACTAGGCATTTTGAAAGGCTCCTATGTTGTAATTTAAGGACCTTGTTTGAATAAGTTAAACTTGGTTGGTTTTGAAGTGTGAAGTTTTAAATATTCGTGCTAAGCTCATAATTGATGTGGGAAATGTGGAGGGTTTGGATGAACGAGTTTCAAATGAAAAGCGCTCTTTGAAAAGTAAACATGAATTTAAACATGTAGGATCTGACAAATATTGACACAAGACTCTTTTTATACATTTGGTTTTACAGTGGGAAAACCAGTCCACAATTCGGACTTTGAAACTAATTTAACTACGAATTCAGGTTTATACTCACTCCATTTGAATAAAATTCGTCTCACAACAAAATCGTTTTCACGAACTTTAGAAAAAGCACCTGACAATCTAATGCGAAAATCAGAACAGCCAAGCCGCAATTGTTTAACCCCACACATAAGAATAGAATCCTACAGTTCCATGCAAGCAGATACGAGTACAATGGCGGAAGCTTGCGGTCCATGCAAACATAGATAAAACCATCCCTCCATCAGCTAAAAGAGCTCTTAATAACAACGACGTAGAAGCTAAACACACTGCACATGTTAATTTTGTTTCAGCTCACAAAGACTTGAATTACGTACAGTTATTTCAAGCTAGGCAACCTGAGATGGTCGGACTTGAAGTACTAAGGTGCTATGTATTGGTTGAAGAGTTTTATAACTTAATATTGCTTAAGAACAATTTTATGACGGGCTATTGAGAATTCAGCAAAATGTTTATAGTGAAACTCATAAAGGCCTCAATAAACTCTTAATATGGGTAGTCTACTGGTGTCTTTGAAGATTTTAGATCTGTCTGTGTGGTTTCTGGTATTCTAGACACGTTTAATATGTTCAGACAACTTGCGGAAGTTTCGAAGTACTAATTACTTCATAAAGCATCCGAAATTTCGAGAGTTTGAATGAAAGAATTTCACACGTTGTAACTTGTAGAAGTTATTATTCCTAGAACTCTCCCGAATTGTTAAATCTTTATAAGCTGAAGAATAAATATTTATGAACTTAATATGCTGGGAATGCGGATATGTTGGTACAAGAATTTTAGCTTTAATCCCGTAATTTGCTGAAAACGAAACAAAACTTCAGGTTACAGTTGATGATACCATCATTGACCTTATTTGCGAAGACAAAAATACTCTCCAAGGTTGCGATGCCAAGCCCAAAAAACTTCCATATTACATAACAGTGGTTGTGCGGCCAAGTTCAACACAACCTTATAAATAGATTTAAGATTAATACCCAACTATTTTTAGCACCGTTTGAACTATTTTCGGTTTCAGCGATAAATATATAACTAACGAAACATATTGGCTGAATGGAATGTTTGAATTTCGCGAATAATTTCATTTTGCAGTTTTGCGTTTGATATTTAGGATGAAGTGCTTTATTTTCAATGCTTTATCGGGACGGAATAATGTAACAAATGTAATCTTCTCCAACCGTTCTGCATCTAGTCAAATAGTAGTTGTGGTGTCTCACTACGACTAACGAGGCCGATTATACTACTGTCGGTGATTATCTTGCCTGACACGATAGTTATGGCCCCAATATACATCCTTGTAGGGTCCCAAGGGAAGTTACGCAATAAAGTTGACGGCAATGCTGTACGTCATCGATAATATAGACGACTTTAAATGCAATATATTTGACGGGCATGTCAATAGGAATGTCGGTAAACACTATCTTAGTCA
Source organism: Mamestra configurata (assembly GCA_002192655.3). NCBI lineage: Eukaryota > Metazoa > Arthropoda > Insecta > Lepidoptera > Noctuidae > Mamestra > Mamestra configurata. Next base: position 170,059 of record NDFZ01005222.1, on the reverse strand, counting down.
TACCCGTTTCTCTTAAATCAACAGACCTTTTAGCAAGGTTACCGCTACTAACTGCACTTTGTTGAATCATTGCATTTAAAAATTCTATCATAACGTCGTCATATTTTAGAGCCTTTTTGTTTGTTTACACGTAAGCTCTTAATAACTACTGCGTCACAAGAAGCTCACAAAATAGACAAATTATATTCACATCTAAAGCAATACGGAGTGTATAAAAAGATATGATTCACTAACGGTTCTGTTGACGGTTGCATAAACGTGAAACTCCTATTTTATACGAACACACAGTTTTATTGTTAACAATGTGTTGGAAATCTTGCGCTGTTATGTTGCGTCTCGTAATCATGGTAAAATGGTGTTATTGTGGAATTAAAGTGCGATTAAGAACGTTTGAAATGATAGTTCTAACCTCAATCACTTCAAAGAGGAACTACTGCTATGTAGGGTTTCAAAGGCTTTGACCTGAATGATAACAAAGTGAGTCTTTTCTGAAAATCAAACGACAGTAAGTTCTTATTTCGATTTCTGTCAAACCGTTTCCAGGCCGAAATGGGTTGTCAATTTCTATGCGTGAATAATAGTGTCTCCCATATCTACTTTTCCGTATCTTATTATCATTTGTGTGCCTTTTCCTCGTTGACTTATATCGTTGGGTTTTCCTGCTGAAGTGTTAATTATATCACAGTAATATCACAACGTGTAATATTTGACACAGATTTCTCTGTGTCTTTATTATTTAACACTGTGCGAAAACATTGAGTCATAGGTGTTTTGGTCGCCATATGTTACATGTCGTGACTCTGAAACACGGCCTCAGCTGTATTGCATAGTATTCTTAATATCACGTTGTCTTTTGATAAACATTCTTTAGCGTTTGTTGACGTACACGATTTATAGTATGGTGGAATTTACAAGAATATGAACCAGGCAATCTGAATGCATTTCCTTATACAGTGTTGGCTTACAAGAAAATGTGAAAACCACTATACTTAAATTCGCACTTATCGTAAAATATTTCAAAATCTATTTGAACGTAATCCACTTTATTAAGCAGTCTTCGAAATAATTGTATAACTACTCTTTACTCAAAATTTTAATTAAACAAGTAGATATTAACCAAACACATTTTACATAACAACCTGAAATAAATTGTTAAACCAGGAAGCCTTCAAGGCCCATAACTTGCGATCGTAACAAAATCCAATTACAGCTCCAAAGAATTCATCATTGGAGTTGAACGTCCTTTTATTAGTGCTGATATTCGTAATGTGTCGTCTTATGCTTCATGTTTATTTGTTTACTCAAGTGTCCAGGTGATGGTATTTGCCTCTCTTTCAGACGCCGCCGCAGCTTTGTGTCGCTACAAGGGTTTATGGTGAACGGTTCTCCGTGTTCCTTTAACTAACAATGTTTCATCTCTCTCTTTCCAGATGGACTTTGTTGCTGTCTCGCTCCTGCCTTACAACGGAATGTTTCTATCATAGAAGTGTTTTGCATTCCTCTTGCTTCTCGGAAACTGTTTCTATGTTGTAAATGGAAATGGGATCAGTAATGTTAGTTTGCATTGGAGATAATTTCTGCTAACTATGAGTTATGGTACGTTGTTAACTCGTTACAGTGTAGCAAACAGTAGGAATTTTGTTCTAGCTGCTGTCTTCTTTGAATTCCAATTTTCCTTAGTAACTTGTTAGCTTGTAAATATTAAATATCAAATATTCCGACCTTGGTTCGTTGATATTGGTCGATAATTGATTTCTAGAAAACTCCAATAATCCTTGAAAGAAAAGGAGGTTTCATTTCCAAATGCTTTTACTTTACTAAGCTTTACTAAAGTCAGATTCTACAAACGTGTACATTCTGGTCAAACATTTAGTTGTCATTGGCTCTTCAATCAGTAGGGCTATTTCCAGTCATACTGACTTCAGTTCGTTTAAACACATAGTCAAGTCGTGAAAAAATTACCATTCTATTTCTTATCTAGAACTGTCAATGTAAGAAGAAATTAAGGTTTGAATAGATTTGTGACCAGTGATATATTTTGTCTCATTAGTTTTTCGGTTTCCCGGTCGGAAGAACATTTTCGGTAAGCAATACGTGCTTACATTACTCTGATTAGCTTACTGATAGCCACATTTTACCTGTGCCCCTTACTGCTTCCGAAATAGGGTTCACTTTCGTTTGATTGTATATTGTTTAAATGGTAGCTATAATTTGTTTGGGGCCATTCTTATCGAGTTACGGCTCGTTACGATCGTTCAGGGATTTTACTTTTTGTCTACGTTCATCTGATTTTCCTATTATTACATCACGTAATAGTTCTTTTTCGAATTCCTTTTGTTTCTTTGTTAAGTGTTCGGCTAGATTCTGCTTGTGTTGTTTATGGATTAGGCTTTCGAGAATCTTGATCGAGCCTAGGATTTATTCGACGGTTTCTTTTCTTGTCTAAACAACGAATGTATTGGGAAATGTTTAGGAAAGGTCCTAGAATTTTCCACACAATTTGGTCGTTAAGTGGGTCTTGTTCTTTCGGTCTATTCTATCCATATAACTTAATATTCTATCGATTGTATGTTTCTACGTCAGTATAAAAAGCCTATCGATAAGCGTCGGTTACTAAATTTTATATGCGATTGTTTAATTGACGTCAGAGCCGGATTATCGATCGTTTTTCACTCATTCCATAACCTTTGTCTATATCTACATTCTACATATCGAGTTCTATCGGTAGCGTTCAATGCTGGTATTTAGGCCGAATTCAGATGTCATGTCTCGACGTCATTGACTGAATTTCATATGGTCGTTATCTAATCTGATATACTAAGGGCGTCTATATTTAGGTGGTAATCATACTTTATTCTCTTCCTTAATTTCAGATATTTTTATACACCTACAAAATTATAAATAGTACTTAAAGTGATACAGTAACTGTGATAGACGTAAAAGTTAGTATGCACTAAAACCTAGTGATAAAATCAGTGAAATGTCCTCCTTCTAAAAATGGAAAGGAAGTTAACACGCGAAGATTTCATGAGGAAAAGTTTTCGTGCACCGAGGGTTTCGCCCGCCCCAGAAGGTCAAGAGCCGACTGTAAACGGTGCGCCACCACCATCGCCGGTGTCCTTAGCCATGTTGGAAAGAAACACGCCGCCACAACGAACCCAGTACGAGGTCACATCCTCCGGGATAGCTCCTAAACGACTCGAAATCAACCGGGCTCATCCCATTCACCTTAAATCATTCCAAGCCCCTGAACCTCCCGATGATGCCGCTCCAATGCCCCCGTCAGACGATGTTCTACGTAAACTTGAGCGGCAAATCGGAGAAATGGAAAGAGGGCTAGAAAGAGCACAAAACGGCACCGTAGGAGTCGACGAGAGAGTGAGATACGCCGAACATGAAAACCTATTACGTACAGGCGTATCTTCAGTCGGCGGTGGGGGATATCTCCCAGCTGATTCTGACACAGAACATGATGTAGTACCTTTCAATAGAAACGAAAGTACACGAAGCAGTACTGGCGGTGCTACACCAGTACCGAGACCAGCTACTCGACTAGCTAGAACGAATTCTGATACTCAACAGTCAGTCGCAGCGACTGCAAGGTTGATGAGGAAGCTAGCTGACGGTGGCAACAAAGATGAAAAGACTAAGGTGATATCTCGAAAGACGATCCAAGCAAGGATGGAGAGGGTAAAGAACTCCGTCACAGGAAAGAATGAGCACAGGGTCTTAGCTGAACATAGGGTGGACCCACCATCACCGAGGACACCAACTTCTCCTATCACTACAAGGTCTTCTCAGGTAACGATAAATCTTTTGAGTATTGTGGATGTCCATGTTAAACTGTCCATAGTAAACAAACGAACTGAAGATAAATAGAAATCACACTTGACGCACGGAAGTGAGCAAAGCCAAGTTCTGTTGATATATTTATTACTTGACGTTGTAAGTTATAATTAAAATTTATGAAGAGCGAACTGCTTAGTTTCTCTGCTACGGAAAACGGAAACTTACTCGCCTTCAAAGTTGCGATTTCTCTAATCTATCAATAATGTTTTACTTAAAATAACTTTTACCACAATTTACGAAGTTTTCTCTTACTATAAAAAGCTCTTCTGCTCTCGTACCTTTTTGATAAGTGTCGATCTATCACCCGGAATACCTATAATATTTTTATGACACGAACAAATCATTATCTCAGCTTATGATACATTTTTATGTGACGTTAAATGTATTCTGCTACCCACACGCATATTCCTAAATCGTGAAGCGTTGGGTAACACGGGTTACTAAATATCATTCACACTTGCTTGCGTAATATCTACAAAAGGTGGTAGACAGTAATCCTATATGATTGTTTGTTGAGATGTGTTTTCACTATTAACTTGAGCTATAAAAACGTTTAAGTTTAATCAAATATTTTGGGAATGTTTGTGAGATTATTTGATGTAAGTACTTTCATGAGATTTTGCTACTTTAAATATTTATTGGTGTTGATGAAATCGAGTCGTGTAAATCAAGAGTGTCATTTAAAAGTCTTTAGTTATAACTGACCGCAGTCAGACATACCTCAGATTACATATATCAGTAATAATATTGGTATTTGATGCATCTCACATAATCATACGAAAATTTCCCAACAGTCAGAATAAATGAAATCAATAGCGATACTGGTTCATAGGAATATTTTGAAACTATTGTAAATCCTGTCACCAAAATGAAAAAATAAACTTTCCGATTCCATAACCCTCAAAAAAAAAACTCAACCTAGTCAAGGATAGTGACTACTATTCTGTCAAAATATTCCAAGTAGTATTCTGTTGCAGTTAGTGACATCAAATCTGTCATAAATGACTACATATTCGTATGAACTAGTATTGCCAGTGTTTTGATTTATCTAGTCGTTTCGTCGATTCCACCTTGTAAAATAATAGTTTGTATTAAGTGTGTCGGTGTGTTCCCGTAATCTAAAACAAACATTCCTTATACCTGCTGCGAAAAAATTAATTTGTACCACATGGCGCGTGGCTTTGACGCGGGGTCGGCCTCTGACGTCATCGACGACCGGCTGGATTTATGCTTTTAGGATGTTTTTAACGATTTAAGTAGGTAAAGGAAAGTATTAATTTCCGTGGCTGAGTACTGGGCCAAAAATATGTTATTTGCCATCGGCACGCTAAGCAGAAGATGAAGGTACCAATGACATTATTGTAAAGCTGCGCAACTTAGAATGTTACTCTATTAGTACGCATAAAGATATGATATTTTTCAACAACTAGCAACACAAAATAAGTTTCTATATTATTTACAATTTGATAGCGGTACAACTGACGCGAAAACGAGAAGGTTCATTAGAAAACCAGCGTCAGACAGCATCAGTCTGTCTGTCATATCGCTGAAATGGACCTTTTTAGTGCAGCCGTGAGACACACACTTGGTTCTTAGCATACCTACATTTCTTTTTTTTTAATTTTATTATTTCTATGTACCGTGCGTGTTTCATGTAAGTGCTAAATAAATATTATCCTTTCTTTCTTTCTTTCAAAACTGTTTGTTTCCAGATTCGCATCTCCAACCCCATGTACTAAATATTTCTTTTTATTCTTTTCACAGGTAAGCACAAAGTAAACAAATAAAATGGCGATGTTGTCTGCGTACGGTACAATAGTGAGGTAAAGTATGCGCTTTGTTTCCGTCTGATTAATTTTCTCCATTAACGCTGAAGCGAGATTTAAACTTCAGGGAAAAGGAGAGAATTATTCAGCACAGTGTACTTTAATTAAGTAGAGTAGAAGAAGATGTGTACTTGTAGTAGGATCTTTACTTTATTTTAATTTGGATGTTTTTTTTTTTGTTTTTGGGGTTACGAGACCATACTGTGCAAATGTTTAGAAATCTGTATCTATCATCTTTTTCCAACTATTTTGGGGTCGGCTTCCAGTCGAACCGGATTCAGCTGAATACCAGTATTTTACGTGGAGCGGCTGCCTACCAGACCTCCACAACCTGTAACTGGGTAACACGGTAGTTCTTGGCGAGACTGGAGTCAGATTTACTGGCTTTGACAATCCGTAACTGGAGATCTGTATCCGATTGATAATGATCGACCTTCGTTTCCCCAACTAGGTTGGGTTGGTTCGGGTTACCCCAACAATCCAGTAATAATTTAATCCTTGTAATAACTTGGCCAAATCTACCTTTGTAAAGACAATCTAGTAGTAAAACTTCCAGCCTACAGACTACTACCGTATTCATTTTCTAGAAGGTACGTATTTCCAACATAAATACGTATCAGTAACCACTTAAAATTATCTAATCACTAGTTGCCGCCCGCGGCTCCGCCCGCGTGATTATCGAAAATTATGCCAAGGGAACATACTCTCGGGATAAAAAGTATCCTATGTCTTATCCCGGGACTCAAATCTCTATACCAAACTTCATGTAAATCGGTCCAGCCGTTTGCGCGTGAAGCAGTAACAAACATACACACACACTAACAAACTTTCGCCTTTTATAATATTAGTGTGCTATTAAAATTAATATCCCAATCACCGATACCCAAGGGTATCCTTTTATGGATTTAGCACACTGTAAATTTTATGAGAACCATTCTATTTTACGAGCTGCTAAGATTTATACATACTACTAAGATTTTAAACGTTAAAATCTTAGCTATTCCAAGGTCAGATCGAAATATTTAGAAGCTCGACGTGGTAAGAATGATGAGTGCGGAATGCAAATAGCATGCGGCATAACTCACGGTTTACGGAATTCCGGAACCGTTTGTTAAAGTAATAGAAACTGTTTATGCAATTAATATTTAATTGTTTTGAGGAAGTGTTTGTGTGTGGCGAGCTTGGGCATTAATATCGGTGTAAATTATTATTTGTAGACGGTATGCAAAAATAATAACTGTAAACGATGGCTGTTAATACAAAAATATAAAGAAATTTTGAAGTAAGAAAGAAAGAAATTTTATGTGCTCAAACATGTGTATACAAAACAGGATTAAAATAATACATGCATGCAAGATCTTTATTAAGAGTGGCTCACGACATGTCTGCCATTTCTCATGGCATGCAAATATCTTAGGTTCATACAACTATTATGATTGAATCAATGATTTTTACATTATACATTAAATATCACAGGTAAACAAATTATTATAATCAATAATTTACATTATTACATCAGTAAAAACCATGTATTCCGAAATATTTCAGTTACAGGCAGAAATCATAGTATATAAACGTCCCAAGGCTACACCAGTCATATTATATTTATTTCAAAGTTCGCTTTTATCTTCTTACCTACTACAAAGAAATAGATGATTACGAAAAATATTTACCTTCTTTTCTTTTACAAAATCAATCTACTATCAAAGTATGTAAGAATTTTCTGTATTTTCACAGAATCGCACGTCTTGCCGATATATTTGTAACAAGTATTTCATAAAACCGACTTCTAAATCGCCAGTTTGAAAAAATAATCTTCCAAACAAAAAAAGAATCATCCAAATCGGTTGACGATTGGAGAAAATATCGCTGCTCAAACATATGTCCTGGGATCCCAGCATCAGATCCTAACTTATACCTTATGAGATGTTGATTACCAGACACAATTATCTGAATTGCGTTAGAAAGTATATGAAAAACAGTGTATGTGCCTTTAAAATGCCCGAGGGTTGCCCTCGATTTCCCTAGGATCCCATCATCAGATCCTGACTTGGTGCCAATGGGACCACCTCAGAAGTATAGGCTTTTGAATAAAAAAGAATCATCAAAATCCATTCATAATTGACGGAATGATCGCATAACAAACATACAAAAACAAAAAACAAAGACGAATTGAAAACTTCCTTCTTTTGGAAGTCGGTTGAAAATAGAACGAAACTACGTTCTTGAGAAGCTATCCAGTTATTAGGTCTCTACACGGATGGCGGAGCATACAAAAATTACGTTCGTTCTCGTCGCCCTCTTACCGTATTCTGTTTGATAAATCGTTTTGCATAATATACTAACATTATTTATTCCAGTCTCCGCTTCGAGGCAAATAAAGTCAAATTCCTTTGAGCGTTTTTCAACCATTTTATAAAATGCCTTCGAGCTTGGCGAGTGCACTACCATTTTGTGCAAATTGATATTGATTTTACTTTCTATTGTGAATATGCTCCGAGCTTTTCAATGTTTGTTTACAATCAGAACGTTTTGCTTGCATATTTATAACGTGGAACTGAAAATACTCTGTTTATTAAACAAACGTGAGCATTTATAGCTGCCTATTATTATAACAGTTATAACAGTATATATGGCATGGAAACCTATGCCCACTCAATAAAGCCGAAGTAAAAGGCAAAAAAAGAGTCAAGTTATGATAAATATGTAGTTACAGACTAAAAACTAAGTAGGTCGCTCGATACGGCACCGATCTATCCGAGAACCTTGACATACTGACTAGTATGTATTCATTATGCCCACTTTTTGTTACTAATCATGAATATTATTAAGTTGCCGTTTCCCTCGGATACGCTCCCACAGAAACCGTTCATTTTCTGGGTTAAGAGCGTTTACTCCTCACGGTGTTTCATACAAAATTTCAAGTCCTTATTATTTGAAATGCATGAACTGATTTTAATTAAACTTCATATGCATACGCTATGTTGCGGAATTTGTTCGAAAGAGTCACCGAGGCCCCGGAACGCAAAGGGCTTTAGAAGGAACACGGATGGGTTTTAGTCAGTAAGAGTCTGACACGCCGTTCCACTCGACCCAGAGCGGAAGAAGTCATTTGATGATTTCCCATACTTCAAAAAAAAAATGTAAACGCTATATATCCTTAATATATATAATATTAACCTATAAGGTTCTAGATAGTTGGTTGAGAACATTATCGAAAAAACGTTTAGCGGGAGAGAGAGAGCGATTTTAAGTTTTCCATAGAAAGTGAAAAATCACTATCTTTCACACTGAACTCTTTTACGAAAATGTTCTCAACATAATATCTAGACCTGAGTTTCTAGCGTATGCATACCAAGTTTCATTAAAATCACCTAATTCATTTTCAAGAATAAATACCTACTTGAAAGTTTGTATGAAACACCGTGTGAAGTAAGCGCTCTTAAAAGCTTATGAACCTCAGAGCCTCCAGACCCTACTTATTTTCTCAGTTATAAAATATCTTGGACAGAGTAGTGCTGGTATGTACTTCTCTGGGGTTCTGGGCTCTTAGTCTATTACAAGACACAGCGACATTGTACATTTCTATCAGTCAAAGAATCTTCTGGATCGGATCAGTACATCCAAGAGATAGCTCTGAGAAACAAACAATAATTATTATACCTCATACTTGTATTAGTTTAGATTTAAGTATAGCTCTACGTATTGAAGGGTTATTAAGTGTCAAAGGGCTATTAATCGCGTAGAATGCAATGTGCGAGCTCGTGGCTAAATAATATCAGCCGCACGAGTCGTAAAGCGTGCCTCGGAAAGCACGTTAAGCCGTTGGTCCCGGCTGCCCTTTGTAGATTTTTGGCAGTCGTTACGGATTGTCAGAAGCCAGACAAACCTGACTCCAGTCTCGCCAAGAACCACCGTGTTACCCAGTATGGGTTGTTGAGGTCTGGTACGCAGCCGCTCCATTTAAAATACTGGTATTCAGCTGAATCCAGTTTGACTGGAAGCCGACCCCCAATGTAGTTGGGAAAAGGCTAGGCAGATGTGTGTGCAGAGTGAAAATCAACGAATCTAACTTCAAACCAGCAACTTTAATAACAAAATCACAACACTATAATACTTTAATAAAATTGCCAGAAGAGTTTCAAAAACAGCGATTAAAGTTGACGAAACCTAATGAACTTCTATCGAGGAACGCCTCGTGTTTTGTCGACGAACTTCAGCAGAAATATCCGGACCAGTTTCCGAGTAAAGGTTTATTAATTTTCAACGATGAATGAACGAAAGTTCTTAACAGAATTTCTGTATTAAAGCCAGGGTTTAGGATCTGGACAATGTTAAGAAGAAATTTAAAGCTTTTGCGAACTATTCTATGGAATCACTGATCCAACCATCTTTATTGATAGTATAAACGATGACGTAGTGGCGAAAAGTTAAAGCGAGAAGCTTGGGGCTAAATAATAACAGTCGCACGGGTCGATCTTCAAGGTTAAGCAACGCTTGCCGAGGTTGGTCTGTGGATCTGACCATTTTAACATATCGAGACTCCTCTGTGCCTCGGAAAGCACGTTAAGCCGTTGGTCTCGGCTGTCATTTGTAGATCTTGGGCTGTCGTTACGGATAGTCAGAAGCCAGATAATCTGACACCAGTCTTGTAGTACCGTGTTACCCAGTCAATGGTTTGTGGATGTCTGGTAGGCAGCCGCTCCACGTAAAATACTGGTATTCAGCTGAATCCGGTTTGACTGGAAGTCGACCCCAATATTGTTGGGAAAAGGCTAGGTAGATGATGTAGTGGCAAAAAGTTGAAAAATATTTTCTTTTTGCATATAGATAGTTAAGGAGTGAAATTCTCTGCCAAAGCCTGAGTTACCTGATAGCTATACCCCGGTTTCTGCAAACGTGGTCCATCGCCGACCATACCATGGCTTACCATCGGGTGAGATAATGGTAAAGAAACACTTAACCTCTCAATAAATGAAAACAAAATCCATTTTATCGTTAGACTCCAGTTGTTAGTAATTTCTTTATTGGGTTTATAATGTACGGGCGCGCAAAATCCTACATTAAAATGCGTCTTTAAAATCTTTAGCCCTTAAACCTTGAGAGATAAATTGGGATAATTTAGCGTCGAGGGGATAATACTGCCGACATTAAAGCTATAAATATTTTTGTGGCTACCGAGTTCTAATACAAAAATGCTGTAATTACATTACGAATAGATAATTTACGAAAAGAGGCAGCGGAAGTAGGAATATGCAATGATGCTAGGGACCTTGGCAGTTTCTGTCTTATGCCATGTGATTATGTTACAAATGAATGCAAGCTATACGTTGCCCTAGAGTAGCTTAATACTTCCATTAATCCTTAATTCTGTCCTAAGTCAGACGTAAAGAAACCCATTTTTGTAATATAGTCGGAAGTAACCTAAATAAACCTTCAAACTTAATATATATCTTAATATCTTGGGACAACTCACACACGGTCATCCCAAACTAGGCAGAGCCTGTGCTATGGCAACCAGACAACTGATAAACATACTTATATATTTCTAAATACATACATATTATAGACAAATTACACCCAGACACAGAACAAATGATCATGCTCATCACACAAAGATTTGTCCTGGGTGGGAATCGAACCCACGACCTCCGGTTTAGCAGTCAGGGTCACGAACCACTCGACCAACAGGCCAGTCATAAACTCTCAACCTACCTCATAGCACGGATATCTATGAAGATTCCCCTAAAAGGCCTTGTTCCAAATCTTCACTATTTTTTTACTACTGCTGCTACTGGTCAAAGGATGCCCTCAAAACTTCCAGTCCCAGAACTTTAATTTACCAACCAACAGGTGAAATAAAACAGTAATTTGTCAAAAGGGTTAGGTAAACCTCGAACATGTAATATCTACTTTCGCCAACCTGTCATGTATAACAGTTATTAATTTATGAGCCTTTACTTAATTTTGTAATACATATTATTATTGTCAAGATTGCGAACGTTATTTATGATGCTGTAATTTTGCTCTTAGGAAATAGTTTCTTGGCAGTACATTGAGGAGGATTTGAAGAGGATATTATACCGAGTAAGAACTAGTGGAAACAGGCAGTGCTAACGGGTAGTCAGAAGTCTGATAACCAGTCTTGCCAAAGAGTACCGTGCTTTCCAGTTACTGTGTCGTGGAGGGCAGATAGGTCGTGGTTTCATATAAAATACTGGTATTCAACTGCAGCTGGTTAGGAGCCAACCCCAATATCGTTGGGAAAAGACTAGGAAGATTTTATAAAGTTAAAGCAGTTTTTGACGATGACCTATCAACAGTTTTGATGCAGTAAATGAATTGGTTATTGAGGCTCATGATATCGATGCTTGATAGTTTTCCTCGAAACAAATGACTAACAAGTAAATATGTTTGGAGATTATTTCAATACAATCTGCTTGCGGGTATGTGAGCTCAGATTAGATGTTTAGTACACATTCAAATTGTTGATACCATAGTAACTAAGAATGCAGAAATAGGCAAACTAAAGTTGAGTCAGAAATATCCTGAATTTACTCAGATGACAATACTTAACAAGGAGTAGGAGTGTACCATTAACTGGCACGTGCAGGCCAGGCAAGTAGTCCATGTAAAATACTGGTGTCCAGGCGCATCCATCCGGTTAAACTGGAAGCCAATTCCAGCCAAGGAAATGGTGGAAAATTTCTTTACTATTTTAGAATTGGCCTTTCCAATTTCCTAGTACAACTGGGTCAGAAATCAACTTGCAATATAATATCCGTGTAATTCCATATAATTTATCGACTTCGATGCTGCATCCCACCCCCGCAGCTGTAAGCGTAGGCGAGTTTACACGAGTTACATTCTCATTTGCATAAACGTTGTCTATGGCATTCATGATAGCGTAGATGGCGCCTCCTTCTCCTTAATTAAGCTTCTCTTTCATGTAAAATACATGAACTTGGTTGTCCTAGTTTTGGACATGGGCCCATAAAGCCTTTTGCAGACCTAGGGCTTTGCTTAGCTTACTTCGCATACTGTTTTTTTCATATTTGTTACATCGTCTGAGTCTCTGTTACATACTCTAGCGCGAGTTGACACAAAACTAATTCAGCTCTCGATTATTCCTCGATAAGGGTCTGGCGGATCGGAGACTCAACTTCTGTTGTTTCCCTGGTAATAACTAGAAAAAAATCTAAACAGCTGGGGTCAAAAGTGAATAAGTCACTTCTAGGCAAACGTACTTTATCCCTTTCTCAAACGCGAGCTTATCAATCAATAACAGAAGATCGCCAACCTGTCCTGCATTCAATTCTCTTACATGTAGTGATTAAGTGTGACTTTGAATCTACTCGGGGTAAGTGACTTAGCATACTTTGAAGTTACCTTATACCCGAATTGAATCGGTTCGCTTTCCGAATACATGAATATTCAAAACGCTCAATTAAGCTACCGCATAATTTAGCAATATTTTAAAAATTATCATAACTGCGACCAAGCTTTTAATGACGTAACTAAGTACCTGCATCACACCCACATGAACGAGTGGGTGTGTCCAGTCCACATTATTACCACTGCATACAACCCACTGTTACGTTACACAATGACGTTAGCGGAAGTGGGTTCCAATGTGCCAAGTCCAGAAAGTAGTCCTGCTCAGTTAAGTTCTAAGATAGGAAAAGACGTCATTGTGAACTCGATTTCATATTCAAAATTTTCTCTTCGTTTTAAAACGATTGATAAGCTGCATTTAAAGAACCAAGTAAAATTTTAGCCAACTTTTCCTTTTGGCTATTGCCAATGCTAGTCCTCGTAACAATGGGTATTTTTATATTGTTCCTGTATTCCGTGTTGTCCCCCATTGCTGTAGCCACATAGGGGCCTTAGAGCTAAAATTCTGAGTGCGTTTCTGTTATACGTATGTGTCTTCCATCTACAATTAATTAGTTCTTACCAATAAAACTTCTCCCAAGACCAGTCGTACTTTGTCAAATTAACTGTCAAATTAGCTACAGATAGTAGCTGAAACGTCATGTTTAAAAGGCAAACATAACGTTTCAGCTACTGTTACTAGCTAAGTATTAGGTAAACTCCAAATCTTCTCTTTTCGCCAACACTTAAGTTCACAGTTAGGTAGTCTTTTCAAAACGCCATCTCGGAAACCATTAAAGCGTTGATAGCTGATACGATTGTATTTTCAGGATAACGTCGCGATCGTCTATTGTAGAGGTATTATTTAGAACTCTGAATGAAACTTTAAATGGACTACTGATTGCTTAGATCCGATGCAAAGAGAATAGATATAGTTAATGTTGGTACAATTGTGGTGGACTGGACTAAAAGGATTTTAGTATGGTATTATTGTGATTAAATGATACATTGGATTTATTCATGGTTTTTTTTTAAATAAACATTGTTTTGTTGATGATAGTAATCGTCAGTTGCGTCTGGTTAGACCTAAATCCAGACATGTTTTTTTCACTTGATTTTTCATATTCATAAAGTTTGAACCCTTCAGTTAAAATCGTTAGCGCTTTCTGCATGCTTAATAGATGGAGCTCATTATTATCATATCGGTATGGAAGATTTATGAAAGAACAAGAGTAGCTCCAAAGGACAGTCCTAGTTGGAGGTTATTAACATCGAAGATACCAAATAAGGCTTATTTATCCTTGTTTCCCATGACCTATAAAAAATATCTGCAGATAAAATAAAAACACATAACAAGCAATAACACGCCTCGTACACTATCTCCATTGATAACTATATTCCTAACTTTTCCGTATACATAGTGCTCTCTAAAACTAGGACGTGCCTTGTTCCGATATGGTTTGAAAAACGTTTGGCTCCCGGCCACAGAACTTGCCTCCATCGTAAACTTGAAAGTCTTTTCCGGACGTGTTTTAGTATTATCGACTTCGGGAATAGTCGGGAATGTTCGGGAAATCACGGCTTTTGAGGTCGATGTGTGGATATCGTTTGATGAGAATTGGTTTCTTTTAGATGGAAATGGCTTTTATAGCGTTGACTTCATGTTGGTCTCGGGCTGTAAGTACGCCTGCTGAGGAGGCCAAGGGATCCTAGGTTCGATGACCAGGTAACTCTTTCGAACTTAAATTAGCATCCCTGAGTCTTATGCTTGCTTATTCTCAATAGGTTCTTCCCCTATACTTGTATCAAATAACTATCAACATCCAATTCACATAATACAGGAGTTGAAATCTACAACCAAGCCCCAAGTCATTTTAAATTAAAAATAACTGCAAATAAGGAAAAAGACATTACCTCCAGTTAAATTACCAGGACACAGTTTTCGGGACATCAGGAAACATTATTAAGGCTCATTATTTAATTAAGAACCCAAACGAGGGACCCGAGGACAATAGACAGACTTTTGCTTCTTGTGAATATTTATCATTCATGCTTCTTTTAAAAAGTTTCCTTTTTACGACTTCTCCGGTTATTTATCATGCTTTGTAACTGTTATCTACTAATTACCTACGTTTTTTAATGTCCCCTCGAATATCGTTTTATTTCTTGCTCTATACTGTGTAGTTACTTTGGTCTTCAGCGTCTGCAATTCACAGAATATACAACACAACTAAAAAGCTTTTCGCAGTGGCATCCGCACTTGGATTTCCTATTCAATTAAAACTGGTATGCTTAAAATTATGCACGATTATCGTCATGCGAATATTTTGAACTTGTTCCACAATTTCGAGTAAAATTAACCTTGCTACAGCTGTGCAACCCAAAACAAGCACCTAAATAATACAAACTCATAAACCTGAATATTTCCCACAAAAGCGCCAATACAAAGATAGCGCAAACAAGCAAATCCCACCACATAAATACGACAGAAACATAAACACATTGCACTAACTAGCTAAACACACGTAAATCTGTCAGCAACGTCATGACGTAGGCGAAGCCCCACAGGACCGAAGCCCGAGTACTGCTGCATTACCAAGATTATTATTATATTCAGCTGCCTCCTGTGAAGGTAGAGACAACCCTTTGACTGGATCTGAGAATATTTGAAGTGGAGGAACATGCTGCTGCTAATTTTAATTCAATACCTTGTAGGGGCAGTTTTATTGGATGTAAAAATGTAAAAAAGCTTTGATCAGTAGAGCTGCAGTTATTTGTTACGTTAATGGTACGATTGGCGTATTTAACAAATTTGTATCAAGTAACTAAAACCTGGAAGTCTTTGTGTATTTTACTTCTAGGCAAGCGTACTCCATCGTCGACCACATCATGGCTTTCTATCAGGTCTGATTGTGGTCAAACGCTAGCCTATGAATAATATCAAAAAGGACCATTTATTTTGAAAGAAGTGTCTTCATTATGATTAGTCATTTCGGACTTGTTTTTGACGTGATCTTCCTCGACTGCCACTAACACTGATTTTTCACAATCTTCAATGGATAAATCTATTATTTTAATTAATCCATTGGCTTTCATACCATCATCACATGGTATTTATTCACATCCATCACCTGAGCGCATTTCATTCAGTATTCTGTCTGATGCTGCAGTAATATTAAATTTATATGTATGACCACCTTTATACGAATATCAATATCGACGGCTCGTGCATTTATTTCCTTGATAACATTGATTCATTTAAATTTAACGAATTGCAATCATGTAATCAGTATTGGATAAGTCATTTTATGTGTGGTGTATGCGAATTTCAATATCATTGACATCTTCAATATTTTTGTAACTGATTTTTAAAAAGCCTCTTACTGTTATTTCTGTTCTTGTTCTGTGTATTATATTTTATTTTGTATCACTACGGGTCCCTTTTTCTTTTTTCTTTCTTCTTTAAAAGTTAGGTTCCAATAACTCTTAAAATCTGATGACGAAAAACACTCCTCAAACTGATTAGACAAAATTAATTTGTAGCCAATGTTACCAAAGTTTGACTCAGTAAACTTTAACAATAGACGATCCTAAACAAGGAAATATTAAGCTCAAACTAGCAGATCCTCGTACTAGGAACAACTGCTAAGATGTTAGATCTTGAGAAGTCGGAAACTCGGAAGTTTTCGAAGACGCCAACAGTATTGAGTTACATCTGAAGTTTCGAATGTAGCTTATGAAACAAAGTGTTATGTAAAGACGATATAAAGTCTTCTTATGTGTAGAAGTTGAAAAATAAAGCCTTGAAAAATAGAAGGCGATAAGAAAAGGTTCTTCCCTAAGACCCACCATTTAATATCCTGTCGAACATAAAGACATTCTCATGGCCGAAATTAATAAAACCCCGCTCTGACCCTCCTAAGACCGAGACGACTAAAAAAACAAATAATTCAGAGACGCAGGCACCAACTGACGTAACGTCTAAGGTAAATGCAATAACCACCATCAAATGGCCTACCAAATAAAAATCACTAACTCACAAGCAAAACCCAACCATTGCCTTCTAAAAATAACGTACAATTTTCTCTAACATCCACAGTTGTATAAGACGTTTCAATTTTTGGTTACATTATATAGGGCGGTGGATTCTCCACCCCATCTAGTGTACTTCCGACAGTCGTTTTCCGAATGCCGCGGTGAACGCACGGCTGTTGTGTTTCGGAGTATGGTGTTGTCATAGTATTTTTGTGTTTGTGACATGGCTAGGAAACGGGTAAGGAGTGGCTTGACATAATTAAAATGGGCTAGGTTATTCGCTAGAGATTTTACGTGCAAATTAGGTTTTGACGTGAATTTTTTTGTTCGGTTGTTTTATTGTGTTAAGTATAATTTATTTTGAAGTGTGCTGTTGGTCTTATTTTATGTGGTTTTTGAACTGTGTTTTCATGAGGTATTCATATTGAAATTCTGCTGCCACACTGAATTGTTTGGGGTCAGGTCAGGACATATATTTTGTGAGAATGCTGCGTTGACAAAAAGTATTCTACTTTTTTGTGCTCATCGCCAAGGAATCATCCTTGAGGGCATCATGATACCATGTTTATTCATGGAAAGGTTAAACAATCCTCCGAATATAAACTCAATTTTGGCCTGTATTTTTACTATCAAAAAAAGTTGTTCGCGACCGTAGTCATCAAACAATACAATCTAAAACTTCAAAGGCATTCCTAAACAAAATCAGCAATACACAAGCCTCACATACCACAAAATTCAAATAACAATGTATTTGCGATCTGCCAATGTAAACGTTGATTCCAAATCCCATTAACAGGGAATGGATAAACGTTTGAACACCCGTCATCGATTTGGAGCACTATTATGTGTTATTTTTATGCTGCGTTTACATTTTTTGATTAACTGACTCGCTGGACTTGCTACTCTACTAATGATAGGACGGTACTCTAAATTTTGGTTCTTTGTGATTGTTTGTTACTAATAATAAATTAGGATGTCTTCTTTAAGTTGTTAATTTTTAATTGTGCCTTTTTACTTGCTTCTGGGAAGCGTTCTAATAATAATGCAATGTGCATGGTCTCAATAAGGCCGGCTACTGTTTGTAAGAAAACTGATTACTTAAGTAAACTCTACTTGTAGCCAAGTCATGTCTAGTAATTATTACAAGCAATTAACTAATCCTTGTTCAGCAGGAGTACTGGCATAAATTCAAGCTGCACGTTTCATTACAGTTCTTGCAAGCGTCCCAGTTTGTAACTTAATTTGCTTACTCGCTCAGGTCCGCCATTGCGATTCAGTTCGTTCGTTCTATATCTTCTTAATTTTCTGTACGTTTGTTAGGATTGCGTTTTTTGGAGATGCGTGAGAAAATGAGATATCTGTTCTCAGATCTTTTATCAGAACGAATCAATCATTTCTTGCATTATTCTCTCCCCTATTCAAAGCTTTGATTTTTTACAAAGGACCGTAAATGTATATCATGATGTTATTGTTGTGGTATAACTCTTTATAATAATAAAAATATCGGTAACTAAGCAATGCTTGATTTCAAATATTTAAAACATGGTTGTTGTCAATATTTAACGCTGATCCAAGCATAGTAAATCATTTTCTATCGATCCGAATGTTTTAGTCAGAAAATAATAATTATCAAATTATTATCATAAGCGTACGCAATACCACAGTTAAGTAGATAATGTTCATTTACAGCTCAGCATTGCACATTAGCTTTATCAATATTGCATCAAAGTACCCTATTAAGGATTTATTATAATTAACTATGCTGTTCTACCTTTAATAACGGCTCTTATACAGCACATTAGCATTTATGAAGCCTTAATCAAATCATAAAATGTTAACGTAATACAAAATTCTACACGTATTTCTCAAGGCCTATCCAGAATTTCAATTACACGATAAGCTCTTTTAATCGACATTTTCAAAATAATTTAGGTGTTAAAAAGGACCTTTTAATTATGCAGTGAGAAACATTTAATTCGTTTGTTTGTAAAAACGAACTTGCATACAGACTTGCTCGAGTAACTCGACCCTTCTTTCATACGTCTATTGTCCTCGCCCCTGACAAAAGATTTTAATAATAATACTTGGGTAGTACATTCATTTGAAGGGTGAAGTTGAATCTAAATGATTTGATGGCAGTAACTTCAGAAAGTAGAATTATTACAAATCTACTGTAATGATGAATTGATTTAATATTTTCATTGAAGATATTGCCTAGTCACTTATAGTTAACTTTGTAATAACTTTGATTGAGAATCGAACTCTGGTTGTGGTAGTTTTAATCTAAAAGGACCATTTTTTTTTAACTCGTTCTAATCAAGTAATTAGCATGAAACAGTAACGTGAACGCAGCATCGCATTTACATTTTCAAAAACACTGTTTATTTTAATAATAAATTGTAACGCGCTACAAAATGTATCAACACTTTTCCTAAATAATAAAGCCAATAATTTGCTTATCTAGCCACTCGCATCAACAAAGCATATCAGGCACTAAATATCATTTAATAGACCACAATAACTTGGTAAAGTAATAATATTTATAAAACAATAAATCTTCCATTGCACCAATCTCTTGAAAGGGAAAGCCTCAAAAGTATTTTTATACCCATTGCGTGTAAATCATAGACCAATCATTCATCCCCCTTTAGAAATTCAAAAGCGAATTTTTACTCATAAAAAATGGAACTTCAAACGAACTTACTATACGTACGTGCATATCAAAACACAAAAAAAAATAGTCGTTGTTTCTCGTGTATTTTGACCGCGATTCCAATTCCCAGATATTCCAATAGGTTCGAGCGACCTAGACCTTCTCGATGTGTACAACAATTTCATAACCAACCAACACAAATATTTGTTTGCAAACGTTTGCTTCCAATATTGGAAGTTATTGGTATTTAGTCTATTCATAGCCTTTTCTGTTTATGAAATGCGTTATTGAACACTAGCTACACTCCCGTTGACACTTAAATACTAATCATCATCTGCCTAGCCTTTAACTCATATGAGGGTCGGCTTCTAGTATAACATGATCCAGCTGAATACCAGTATTTGACATGCAGCGACTGCCTATCTGGGGCCCTACTATGAAGTTTCAAGACGATCATGATTCCGCTCTAAAAGGGAGGCGGAGCTATACAAAACGATCATGATTCCGCTCTAAGAGGTAGACGGAGCTATACAAAACGATCATGATTCCGCTCTAAGAGGGAGACGAAGCTATACAAAACGATCATTATTCCGTTCCAAAAGTGAGACGGAGCTATACATAGCGAAAATAACTATCCCGTTTATATCATCGGAATTGGATGTCATTAGCACATCATAGTAGGGCAACTGACCTCCTATAATAATAGACAAATAAGAAAAAGGAAAAAAAAAAGTATTTCATCGTCATCTTCAGGCTTCAGCAGTCCACTGCTGGGCATAGGAAATATTTCCGGCTGGATCGAACTAGAATTATTATTAGGGGACGAATTTAAAACTACAGGCTCAGCGGCGCGGGCTGGCTCGAGGACACGAAGAAGAAGAAGAATATTTATCATGTAATTATATTTTCCTGCCAAGTCTTTCTAATTCTATCTCCTAGAAAAAGATAACAATGGAAGCCTCAGTGTCATTGGCTAGTTTATAGACATATCAGATGGTTGGCAATGACATTGAAACAAACAAAGCTCAGTCCCAGGTGTTCCCGTTTATAGACAAAGGCGATTCATATTGATATCGATTATTGTCAGTTGTTGGTATTCATCGATTAGTGGAAGTTAATGCGGATCGTTTCCTTATACATGATTTACTTACAAATATGATGAGGCTTTAGTCGTCAGATAAGCTGGATGTTTTGATGATCAATGGATATGTCACCGGAAAATGGCTTACGCCGTAATATTGATAAATATCGCGTATATTATACTATTAAATTTCGGTGGGATTTGTCATAATATATCGAGCAATTATAATCTAATCAATATTTATTACAACCTTACGGAGTCCGCAACTTTCCGGTGACAGATATAACTCAACCCAAATCCCAATGGGTCTGAAGTTGAGAAACATCGCGGCAGACCACGATGGACATGACCAGAAGAGATTCCCCTTCAGTAAATATTGGTCCTTAATAGCAGTAAATGCGTATAAGAAAATAATCACCAAATCTGTTCAATCAAAACAACATAACGAATAGAAACGAAATCCAGTTAAAACCAGCGCACGCTCGCACTAACTATGGCAAAAAACAATATTGGTTGAAGGAGCATGGCTGTTCAATAGTTTACCGAAGGATATTAAAGTGTCAAAATAAACAATATATCACAACATTTGAAATAACATAAAACAGAATATGCTAATATAATGTCTCCAACACCCCAGAGTTAACTTATGTTAATATACTAGTTATAATCCCTAAAGTATCTAATTATAAACGAACTGTTATTTTTAAGACCTTGTGAGAAATTAAGTTATTAACACCCATGAGTGGAACGAAGGGTGTGTTTTCAATAAACTGCTGTAAAAAGTTGTCTAATAACTCTATCGCAATCGACTGCTGAACAAGTAATCCCAACTAGATGGCATCGAAATACGTCTTCGAGCAATTTGGCAATGTCACCACCCCCTGTATATACAAACACATTCGGACGTCTTGACTATTAATGAATTTGTCCGATGTCCACGCTACCCCTATAGTTAACGACTCAACCCCTACTGTACGCATGCCTACCCCTAACATGGCCGTCAATTACAGGGACCCTTATTAACCCATACAATTATTTTTAAATGCTATGTTGGGGGGTCATTTGGCTCTTGTTTAGGCAAACAGTATCCTGGGGCCTGGGGATAGTTTAATGTTTCTGACACAAATAAATAAAGAAAAAGTATTTATTGGGACTCAGGCAGGAGGCTACAAACTTAATACAATTGCAATTATAGGCAAACTTAATCTCTTCCAATCTATACTAATATTATAAAGAGGAAAGATTTGTATTTTTGTATGTAACGAATAAACTTATAAACTACTGGACCGATTTATAAATTCTTTCAGCAATGGATAGCTACATTATCAGCAAGTAACATAGGCCATATTTTATCCCCGTACTCCCACGGAAACGGGAACTACGCTGGTGAAACCACGTGACGTCCGCTAGTTCAAAATAAAAATGCATGGGCGTTCTGCCCATGCATTTTTATTTGTTAACGTAGCGGTTAACATGGAAAAGCGAACTACTTTGCACATAACATATTTTTTCTGGTCGGTAACGCATCGATAAACCCCACGGTTGGTGTTATAGCCAGCAGGTGTCCTAAGTGGCGGTTACATTTCCCACCGTCTGGTCCTTCTAAGTACAAACGTGTAACATGACAACAAAACATCTAGAAATCTCCATTTATAAACAATTCCACACAATATTACACAAGTAATGGATTCTCCAAAAAGAATAACAAACCGTATCGTTATTTACGTGTGCTTAAGCCTTTATTCCCCAGATTTACGAAACAGGCACATTTTCCGAGTTTCATCTGAATCGCTCCCAATCCTCTTTCATCGCGGATTACTATCATTTCTTACATTTTTTCCGTTTTTCCATTCCGGCTGGTCGCGGATTGTCTTCCGAATCTAGAAAATTTCAGAATGCAATCTCGATTTGAGTTGCGAATGTAATCCTTGGATGAGGCTGGGTTTGGATTAAAGCGGGATTTCAGAGCGGGTAGAGATGAATTGGGTAGTTTTGGTATGATATATTCATAGCAGGTTTATTAGGTAACCTGAAAATGGGAAGATGCAGCATTTTGACAGCGAACTACAATGATAACAATTCATTGAGATTACTAGAAGGATTTTGGCCAGCTGTGGGGTAGTTACAGGTCGAAAAATTTCTAAGGCACAACTCGAACTTTATCGTCAAGGTCATGGATCGCTCCGTATGCACTATTTCTAAGAAAGCTCTTACTGAGACATCGGTGTTCTAGTTCAAATTAGTATAACCTAATTAATTTCATTGACAGTCAATACATGGGGTTGACTTAATTTAATTGGACACTACGCAGATATCTTAATTAACTAGACAAGACGATCTATAGCTGCGGTAACCTTGTATCTTGACTCCAGTATTGCGGTTTCGAAGATAGACAGAGATTCAAAATTTCTCAAGTCAATTAATAGTGCTCAGGATAAAGCTATTGTAAACGAACGTTATTCTAAGAAAGGCAAAGGAAATTCTATTTTGAATGGTAAATTCGAAACGGATAAACCTAATTTGATTGATAAGATAGAAGTAAATAATTCAATTGTTGATGATTTTATTGTGTTGCTAACTGATTTGGATATAATCTTGCTTAGTAACGATATTTACAATAGGAAGTTTGAAATGTTTGCTAGCAAGTTGAAGAGCATCATGTCGGCATCCAATGTAATTTTGATGAATAGTATCACGGTTTATGCACCATCTCTTCCTACCAATTTGTGCGGTGCGGCCACGATGTGCGGCTGAACATGTTAGAACTTTTCCTTATCACATTTTTATCTTGCATGCAATGTATCATGTACACCATGTTTAAAAAAATAAAAAAATACTTTACTTTACTTTACTCATCGTTGACGCTGCTAAGTTGAGACCTCCTCCCTTTTCCGTGCTTCCTGGCGTTTACTAGCCTTCCTTCCTTCCTTGGTATTAAGCATTAGAAACACGTTTTTCCTTCATTCAACTTAAAACTAAATTACAATACTTCATGTTTGGGATACCTGCAATAATTATTGGGATCTATCATCATCCACAGCCCGACTTCACCCACTGTTGGCCGCAGGATTTTCTTCGTTTTCATTGTTTGTGCTAACACCCACACTCTTGAGCCAGGCTCATCCTGGTCCCACTAGGCAAGCATATCACAACCTGTTATAAACTTAATATTATCAATCATCCGATATTTGTAGTCGCCTACATCGCTTATTGTCGAACCTAGTCTCCACGTGTGTCGATCGTCACAATACCATCGTCAACAGTTATTTCCTTTGCGAGTACAGTTTCCGAGTGCCACTGGAAATGCTTATTTACGGGAAATAAGTCTTAAATGTTTTCAAAGTACTATGTTAGTGTAGGTGGCCTGTAATCTTGCTTTTGTGATAAAAATTGGACAATATCATGAGAAAAGAAAATCAACAATACACTGAAAGGATTGATGGTAGTTCTTTCTACTTGAAGCAGAATTCTTTTATGTCAAAGAGATGGAACCAAATCGGAATAAGCACGTTCCACTAATCTCGTGAGAGTATGGGATTATGAGCCCTGTAAAACTGGATAAAATTGCATTTTACCTTACACGTGCTCCAAAAAATATTCCACGCGTGGAGATAAAAATAGGGAAGTGCTAAATTTTTAAAATTCACTTTATACTTTAGTGCCGAGTAGGGACCAAAAATGCTAGAATATTAATATCTTAATTCCATTTAAAATACTTAGTGTGGTTTAGAAAAAAGGTTGGGATTACCAGCTTGCATCATCTCACTGCTGGGCAAGTGCCACCAAAAGCAACACATAACCTACCTAATAATCCCAGAGAACTATTCAATTGATGCCAAAATGGCTGCCACTTAATTTTATTCCTCTAATCTAAAAAGCATACTCAATGGATTATTACAATCACACATTCCCACAACTTTCGCGCTTCACCGAAACGACCCGCTTTATGCAGACTATCGATTAGAGCTGACTCCGCAAGTCCGCTACCACCGAATCCGCGTAAATACGTCACAACCATACACTGATACACATATTTCGATGAACTTGCTACCTTATGTGATTAGGCATATAGTTCAGAATTTAGTGATGATGGCAGTGAGGTATTTGGCTTTTGAAGTGTTTTTATTGTTGGGGCTCTGATGGGAATTATGGGATATAGTATTGTTATCTCGTGTGAGTGTTTCTGTGCTTTCAGAGTATAATGGTTTTGAAATATTAGAGTTAAGTGTAGGTTCATGTTCGTTATGAATTTATGACTGTGGCAATATGTCAGATCATTGGGCTTATACTGACACTTGATCTATAATAAAATCATACCATTATTAAAAAGTTACATTTCAATGTGAAGATTGTTAAATTTTGTTTCGGATTATTCATTGAAGAAAAAGCTTTAAAAAGTTCAGCGCTATCAAATTATTGAAATAGATTAAGCCCTTAATAAAATTACAGGAAATGGGACAGTTATAAAATACTAAACCGTCATCTACAAATAGGTATTGGATCATAAAATTCGCACAAACCAAAGTTTGGACTAACTCAGAAGTTTTCACGCAAATCTCGACAGGCTATGAATATTATAACGAAGTTCTAATATATTTACGGTGTTCTAATTCAAAAAGTTTTGGTCTTAGTTTCCATTATATTATTCTGAAGTATAAGAATCTTTTCAAACTAAATTACCTGATGTATATACTCGTATTAAAGAGAAACCTAGATTTTTGCTATCAGTTCTTATACATATGAGATGATTTATGTTTTTGCTTGAGCATTTTCAATCTCTCTGAATCGAAACACCGAAACGAACTCAGCGGTCAAAGCCTCTTCTCTTCAGGCCTTATAAAGCCCTCTTTATCAAATGTAACGGCTCCACACTTTTGCCATCCAGTTCACTTAATCCCCTTCTGTGTGGCGCTGCCCCACCGTATTTCCAGAAATCGCCTTCTATATCTTCCTACATTTTCTCTATCAGATCGTTTATCGGCTTTTGGAAAACGTCTATGTCAATTTAATCGCCATTAGCTTTGACAGTTACTTTTTCAGTCACGAAAAAATATTCGTCGTTTTCAATCAGTGGAAATAGTTTGCCTCAAATGATATCGTGATGAACCTAAATAAAACCTCGTACCGTGTGGCCCAATCGTTTGCTACCTCAAATTCATTGTTATTGCCTATGAATGAGACTACCTTCCATATTGTGGTAAAATTAATTTTAATAGCAATTCCTTCTGTTCAATAGTCCCTTTGTTTTGAATATCAAATGTAACATGATTGAATTTTTGATTGATTCCATCAACTTTTTGTTTGGGGGTGAATAATAGATGAGATATAAAGGCTGTTCTTGGTTTAGCATTCAATCGATTGATTTATACCTGAGCGGTTGATGAAAAGCCACAAAACGGGCAGGCTATACAAGGTTTCTATCGAATTCATCGTTTAGAAAATATATTTCTAGAATTCTTTAGATTGGCTCCATTGAATCTAAAACGTAAAATGCATTAACAAATCGAAGAATATTTATCTATTAAAGCTGTTTATATTTCGTAACGTTTAACCATTTATTAATTACAGATATATTTTGGTGCTTCGAGCCGGATCAAACAATAAATCAATGATAAGATTAATTCGGTCTGAACTACGTTTCAAAACTGCATAGCTATCGTAATATCGGCTGGTCGTGCCCATTTATTCATTACCTAGAAACAAAATTAATTGCCTAAACACTACAAATTATGAACATGATATTCTGCGGACCGTGGGAAAATGATATTTGTAATATTCGCAAACGATGGACTAACCGTATGATTGTTATTTACGATAATCTCAATAGCTACTGAGTAAAATGTGTCTCTTCCATCTGTAATTTCGTAAATTATTGTACCATAATTTCTACCAGCAATTTACTGTTGGATTGCGGCTTTAACGTTACATTTCAACAGTTGGTTTATTCCCTTTCTTTCTTTAATCTTTTAATATCCTATAGAGATATATAGAATAACTTTGTTTTACACCAAAATTGCAATCTCATCGACGCTATCGCTTGTTCGTCGTTCTAAAAACCTAGTGTATTGAAAGAATTAGTACAAATAAGGGAGCTTATGTTTTGCAACCTCCTTGCTTCACCGACCATAGAAGCAACATGATATTATCACTTAATAGATTGCTGCCCCTCGCCCATCCATCAGGGGTTTATTGAGTAATCCTTAAAGATTGTATCTTACATGGATGGAGCCCATCTGTTATGGTGGGATAGTCTTATTATGGTGAATTTTTCTACAACAACATAGGCTTCTTCTTAAGATGAAAATTCTCATTGTTCTAATACATTCGAATCTCGGCAATTTTAATCGCAGTCACTATTATGTCAGCACATGTTTATTGATTTTACATTACGGATTGTATTTATATTTGGACGAAATGTTTATATTGCTGTTAACATAATAATTGTTTAATATGCACATAATTTGGTATTTACTGTTACCTAAGTTAATATCTGGTTATCTATCTATCCAGCTTATTTGTTCCACTGCTGGGCATAGGCCTACCCCTCCCTTTTACACACAATTCTGTCCTTTGCCTGTACTACAGGCAAGTCTTTTCGGTAGGAGTCGAGCTCGTACCGCCGTTGATCTGTCTCGATGTCATCCGCATTTAATAGAGGATCCATTTGATGGTTCTTTTTATCCATTTCTCTTTTGACATGTCCGATTCTGACAGGTTGAAATAGATCGCACAGAATTCATTTTCAGACTCAAAATTATGAAAAGCCGTGACAGTTTAATCGTTGATTTTTTTAAATTTATTTTAAAATTCTTCATTTCAGTTTATCGCTTCCATAAAAATAAAAAGTTAACACGTGATGGTTTAGGTATATATATAACAAATAAGTTAGCTTAAAATACTCCTTCAAAGTTTCTAGTTTTATAGAAATATGTGAGTGCAGCTTAGTTGTGACTAATTAGTGATAAATGAACAAAATATGGGAACTTAAGTGTATGTGCATGGATTTTGTCATGTGTTTGGTCACTTGAAGACTTCAGCAGGATGGGAGTCAAGGGCAGGCAGTTCTTGGTGAATAGCTTGTTTTATTATGTAATGCTGTAGATTTAATTGAAGCTCGTTTACACGGCTTTAGTTGCAAGTTGAGTGCTGTTATTTAGTTGCTAAGATTTCGTCGTTTGAAACTTGTGAACTAACTTGAGTACCCAGGGTAGTTTTCACGTTTCAAATGACGAAGTTTTGTTAATAAATAAACTACTCGAATCCTACTAAAGACTGTTCACGTTAGTTTGTTGTACTTGTTCTTAGTTTCTTAATCCTAGAAGAGTTTTGTTGTAACGTAGATTTTGTAGTGGTTTTGTTTGTGTTTATTTTGTATTTAGCGTGTTTCTTTGTTTCTCCACTTTTTTATAGTTAATGTCATGTAAATATACAAAGGTTTTCGATAAATAAGTTCACTCTGGCGACCCGCCACTTCGCACAAAAAAGCGAGATTTCTTTATTTTATGTTTGTTTAATATTATTGTATTATACATTATAACCTACCGGAATAAAATGTTAAAATTCAATGAAAACCGCATCAAAATTCGTTGTGTATTTTAGAAAATTACAGACATGAAAATCGAATTTATTTTGTAATACGTATAAAATACGTTGCGATGAAAACAAAATCTCACACATTTCTTTCTTTAAAATACGCGAAAACCCCGTCCACATTTTCACTACACGCCGCAGACGCGAGAATGAAAATTCTTCAAGCATTTTATTATATCCCACCTTTGTCGAGGATTTCAATATCACACCGGCCACTGTCCGGTTGTGTAAATAAATGAATCGTGCTCACTACACGAGCCGGGCCGGAAAGTTTGTCCGGCGGACGGGTGCGGTGTGGGCTAGACAAACTTTATTAAAGAGGAAGCGACAAATCTTGAAGTAAGTGTTGTGTGGTCTCAGTTATAGCGAAAAGAGTATCTTCTATGTCTTTCTTTGTACAATATTCAGGTTTACGAAACAGCAAATTACACTAAGTAGAAATCTATTCTATAAAAACAGCGTCCTAATTGGTTATTAAATGAAGAATGCAATTAATATTTAAAATTTTGGTATGAGGGAGAGTGCTAGTGACTCGCTGTCTTTTTTGTACGCGTGAAATCAAATTACGTTGACATACCAAGATGCGGTGCATCCTTTTTCTGTACCTTGACGAGAAAGAGAGAGAGTTTCCACCAGATTTTAAGGATTTATTAACTTACTTAATTTAGAACGGATTAATAAAAATTCTTCATTACCGATTTGGTATCAAGTTATTTCTTGAAACAATAGATAATTAAAAAAATAAAAGTAGTCCATTTGACTATAATTTTTAAATTATCGTATTAAAAGAATTACAATAGCAAACATAACGTAAAACCACTTACCAACACATAAAAAATTTGCTGTCTGTAGGTACATGAGCTTCTCCAAACGTCCAATATGTTTTGAAATCCATTTGAAATTAGTTTTGGGCCGTCCTTTGACTAGTTTAATTCTATTTAGAAAAGTTAGTCTGAGAAGATTATACCAAAAAATCAAAGGTCAATTTTGTCTTTTCAAGTCTATCTAGTATAGACATTTTAACAGAATCTTATAATATGAAACACCCATATTTGAGTAGCTAGACATGTCCGAATAATGGGCATTCAATATATATGAATGAATCGAATCGTTGTGGCCATGTTGGCTAAACCCAATCCAATTCACCCTATCGAATTCAAAATCTGTCACTATCCAGCCCTTCTAAACTAATATTAAAACAGATAGAAAGAAAAGAAAGAAAATTGTGTTTATTGGGATTATAAAAACAGAAACACCTTAAAAATAAACAAAATAAATAATGAAAACCAACAATGCCAAAGAACCTCAGCTCAGCATAATGCCAGATGGCAACACAAGGTACCACCTGACGCTGATTTTCAGCTGCAGCCCACGAGTGCCATACCTACGCTCGAAAACATAGACACACATTAATTATACAAAACTAAAATATTTTGTACAAAAAGTAACTAAAATAAAATGTTGCGACTCTTAATTTTAAAACAAAAAGATAAAGATAGATTTATGTAATCAAAAATAAAAAGAGATATTATTGTATTCCGTCAGCGGGGGCGGTTCGCTAGGCTTAAATAAATGTTAAATTATAAAACAACAGCTACAACCTGGGGTATTTAAGTTAAGAGTGAATAGGTTACTTCTAAGTAAGCGTGCTCCATCGTCGACCACATCATCGCTTTACATCAGGGACTAAAATAATATTTAAACTGAAACGCTACCAATTCAGCTTATGGGCCTTCGCTGCAACTGGCTCCACACGTTTAATCTTCCTTCCAATGTGCAGGTGTGCAATCTGAACATATGTTCCTCGCGAGTTGAGTCGCGAACACTCCCGGGAAATGTTCGCAGGTGGGTAGTTTTAACTAGTTGTCCGTCGTCTTGAAGTCTCTTCATGTTTTCAGGACACATTCGGAGTACGTGTTTGGTTTGCTGTGATAAGTGCATGATTGAGAGGAGAAAATGTCTTGGATTTTCCACTCCAATGGTGAGAGAATTCCTGTTCATGAATGCCTTTTAAATAACATGTCGAATTGGCTAATGATTTGATTAAATTGACGTTGTGATTTCGAATGACAAATCACAGCAAGTATTTTTTTTTTCTCCTTTGTGGCAACAGCCGGATCCGACTATTCTGCCAGTGTCAAGCAAGTTATATGTAATGAGCACAAACATGTTCAGGCTGTCAAACTTCACTGTCACTATAAAATTAGTAGTCGCTTTTTCCAAAGAATCTCGTGGGAACTAAGGGACTTAAGTTGATAGGCATTTGTTCCACTCGCCATCTATTTTTCTGTTAGTAACTACATACATCATTTGCCTAGCCTTTTCCCAACTATATTGGGGTCGGCTTCCAGTCAAACCGGATTCAGCTGAACACCAGTATTTTACGTGGGGCGGCTGCCTACCAAACTTCCACAACCCATTAACTGGGTAACATGGTAGTTCTTGGCAAGACTGGAGTCAGATTTACTGGCTTCTGACAATCCGTAACGACTGCCAAAGATCCACAAATGACAGCCGGGACCAACGGCTTAACGTGCTTTCCGAGGCGCGGAGGAAACTCGGTATGTTAAGATGGTCACCCATCCATAGACCAACCTTGGAAAGCGTTGCTTAACCTTGATCGACCCGTGCGGCTGTTACTCTTTAGCCACGAGCACATACACTCTATCAAAATAAATTCAATTTGTTCCACAGTCCAAACGTAAAAGCTAAACAAAAGACCCTTACATTTATTCCCCAACAAACTAAGACAGGCACCAAACACATACAACGTACAGGTATTTACTTACCGAGGATTTAGATTCCAATGCGTAGGTACACTCGACGGTTTTATAAGAATTCCTTTTTATCCGTGAGGACCGGCGTCTAAAAGGAAAGGAATTTTACCTCTTACCTCGGTGTTGTCCACTTTTACACCGAGCTAAGTAAGGGCTTGTTTACCTGTACTATGTGTATATGTATGTACTGTATAAAGTACTCATTTGTACAGTTGGTCGGACCTTTTCAACCGATTTTAAAAAAAGGAGGGGGTCTCAATTCGTTTGTATTTTTTTATCCTCATATGAACCGATTTGAACATTTTTTAATGTAAACTGTTTACTTTTCAAAATCGGTTCAGTAGTTTGTTTTTTTAAATCAAAATGTCTGAAAAAAATATGTCATACAAGTAAACGAAATTGCGTATTTTGCTTTCCTGTGACATTCCAGTGGTGTTGACGAATTACGAAAATTGATAAAGTACTAAAAAGCGTTAAAGAAAAAAAAAAACCGATTTCCAAATAAAAAAAAAACACTACAAAGTATAAAATAACTTTAATTTCGGAATTCGGTGTCATAAAACGATGAAATAACCAATAAAACCGAAATTAAACCGAAATTAAAGTTGCTTGAGTCCATTGCTATGTTTTGTCCATAGATTTAATAAGTTTTCAATTGAACGGAAAATCATTATCTTTCTGCTGTTGTCCCATGTTACTTGGGGTCGGCGCAACAAATGTTCTACTTTCATTATTATCTCCTGTCAACAGGCACATCTATCCACTAGCTTTTCTTCACTGAAAGGAATATAATAAAAGGTAGAGTTTTCATAACAAAGACACGTTATTTGCTGGTTAACCAGTCATTGGCGACTGTGTATGTCCAAGTAGGTTAATTATACCAGCTAACGTTACATTACACTAGCTTCTGCTGTTGGTGAACCTTTTTTTAATAAATAAATAAATTCTGTGCCACATGAGTTGACTTCTGCCAGGGTTGCAGAATTTGTTCGAAAGAGTCACCGCGGCCCTGGAACGCAAAGGGCTTTTGGAGGAACCTGGATGGGTTTTGTCAATAACAGTCTGACACTCCTTTCCGCTCCGCCCAGTGCGAAACGTGTCTTAGAAGTTTCCCATCGTTAAAAAATATTGACTTGATTTCCAATGTAATCTTTAGTGATGCAGAGACTCACGCCGTTTACAATTCTGCAATAAACACCACCTAAAGTTACTATACCAGAAAGAATCTGAGACCAAGCAATTTCCACACAAACTGTAAAGGCAACCTGTTCCATCACATACAGGATAAACAGGCTCCACAATGTCATTAACCTGTCTCTACCATCGAACATCATTACCCTCCTTTCTATAGTCGGGTAAAACCGTGGATCGTTCACTTGCCCCGCAAAGAATCCTTTTGTAGTTACCTCTTAAAGGATTACATTATCTCTTATAAGGAAATATCAAGAAAATTATCGAAGTTTTTACAAGGTTCTGTATCCCCATTTGCTTTTTAGTTTGGGTATTTACCGTAAGTTATTTTTTTGGGAATTTCGTCTTTAAGGTGGGCTTTTATCAGGAATACCGTAGTTCCGAAGTCGTTCTTTGTTTTTGGTGCAAAATCGTTGAATAATCATAAGTAAAGGTTGAGAAAAGTTTAAATTGAGTGTATGATCATGCGTATCGCAAAAAAAACGATTTTACTTTCTTTTCTTTGAAATTGTTTGGGTCAGCATGCCAAAAAAATCGTCTTTGTCCTCCTCCCTACCTCCTAAGCAATTCCTCTTGAATTGAATATATCTGCCTATACTATACTGGGGAATGAATGTATAGGGTGACCTAATAAAGGCGTTGCCCGGAGTTCCGAACTGGCTGTGGCTTCTAACCTCACGTCGTCGTCGGGATCGATTCACATATATTTCCAACTATGTTTCCCCTAGTACATCGTATTTTCTCTGAACCAGGCCAAAATATAGGACCGTATTTTAGAATGACAGTCAAGCATCTATCTTGACCAGCAGATATGTATGTTTTCTTACTTCATTGGCTGCTACCCCAACATACAACTATTATATTTAGATTAGCTCTCACACATCATCATCAACTCAGGCTAAGCTGAAGATAAAAATTATTCATACTTAAACAGAGTTATTCTATTTTGCCCCATTCGCCGCCCCACTAGTGGGGCAAAATAGATTTATGACAATTTTGACGTTAACTGTGCCTCACTAATTCATTTTAGTAGGATTCAGTGGGGCAACATACAAATTTGGGTTAATTCGAGTGTGATCTGCCCCACTAATATTCCTAATATGTCCCTAAACATTGTTTTAAATAAGCAAACATTTTAAATTAATTTCCCCTTTTCCTCCAAAACAGCACTCATAAAAATCCCCGCCGACCCCTAAATTGTTTACACCTCGATCTAAATTCACGCTGCATCGGAGACTAATAATGTAAGCCTACCCTCCGAGGTACATTATTCAGCGTAATAGCCGAGGCTCCCGGGATACGTCGAGGCTCGAGACATTGCGTATTTTGTGCCCTGCTTATAATGATATTGACGCATTTTGCTGCCGGTGGGTTAAATGTCGCTGTTTTTTGATGTGGTAGATTTTTTCACTGATAAATTTAATAGCAATTTGACTGCACACATCGTGCTTTGAAAAGAGATTGTTACAGGTATGAGTGACGGAAACGTTGCGCTTCAGAATAGTTTGGCTTTGTATACTAAAGCCTTTTTGTAAAGCTCCAAAATCGATTTTTATGGCTGGGTACTGGCTATATCGTAAAGATATTTTGTTAAAACTTTGAAGGTTGTTGACTGCATATTTATTGTAAGGAAATAATGAAGTCTATTAACTCCACAAATTTTAAATTGTTTTGTGGATAACATGATAAAAGATGCCTACCTAGATGGTGGAAGATATTTCCTTTGCTGAGAATTCCCTAGGCTACTTAACAGGATATTCCTCGCACAAGCGCTTAGTAGGCTACCTATTCTATTTTCAATCACATTACCCTCTTTTCTATGAAAAGAACATCATAGCTCTTACAGCATTGGATCACGTTCACTTAGCACCTAGAACCCTTCAGATGATAAAGGCGTAAGCAAAATCCTAAGGCATAATGTTCTTTAAACCTGCAAGGCATCAACGAGGCTTCTCACTTGAGCCATATTCCAACTGGAACAGGTCAGCCCCTGAGGGTACATACAGCTTTATAGAAGTGGGTGAAAGCATATCCCAGATTCTTTTGAAGGGATGTAGGTTAGGACTCGTTTTGAGGCGGAGGAGACCTAAATAAGGTACTCATGTGGGGTTTTCAATGGAAAGTTAGGGCAGGGATAGCTCCGTTGGATAACGGTATTCTTTGCCGGACTTAATCTATTGAATAATGAGCTTCGATATATTCTTGCGTTTAAGTTCAAGAAAAAAGGGCTTGTATCTCACGAACCAATGCGCTAGCATAGGAAACCATGCATAAGGCCATGTTAGATAAATATGCTCGTGTCGATAATATAAGTCAAAGATTGTTGTATTGAGTTCAATACAACAATCTTTGACTCATTTTGTTGTTAATGAGTCAAAGATTGTTGTTGTTGTTGTTGTTGTTGTTGTTGTTGTTGTTGTTGTTGTTGTTGTTGGTGGTTTTGATAGTTATCAAAACCCTCTAATTTACTACATTTTGAGGCTGATTGTCGCTATACTGCGACTTGAATTTAAACCTTTTTTTAGTACAGCAGTTGACGTTTGGTCAATCGGTCCTCAGTCAAAAACCATTTCTAAAGTTTAATCTAGAAACATAAACAAACGGGGAATTACTTTCGTCATTGTCATCAAGAAAAGTGTTCATTTACTACCTATCTATATTTGATAAAAGCTATAACTGTCATCAAAATCGACCGGTATAACAATTTGGTAATGGACGTTCCGTGTTATCAGGATATCTATTTGACAAATAAAACGTTTTCCTCTACAGTACTGATGGAAGTTCAACAATAGCTGAAAATGAACCCTGTGTTGTTGTTATGAACAGTTCGCCATTTTTGTTCTGTTTGTTTTTTGGTCTTTAAAGTTGTCAATGAAAAATGAACCCTATCACCACACTTAAAGTTGCCCAACGTTGTGTGTTAATTTATATTATTGATAGATATGTAATACTTAGGCCAAGTTTTCACCCGCTCGCATGTAAGTTGTTTTACATTGGGGCCGAAGTATAATGGGATCAATCACTCGATCGAGTCCTGCAATGTAATTAAACTTGCATGCGAGTTGCTTTTTCTCTGACGACACGTTTGGTGCAGTGGTTGAGCGATTGGCTGTTGCGCTGCGGGTTCGATTCCCGCCCGAAAAAAAATGTTTGTATGGCCTACAGATTCTTGTCTTGTACCCACGATAGAGGAGAAATTCTTAGTGTGGGGCATAAAAATATCATGATTCTTTTCTTTAGCGAAGAATCTATACATATATTTTGTTCAACAGGAACACTTGACCAATTCATGTCCGTTTCAAAGGGTCTCTGAGACAGTTCAAGCGTTGCATAAAATCGGAACACTGCAGTGGCTCTTTTTATTTTATAGCTTTAATATCCGTTAACAGGAGTCCTGGCAACAGCACAAGTAACTGAAATCGGCACCAGTAAACAAACAATAGTCTCGAAGCTTATTTAACTAGGGCTGTGTAATCAAATCGAAACAATAGAGTCGAGTTGTAATCGATACGCCTCGTATCGATTGTCTCGCTTTATCGGAAAACCTGCCGTCTGTGACAGTTTCTGTTAAGCGTAAAATTGAATTGTAAATGTATTGGTGAAGCGCTTCAACCACGTTGTAGGAAAGGAATGGAGCTATTCTAACTTTAAGCTTACAAAGATTTGAATCACCTTCCTTTCTTTGTCTTATGTTACTTAGGGTAGGTTAAAAAAAAATGTGGTGAAAACATGGATGTGGTGAAAACATGGTACCATGTTTTCACCACATTTTTTTAAAAATAGTATCCAGTCATTGAGGTGGTTTTAAGGATGAGTGTACATCTGACGCCCTCTAATTTTTAGTAAGCTACGTTCAGACTATATCGTATTGTGTCAAATAAATCTGTTCAGTCCTACGTCATATTACAACGTATCTTGTAGCCTATCAGAGGCGTCTGAAGGTGCGATGAGTTCTGTCAGGGCGGCTTCTGACGCCATTGATTGGCTGACACCTGACAGCAATGTGAATCCGGCTTTAATTTCGCCAATTATAGAAGCTTTTACCATTATAAACTACAATGTTATAGCACTAAGCCTCGTCTCTAAAATGAAGACGTTGATAAAGCAGTAAAGCTCAAGATCTCTACATTAAAATTGCTTAACCTTTAAAAGCCCTTGGTGATACCCTAGTTATGGTCATCTCGTTCCTTCGTCTACGCTATATTGCTCCTGGGAAGCCACTTTACAGGCAATTAGTTCGTGGAAGAGGCGCTTAACCCAGTTGAAAAGATCTTGAAATGAAGTTGGTATTGAATGAACCGTCCATCGGCATTCAGCACGTTAATTGCACTAGCTAGGTAATTCTTTTATAAAGATTCTTTTATTTTATTTACATGTTTTCTGAAACTGACCAAATTGTATTTGTTACGCATTAGTGGAAAGCCACCTTTTTTGTTTGCATTGTAAATGGTGTCAACGCATAACTAAAAGGTCGTTGATCGCCTGTAAATGTTTCAGGAAAGCGTGTAGTTTCACTATTAACGTAAATATTTTAAAGTAATGTTTAGTTTAAAACTTTTGTTTTGGTCATCTGAATAGTTTATAGTTCAGTTCTAAAACAACTGTTTTATAAATATCTGTGGTTTGGAACTGGAGAAAAGTGTATCATCTCGCAATATGGGTGACCGAAACAAGATTTTTGGGATAGCACTAAAAATAATACCTTTAATATATTAAACTAACCAAAATCCCAAAAAAATATAATGTATGCGTCCCTTTTTTAACACTTTGAAACATTCACACAAATCCTGCATAATAGCACACCAAGCGTTTTGAAAAGGAAATATATCTACATATTTTGTACGCAAAGGAGAAAAAACCGCGTCCCACTTCCAAGTTATTTCCCGGCGGGCTTGGAACCGGATATCCCGGGATAAATCCGGGTGCCGCGATGTGATGGGACCTTTATGATTGGTGTGGCCCGGTTTATCGCGCGAATTCGTGACGAAATTAAAAGGGATGGAGCTGTGAAGGTTAAATGTTTTCGAGGACGTGTTTTGGCGGTTGATGTTACTTTGAGAAGAACTTTGTTGTATTTTAGTAGGTTTTTTTTAAACGAATGCTTTTCATAGTTTTCTTATTCCTGAGTCAATAAAACCGTTATTTTATTAATTGAAAGAATTGCGTTTGAACACAATCTCACCTGATTGATATCGATGATGTGGTCGACGTTGGGGCATGCTTGCCAAGAAGTACTATTCACTCTTGACTTAAGGAAGACCCCCAGGTTATAAAACTTTTCCCGTGTACCCGTTATGACTGTCAACTATAAATGACAGGCGGTCCCAACGGCTTAAGTACTTTCCAACTTGATAACTTAATTAAAAAGTACACCTCTTTATTGATTTAATTTTAAGTTTAAAGGGGTTCGAACTTGGGAGAGCTGGCATAGCCCCTCCCCCCCGCCGCCATTTTGTTTTTCTTTTTGTTGCAGCGCACAATCTAACATGCTTATATGGGTAGAGGACACTTAAACGAATAAAAAATGTTAGCAACAAAGTCTTCTTTCTTTCTTTCGATGTAAGAATGAAAATCATTAAAAATGAGGGGGGTGGCTATGCCTCAAAGGTTCTATCCCCTTTCAGCCTATATTGCCTAAAAAGTAGGCGCCCGGGCAAACCCGTTGGTTCAGTCTATTTTATAAGCTGCTTTATGTACTCATTTAAGTAATGAGTACACAAAGCTTATTACATATATGACAATGTTTGTATTAACGTCATTACATGTTACTTATAAATATTGTTTCTTTCTTTACAGGTAAGCATCTGAATTTGCCAGTAATTGAAGCAAAAGAATGTGTATATTTTAAGAGCATGGGTAAGTAAGTACGACTATAATCTCCTGATGAGTAGCTGAACATTCGTCGCTTTGTTAGTAAACAAGCACTTATCATATTATAAATAGGATCCTTTTTACGTTTGAAGAGGCCTGAAAATCCTCTTTCAGTCCATTTCTTGAAACCTACTTAAAATTCTTCAGACACATTACGTAGATCAATACAGCCTACAGCTGACATAGATTCAACATAAAATATTCTCAATGCGTAAACAAACAGCCAAAGCCCGGCATTATATTTATATCACCAATACATAATAGGTATCTGGGTTATTACGCCCATCAACCTTTTTTCACGGTTAGGCTGCATCGTGACGAAGGCTTTAAGCCTCACTAGCCCCATGCTTTTAATAGCACCGGCCTGTCGACCCTCAGCCAGCCAGTGTACCGTCGGGAGCCAACTCATCGATACATATCGATATTGCAAATCGAACTACTCAAATAACTGAATACACGATAATCAGACGCCATATTGTGCAACCGTTGGCGCGAAAACACTAATTTGAATTCAAATTTCGAGTGCGGTGATGTGTCTTTCGCAGATACAGCCTATTTTATCTGTGGTTCTAGTGAAGCGTTGCTGAAATTGAGATTGTATTATTAGATTTTCAAGGATTTCGCGTAACAATAAAAGTTAATTTAGTTCCAATTACGAGTAACATTCTAATCAACAGAAATTTGTATAAAATATTGGAAGCTTCAATCAATTAACGAGTTCTAATGAAAACGTTTCTATAAAAAAATATTAATAAGAATTTAACTTTACGTAATAATAAAAAAAAATTGAAGAGCACTTAATGCTAAAAGCGTTTTCGTCATCCGAATTAATATTATGAAGTAATCAACAAGATTTCATCACAGCCAGTAAAGCTCTCCTGGATTCATTTAAACTTGGATAAGTCCATTTTGTAACTTTTGATGACACGTACTGTGCCGTCGGTTGTTAATATGTACTTTTATGTGTTAGGAAAGTGCTTGTTAGATAACCCAGTTTGATCCTGTTCAATTATCCCGAAAAAAACAAATCTCTCAACATGTGACTATTCTTATTTTATTTTTACTTTAGTCAAAACATTCCATCGACGTTTCATAATCATTTTATGTTTTACAAAAGTTTCCATCCATGCCTTAAATATATATTTCACAGGTTCATCTGTTAATCCATCATTCATAATCTTGATTAATAACGAGCCAAATCGATTAGCACGAGGAGATTTTTTTACTTTGTCGTGTAGAATAATATTCGTATAAGTATTTATCATTATAGTTTTAACTATCCATCCTCATCAAAAAGACAAGAAAATCCACCTTTATTGATGGTTTGTTCACCAGTGTCGGCGTTTTATTAATGTCTGTTTGTTCAATAACTTATACATACATCCATCCATCAGGGGCGTGTCTATCGTCATTTGGCGACACTATTCTAACCTTCTAGGTATGTTTTTTATTTAGTTTTATTATTTATACCTATCTCTTTGTACACATAAAGAAACAGAGCAAGAGCGATCAAATTCTTTCGTTACTGACTGACGTGAGCGACTAACAGACAACGCACAGCCGAAACTACTGGTCGTAGAAAGCTGAAATTTGGCATGTAGGTTCCTTGAAGAGTGTAAAGGAGGATTTGCCGTTTTTTACGGGAACGGGAATAAATGGGAAATGCGCGTACGAAGTCGCTGGCAAAAGCTAATATTTCTACCAACAGACCTGCGAAATTTTAGTAATCAAAGTCTTGCATCATGAAAATAGATTCCCCTCACTGTCTCTCTTTGTCATAAATTCCTTTCACTTTCTTTCTAATTCTCTTTCCCCCATGGTCTGCTCTTAGTTACAGTGGAACTTACTCGTTGTTAGCTGATACCCATTTTGAATTAGTGAGTTCTCAGATAATGTCATCATCTTACCAGTGGCTTTGCTCACTTGTATGATTGATCGAAGCTCTACCATATCTTCAGAAATAAACGTTTTCAATTACACATATATCTATTTACTTGTTTTGTTTCTTTTGTTTTGTGCTATCTATCTTCCATACTAATATTAACTTTAAATTGGCCACTTACACCATCGTTTGTCTCCCCTTTGCTACTAACTGCTCGACCAATAGGACATTCAAATCATACGTCCACATCAATATCAGTGGTATCGATTACGTGTGATAGCGTGCTACTAAATATTTCAGCGGCACGCCACGTCCTTGGACTCTCACTGTTTTGTTGTCGTTTCTATAGTGTTTCTATTTTTGGATTACTTATCGCCGCTTCGGATTTATTAATCGAGTTTGCAGAAATAGTTTATGAACGTAGTCCCTTGTTGCTTTACCACCCCCTTTCTTTCAAGGGCGGTATGCCGTATTGCGTACGATAATAACTGAATAGTGAAAATTATCCGTCTTGTGACGACTGGTGTTTCTAGCAAGCAGTACCTTCATAATAGCGTACGACACTAATCATCAATTATCCTGATATTTTTTTGCCCTTTTCTCAATTTATTTGGGGTCAGCGGAACATGTCTTATTCTTCCATACTTCTTTTTCATCCGTTGTCATCTTAGTAGTCACCCACTTTGTAGATGTATCATCTTCCAAACAGACGATCCATCGTTTCTTTGGTCTTTCTTTGAAACACTCCTCACGATATGTTCCTCATTCTTCCGCATCACATAAAAACAATTTCTACAAATCTTTTCAGTCACGCCTTCGCTTTGGTTGGACATTCCAACAATTCCTATGATAAAATATCAGTACTATTGGTATTCCTTATCAAAGAGTTCGGAATCACTGATGTTTTTGATTATCTGTGACTGTGAGTCAGTGATATCACTTTATCACCTGAGTGCTGTTATCATATGCACTGCACTGTTCATTATTACGTAGAAAAAAGTCCTGTGAATGTTATTTTTATTAAAGCTTTAGATCACAGAATAATATCTTTCCGTTAGTCGTAATTTCGAATACGAATTAGTTATTGCGACCTACGCTAGGTAACCGAGAATGTCTCTTCAATTTTCTTTTGCCTTGAGGTATTATTATAGCGTATTTAATCAATAATGTGAATGTTGACTATCACAGCGATTGAGTCTGACATTTCCCTGCGTCTCTTTATTTATTTATCAACGGAATATGGATTTTTTCTTTCTACTTGCTTTGTTTTCCTTCTTTAACATTGCTTTTTTGTATCTAGTCTGCTACAGAAAAATTTAATTTACTATAGTTGTGCTTCTGGTAAGGTTATAATCAACTTTGCCTTCGCTGTATTTTTGATGTCGATCAACATTATCTTCGCTATGCCCTTGTACCATGTTTTTCTACCATGTCCTTGTACCATGTCTATGAATTATGATTCCCTATGGGTTAATTAAATCAATAATAATTTCCTTTAAGCTACGTCATTGATCTAATTCGTTACAGGATGGTCAATACGACATATTATTTGGTGACAGCCCCCATCAAAGCAGAGCAAGGATTCTCCCATTGATTTTCTTT
Source organism: Mamestra configurata (assembly GCA_002192655.3). Lineage (NCBI taxonomy): Eukaryota > Metazoa > Arthropoda > Insecta > Lepidoptera > Noctuidae > Mamestra > Mamestra configurata. The sequence continues at coordinate 128,328 of NDFZ01005222.1, read as the reverse complement.
TTTGGCCTTGACCTCGCCTTGACCGCGCTTTGAACACTCACATGACAACTGAACATCAATCCTCAGCATTCAAAACAGTTGCCTAACCAATCGATTCTCATAATCGATTTAAGTTCTCTGAATCGAATGGTCTGATGGTGGTGCAGTGCGGTGAAACAATGGGGTTGGGACAATAGTGCTCGACTCAGGTCAACGACTCACTGGCGTCATTCAACGAAGTGATGTGCTTGATAAATTATATTTTTTGAGGGTAGTTAGCTTATATTATTTCAGTTGAGACCAAATTGGCCGGTAGTCTGGAGATTGCGCAAATTTTAAATCAGATTTTGAGTATGTTAGAGGCCGAGTTTGAAACAGTTTTATTGAAAATCGATTGAGTAGGTACCGATACGAACAGTCGTACCATAGAGGATTAAATTGAACCTAAAATTACAGATAATATAATCAGTCCTCAAAAGTTGGATCTTTCATAATGGAATTCAAATCTTAGCTATTAATTTGCAATTGGTTACAAAAAGGTTTTTGATTAAAACTCCAGTTATAAATTGTGTAATAAATCAAAGTGATTCAATTAGGACATAAAAAGTTGGCCCATAAATCTTTTACGAACGCTCTTTCTTGATCGACAAGTTTTTTCGTAAAACATGGAAGTCCTTTATTTATTACAGTTGCCTAATTACAAAGATAAAATCCGGAAACTTTTAACTCGGACAAAAAATATATGAGTCAAGTTTGCTGCAACTTGCTTTGCATTAATTAGCGTTTTGGCACCAACTGCTATTCTGATTTACCGATTAGATAACGGAACTTTGAAAGTGTCGGTTGAAAACACATAGATCATTAAATATTGGTCTTCTAGGTACTAAGCCAAGTTTGAAACTTTCGTGCTTGCAATTTCAAAATTAACTGAACATTTATCTTAACAAATGGAATGTTAATCAGGGCAGAAGCATCTTTCTCAATGCTTAAACAAGATGTGAGATTTTTTGGCTTATATTTTGAATTATCTTACTCCTGATTACCCGGTCACGTTTTCCTTTTAGTTACAATAATTGTCTATTAAACGACTTTCTCTTTAACATATTTGTTTAAAGCTCCAAATTCTATAATTACCTTCACATTGTTTTTAAGTGCAGTTAACTTATCGTCACGGAATGTGGTATTATCGTCTTCAATGACGTCTTTCATTTGTATTGTACTGGTTCTTACTGTTGTATTTGGTCCTTTCTTTTTTCCTTTACAAAGAACTACTTTACTTATAGGTAGACCTATTAGTGGAGTTCTTTGTATTTCTGATTGCAAGGAATTGGATCCTTTATTGATTAAGTTTTAATTGTTTTAACTGTTAATTGTTTCTATTCAATTCAAATTATTTATTTGTAAAACACAGGTACAATATAATAAGATCAAATTCTAATGTCAGGATTGCTATGTTTAACCTAATAGGCATACAAATTTTGGATACATTTAATACTTATTTGAAATACTTCTGATTTTTTCTAATGTAAATTTTTATTCCAGTTAAATTATATATTAATAATACCCTTAAATAGAATTGAGCTTAAATAAATCGGACATTTGACTCACATAACGAATAACTTATTATTCGAACTAATTATTATTTATTGTAGTTGCTCGCTTATTACTTATTATGCGTAATACATTGTTGCCCACTTATGTAGCTGTATTTTCATCATGAGTGTCTTCTAAGTGTGACTAGTAGATATACTTACTTCAGGATATAAGTGGTGATTTGCGTCCAGAGCTGGATGTAGAATTAGTAGAATTAGATTCAGCGAAAAGTCACTAAGGTTTGCTAACCTTTAAACAGGCTTTTGTTACAATTTGTATGTGTGGTACAGTCGCCCTTGCTAGTAACAGTAATCACAACAAGTTAATTAGGTAAAACGCGTTATATATTATGAAGTAACAAACATTATCTAAGAGTGACACGAAAGTTAAATAGTTCAACGTAATTAATCACAAAATCACTGCTCTTGTTTAATATTCAACGAGGTCAGCCCGGGTTATCCGTTTTTGTACCGAATTCACAATGTTCGCCAACAAAAACAGTCTGTTTTGATTCCAATCCGTCATTAATATTGATGCGGTCATTAATCGTCGGTTTGATTGAAACGGAATTATTGTTACGGTATTGCAGATTCGGGGTCAGATCGGCAATGCCGGTTTGATTGTGAATTATTATTTATTAATTTTTAGCTTCTGTCAGTGGCGTCGTCGTTGTGAATGTTGGAAATTATCCTAAAGGAACGTCCGCCCGAGATAAAACTTAGCTTATGTGCTATGCCAGGGTTGCGGAATTTGTTCGAAAGAGTCACCGCGGCCCTAGTGGTTAGGTGATACGGATTAGAATACGCCCGCAACTAAGCCCGAAACTACGGACTTCGGGTTTAGAGAGTAGCCCCCCAGGAACGCAAAGTGCTTTAGAAGGAACACGGATGGGTTTTAGTCAGTAAGAGTCTGATACGCCCTTCCGCTCCACTCAGAGCGGAAAAAGTCATTTGATGATTTCCCATCCTTAAAAAAAAACCTTATGTGTTACTCCAAACTATAATCTATTTCTATGCCAACTTTCATCCAGATCCTTTCAGCCGTTTCGGCGAGATGGACTAAGAAACATCCATCCATACATCCAAACTTTCGCATTTTTAATAGTAGTAAGATTCATTATGATGTCATCAGCTAATCTGGATTGTGTTGAACATATTGTTGATTTAGGAACGAAAAACGCTACTAGCATTGTACCTCAAATAGATTATGCGCTATTGTTCAGTAATGTAACTATATCAAAATGCAATCTCGTTAATTTTATTGGTACAATAGCAATCTTATTCCTAGAAGCGACAAACACACCAAACATTGCTAACCTTGCTTGAGTAAAAAAAGACCTTATTGAATTCAAAGTAGACTTGTGGTTGATGGTCTCGAGCACCAAAAACATAACATATTTAAACAAAACTAACAATTGAAGAAGTATCAAGTGACCAAACAAGACCAAAACCAAGCTAAATCATCCCGGGTCTAGCTCCCAAGCTAGACCACAACTTCGACCAAGCAGTAAACGAACTCAGTCAAGATAAATCCTCAAACGATGAGACACCGGGTGCTGCCGATACTGGCACCGGTGTTCCTGTCCAAGTTGTGGAGGAGGCGACGACGTGCCAAGGCGATTCAGAAGCTTCATGGGGTAAAATAATTTATGAACCCTCTTCAATTCATGCAAGACCAGAAAAATAATACCCCTAGACCTTTTCTAGACCTACATCAGACTAAATCCTTACCTGAAATGCCAAAACCAAACTCGATGTTCCAATATCTATTAAGTTTAGACCACATCTTCAACCAAGCAGTAAACGAACTCAGTCAAGATAAATTCTCAAACGATGAGACACCCGGTGCTGCCGATACTGGCACCGGTGTTCTTGACCACGTTGTGGAGGAGGCAGCGACGTGCCAAGACCATAGAGAAACTGCATGGGGTAAAGTAACTTAAAAACCCTCTTAAATCCATGCAAGACCAGAAAAACACCCCCAGACCTTCTCTACAGACTAAATGCTTACCTGAATTGCCAAAACCAAACTCGATCTTCCAATATCTAGCTAGTCTAGACCACATCTTCAACCAAGCAGTAAACGAACTCGGTCAAGATAAATCCTCAAACGATGAGACACCGGGTGCTGCCGATACTAGCACCGGTGTTCCTGTCCAAGTTGTGGAGGAGGCGACAACGTGCGAAGGCCCTCTCCAATCCATGTACGACCAGACGGTCTATTCTGTAAGAACCTCACCGTCAAAACTTGGTGGAGTGAGCTTGAAGTGAACTTACTTTACTCCTAATGCTAGGTCACATTAAGTTCACATCATATAAATTTTCATGGTGAGATGTTAACAGAAACTTAGGTGGAGTGAGCTTGAAGTGAACTTACTTTACTCCTAATTGGTAGGACACATTTGAAGTTCACATGATATAAGTTCTCATGGTGAGATGTCAAAAAATTACAGCTACAGAATAGTATGTACCTACCTTGATACACCTTTGGAAAGCCGCCTTAAGAGTCGAAGTTCTACAAAGCTGAACTATTTCTTGTGTGCTAAGTATTTGAGTATTACCTAGATTTTGCCTTTGCAATGTATAAAGTTTAAAAGTGAAACTGTTAAACCGCTCAGTAAACTCTTTCATATCGAAGAATTGTGAGTTATAATTATAATAGTATAAAGTTATCAAGCAACTTTGTGTGTTCGAAATATAATACCTATCCAGTAAATAATACGGCCTTCTACACTTTATTAAAAGAAATTGCAGGCTATTAAAATAAGTGGAACGCCATTTTAACCCCAGCGGAAGATGATACCAATTTATTCCCAAAGTTGATTAGAATTCTCTCCTCATCGCACTGAAAGTATTCTCCAGTGTGATAAATTATCTCACTTATATAATACCGGAAACCTATTGTAATAAACAGCCTTGGATTCTCTGACTCTTGAACTAGACATTTGGCAAGAAACTAAGGTGATGGCCGCTTCCCCCATCCCCTTCTAACCTAACCTGTCCGAGCGGGGTGCCGTAAGTTCCAAAAAACAACTTCGAATTTTATTTCATTACTTTTATCGACAAGGGGAGCGAAATATTAATAATTACTTCTAAAAGTGATAAATTTCAATTTTATATTCACATTTAACAAAACATTATTCTTTCAATTCATTACATTTACCGTTACAAATATACTAGAGATGTCCTCACGTAATGGTTCTTTTAACCTTTATTTTATTTATGCTTGGAGTTTTATTTATACATTTTGGTCTAAGGTCAGACTATAGCATAATCGGGAGACCATCAGACTGTTCTAATAGGTTGGTTCAAGTTATTTTTAGATCCACCTGAACGCTAATCCAAATCGAATTGAGACTATCGGGCAAGCTAATCGGCAATACGGACCTGCTTCAAGAATTCCTGGAATCCAAAATGGCCACTGTAGAAGCGAAACAAATTCTTAATTTAATTAACATAAGTTTTAGTCAAAAGTCTTCGCTTTTATTTTAATTGCAGCTTGTCTGTGACCTATCCGACAGTTTGGAAAGTGGCAATAAAAGATTTTTCAAGTTATTAAAACTAGCGTTAAGACATCGTAGATTAACTTCGCTTTCGCCACGAATAATTGTGAACCACGATTTGAAAGAATGTCTAGAAAAAACCGGCCAAGTGCGCGTCGAGCCACGCACAGTGTAAGGAACCCGCCTCCTAAACCATGCCAGAAAAAAATAAATTTTCTATGGAATTATTAGGAATCTTTTACTAACCCATTTCCATTTTATAAATTGGTCGACTATTACTAATTAACTCGTTAAGCCTAGGTAACGGTGATAGTTTTCCTTTTAAATTCATTATACTATGATTTTTTTCACGTCTCCGAAAACAACCGTTTAGCTTGGGGGCACTTGACTCTAACAAAAAATTAGCACTTGTAACCTTAATATTTCGCAAACGGATCCTTGGAATAATGGTTTTAGTAAACCCTCAATATTTTTAAACGACACCCCAAGGGGAAAACGGTAAAAAAAATCATCGCCACTTTGCAGTAACCCCCCTAAAAAATGTATTTCAAGATTATATTTTACCACTTTGTCTGCGTGATTAATATGTATACCCATACCAAATTTCAACTTTCTAGCGCTAAGCGTCTCTGAGCTAAACCGCGGACTGACAGACAGACAGACAGACGGACATGGCGAAACTATAAGGGTTCCTTGTTGACTATGGAACCCTAAGAAAAGCCTTTCGTTACATGAGCCTTTAAACTATTTTCTGATTTAGTTTTTTTGAAGTGTTAGTATTAGGATTCAACAATATTTTGTTTAGGAAAGAACACTTTCTTACTTTTCCTGATCGGATACATAAAGGGGCTTATTCATAAAAAAATCAATAGTGTATTTTTTCTTGTGAGTAAGTCTGTATATTCTAGCTTTAGTGACATTGAAAATACTGCCATATAAATAAATAAATCCCTTTTCAACCAAATACACTGCCCCTATGTCTATATTACCTACGGCCCGCATTTCTCGACTGAAGCGTAAATCTCGATTTAATCGTAACAGATTTTGTAATAATCTACAGTCGAATCTTGAATAATTCAGAATACGGGCTTCGATTCGAGATAAAGCATATATTTTGTGCAATAAAAATGCAACACACAAAAGCTAAATGCAATGATAAGACATCAAATAAAGCTAGATAAGAGAGGCTAAATTTGAGCAGTTAAATCCTTTCAAAATTATCACATCTGAACAAAGACGCAAAAAGAAAAGGGATTTAAAAACTGCCTGAGTTGCCTCCGTAACGAGGTGCCTTAGGCAAACACACGGGAAACCTAACAAAGTGATGCTTACGTAAAGAGAATAAAACTTGTAGTCGTGACCTACAATCTTATTCTTTACTTAGTTAGTACGGCACGTTATGAAGACGGTATTCTTGAGAAGGCGATTTAATTGTCAGGCGGTTTCGTTCTTTTTCTTTTGGGATCTTGTTGGGTCCTTTAGTCAAGGATCCGATCCGAATTCGTGAAAATACGTTCCGATTTAGTCATAAAACTGTTTGTATGGTAGTTTACGCACGATTTGACTTCATCCGATTTTTCTCCGTCATCCGTGAGTCTCCAGTTCGGAAGAAATATTGACGGACCAAAGTAGCCGTAGTACTGTTTGTATGAACGCTTTCGCATTACCTCGTATTAAAATCGAACATATCCAAAGATGGTCCCTGAATAGCTTGGATTTGGATCAAAGATCGAATTAGTGCGTTAGCAATACCAGAAAACGGTCCGAGGATTCTAGACTCTAGATATGTATTTTCATTCATTCGAATCGGATGTGTAGTGCGAAAAGCAATAATCTGAATTCGGTCCGAGGTTTTTATATCCGTTTTTTCACGAGTTCGAATAGGATACAGTGCGTAACCGCTCTTATCCCGATTTTTTTGGAGTCTTTTTTTTCTTCTTATTGACTTGCCGTTATCACCTTTACCATTATTCACACGCTGCAAATCTAAGTTTCAAAATCATCATTCTTTTGCTTTAATAATAATTTGTGTTTGTTTTTGGTAAGTTAATTCCTTTTCTTCCATACTTCTCTTTTAGTCCTCGTCTCAGTAGTCACCTCCTTCATTGTCATGTCACCTTCCACGCAATCGATCCTGTTTCTTTAGTCCTCTTCTATACCTATATGGGTTCATAATGTTTCTGCATTTTAAATCTAGCCAAAAATATTCTAACTGCGTCATCATGAGTACTGATGAGAAATTATACACTGGACATTTGACGACGTCATTCCACGCACCATTTAGTCGCTCATAAACCATCATATTTCAGCATGTGTATCTACTTCAGCATAATATATCTTGTGAAATGACCAATATGAATGCATTAGTTATGTTGGGAGTTTTTATTTCTTGCAATTTGACTTCCAAGTGTAGCAGGAACAGTGCAACGCTATGGGGAAGACTTTTGCCATGCCGTGGGACAAATCAGGTCGATAAAAAACACTTCCCAACTCCAAAATTTCTTTTGTAACCACTTAAGCATTGTTCGTCCAATCTATTTAACATACTACTATACTATTAGAGTTTCATAACTTCCTACTATCGTCTTGGGCATCTATGTATCCGATAGAATCCCAAATGCCCTGTTCTTGTTCCAAGTTTAATCTTGTAAACCGTTGACCCAAATTTTCGACTAGCGCCTCTGCCATGTCGAATCTTGAAGTTAGATTCGGCCAGCTAGGGGATTTGGCTACCTATCTGTCTCAAGTGAGTTATGTTAGACATCTTACAGCTCAATTTGTAGTCGGCTTTGGAGCTACCATTCCTGACAAGTCTATACTAAGGTTTTGATTTCTTGCTAATTTAAATATGGACGATACTTCTATATCGGTGTCATTGATATTATGGCCAAAGGCCGATAATGTGACGTTTTGAGATGTGGCGTTTTCAGAATATGACAATTTGAAAATGTGACATTTTGCGAAATTCCAATATGTCATTTTGCGAATGTAGCATTGTGCGCCTAATCCTCTTTATTATCTGACTCTTAACAAAATGACTTTTCATGAGCATAGTGAGTGAGTAGGGCGAAAGGTTTGGAACTGACCTCGTAACATTTCGGTAGCGCATGTCAATCCCATTCATTTTCGCTGATAGAATGAAATGGTATAGGCCGTCTGTTAATGCTAAATCACTTTCATTGGGCTGATGCTCTCATATTTATCCATTAAGCCCGGTCTTTCTCGTAACAAATCTTGATACTTCATCAAATTATATACCAAGTTGAGGAAAAGGTCACATTGTACCACATAAACAGACTTCATTCAACTAGCCATCTTTGATAACTCACCTCACGTTCGCTCTATAGCTGTAGGGTAGTTATATTTCAGGGCCGGATAATTTAATTCGAGAAGATAAATGTAGTTTCTGACTTAGAGACTCTGTTAGCGGGTTTATTTTATCAGTGGCAAGGATTTACTCGGTACCTATTTAGAATAATATCGAAATTAGAATGTCTAAGGAGGACAAATAATAAGAGGTTTCGCTAAGTTTGATCGACCTCGTAGCTTTAGCTTCAGGTTTTTTTAGACATATAGACTTAGAGTTCGCGAACCCTCCGAAAAACGAATCTAGTGGCACACAAACAGTCATACCGTTACTCTAAAAGCTCAGGAGCTCTGAGACCAATAGAGTCTGTTTCTGAATTTTATATTTGGATATAAGCATGCGTCAAACCCGACTTTAATGCACAAGTTATCAAACCAAAGTAAACCTTGACAAATAATAATAATAATCTTTATTGTTCAGAAAAATACATGATTAAATCAGATAAATCACTAGTCTCCACACTAGGATTCCCTGTGTCGTGGAGGCCAGTCTCTTTCATCGTGGTTCATAAAATACAATCGAAAAATACTTAACTACAAATTCCTGATTCACAAATCAGAAGAGGATATCATGACGAGCTAGATTAACAACAGCCAATCAAAACACAGACATGAAACAATACATTAATAACATCGAAAGCAAAACCAGGGGTGACACCTTATACAATTCACCAGTCCCTAACACTGGTATCACCTGTTATTTCCCCTACCTCAGATAAAGGGCGTCAAATAAAGGAATTCCCTGCTACTGGCAGTACAAAGCTATGGTCGTGTAGACGCGGTGCCACGGGTGAACGACCTCGATGTCGCGACTAGGCTTTAGTGCGATAGACGGTAGCGGCTGGCGTAGCTACTGAGAAAATGTGTATAGAGATTGAAGGATTGTTCAGCGTTAGTGGTTTGATTGATAAACAGCTGTTTGAGGGTTAGTATCAGCAGAAAGCCGTAGGGTGTACTAGGTTGTGTGAGCATCTTTTATTGATTCTTCGCATAGCTACAGTAACAGGGACAAAATACTTGGTGTATCTTTCTCTATAGTTTTTATAAAGCTTGAGTTGCTGTAGTTTGTTGCACCACTTGTTCCCAGCTGAAACACTAGGAAGTGGTGACGGGCGGGGGTTTTGGGGAATTGTCTTAACGTAAAACTTTGACGTTCAAAAAGTGCTGGCTCTCAGCTTAATTAGAATTAATGGATTTTGATTTGGTATCTAGCATGAAGTGATGAATATGTTTAAGTTTGTGGCGGTACCAATATTATTAAGATTAAATCATTTTCGTTCAACTTTGTCTGTCCACAGTTGCAAGGCGTGTGTGTCGACAACGACATACCATAATACGCTTATGCCTTTGAAATTATTTCTTCTTTTGCCACGATCTTGCCTTACTATTACCGATATAGACTATCATGTATATGTCACTGAAAAATTGTAGACTCCGGAAGATTTTAATAAATCTTTATTAGATTATAATATCTCGAAATATGTATGTTAATAATATGTATTAAGAAAAAATCGTTTTGAGCGCGATAAATCCCATCCAAATTCAATAGTTTCCAATATATCCGTGTCTTATTAAGAAAAAATTGTTTACAATTTCACGCGACATTTTACAATCTTACGGCGTTTGCAATTTTCCGGTGACATATACGCACATTCAATCCTAAATTACTAGCCTGATGATAACGTGGCATAACACATTTCACAAGCTAAAAATCTCTAATACCTGTGTAACATTATTTATTACAAATACTAACTTCACTACCGCAACCGAGATTAAAATTACATACTACATCGTAATAGTAGTCTGAAATATATTACTTACAAATAAAATAAGAATTACTATTGGAACATAAATATTGTGTTTGCCAATTTGTCGCAAATGTGACTCGAAACGTCTGGATCGTGCTTCTTCAGGTTTTATTGAAATTGAAATGTATTTATAACATACCTATTACAAGGACTTAAATCTTTAATAAAACTTTTAGTACTAAGTCTCAAGTTGAATGATAAAAACATTGTTTGCAAAAAGTGGGTCTGCTATCCCTTGGGGAGTCAAGATTTTATATTTAGACCTTGAAGCGTATGTGTTTTTCTCATTTTTGTTCTTGTTTGTTTTGTCAGTTGCCTCCGTAATTTTTTGAGATTTCAAACATTTTTACCTCGCATTCTGTTATTTTTCTTGGTTTTGAAAAACATAAAAAAAAACCGGCCAAGTGCGAGTCGGACGCGGTCGCGGTCGCGCACGAAGGGTTCCGTACCATTATCTATAAAAACGGCAAAAAAATCACTTTTGTTATAAGGGAGCCCCCTTAAATATTTATTTTATTCTGTTTTTTAGTATTTGTTGTTATAGCGGCAACAGAAATACATCATCTATGAAAATTTCAACTGTCTTAACTGTCACGGTTCATGAGATACAGCCTGGTGACAGACGGACAGCGAAGTCTTAGTAATAGGGTCCCGTTTTACCCTTTGGGTACGGAACCCAAAAATTAACCAAATAACCCACCTACTATTTTGAGATGACTGGAAAATTAAAGCTTAGGCTACGGCTGTTAGGCCTAAACACATCGCAGACCACGTTCACAAGCGAAAACGTTTCAAAACTTTTGCGATCGTTTCGTGTATACAAATTTACATACGTCACACAAGCTTGATCAGCCACGCCTTCAGACTATCTTTTGTGGTTTTCTTATATTTCTTTTGTCAGTGTATTATTAACATGTTTTTCTTGTGCCATTCCAGAGTGCGTCGGAGTCGTCGGCGGGCGCGGGCGGCGGGGGCACGTCGGGCGGCAGCGCCCGGGTCTCGTCGCGCTCGCGGACCTCCGAGGAACCACACATTGGTCAGTATCACACACGTTATATGCACCGACTTACCTGATCAAAGCGATGTTTGCTGTCGCGGCAGACCAATCTTGTCGATAGGCGTGGGTCTCCCTCGATGTCGTCGGCCACTTCCTGGGACCCACATTGTGGTATGCCGGCCGGCCTGAGGTCTGGCTGTTGGTCAAAAACATTGAGCACCCTCAGTTTGGCTCCAATGTGTACACCCTATTAGCTATTTTAGGGCAGTACTTTTGACTTTCTTACAATAGATACCTACTAGAGCCTCCAGGATTGACGATTCTTAATACGTCCAGCAAAACTAAAAACTTTGCTGGTCCATTTTTTTGGAGAAGTTGCAGTAGGTAGTTTTTTGGGGAAGAATAATTTGCTTCTAGGGGTGACAAGGGGGTGGAAGTTTGTTCGGCACTCCATAACAAAAAAATATATTTCCAAGCGGTTTTGAAAATTTAATATCTTAAAAATAAAAATGTTTCCCCAAAGTAACTATTCCATGTGGACGAAGTCGCGGGCAAAAGCTAGCAGATAGTTAAAAAAAAACCTTATAATCCCTCAACCCGATCAAGTCAGCTGTCTGTTCTCATTCTTCGAATCCGTTAGTACCACTGGCATCGCCATCTTCGGTACAGAACACGAGAAACTTTACGGAAAATACACTGCACTTCTTTCCACTTTCACAACGAGATTTATCTTGCCAGTGGTTTCGCGACACAAACCGTTGGCAAGACAATATCATAAATGCACAAAGTTAATGTTCAAGTTTTCACTTCTGCCGGCACTCCCGGAGTGCAACCATTGTTTTTTTTTTTGTTTCTTCCATTGTATTGTGACACTGTATTGTGTGGATCTATGTTCCTTTTATAAGTATGAAGTAACTAAGGTATATGAGGAGGAGCTGGTGGCTAAAATAACAGCCGCACGGGTCGATCTTTGAGGTTAAGCTACGCTTGCCAAGGTTGGTCTGTGGATGGGCGACCATCTTAACATACCGACTTTCCTCCATGCTTCGGAATGCACGTTAAGCCGTTGGTCCCGGCCGTCATTTGTAGATCTTTTGCAGTCGTTACGGATTGTCAGAAGCCAGTAAATCTAGCTCCGGTCTTGCCAAGAACTATCCTGTTACCCAGTTTGTGAAGGTCTGGTAGGCAGCCGCTCCACGTAAAATACTGGTATTCAGCTGAATCCGGTTTGGCTGGAAACCGGCCTCAATATAGTTGGGAAAAGGCTAGGCAGATGATGAAGTAACTATGGTCTATTTACTGCAATAAGTGTTTTGGTTGGATATTAGGCTTGCGTTTGATCACAAGCTCATCTTAGATAGAAAGCGATGATGTGGTCGACGATGGAGCTCGCTTGCCTAGAAGTAACCTATTCACTGTTGACTAAAAAATACCCCCACGTTGTAGCTATGAGGAAACACTGACTCCAGCAGGGAATTCCACTCCTTAGCTGTACGCACAATGAAAGCTTGATGATTAAGAATCAAGACAATTTAAAAGGTACACTACTAAGTACATTGTACTTTAGTGTCAACAGTCAGAATTCCCGAAGACGCAGCGTCGGAAGGCCTCCCACAAGGTGGATCGATGACCTGGTGTGGGTCGCGGGTAGCCGATGGTTGCGAGACGCACAGGACCTGTTGTAGTGGCGATACTTGGGGGAGGCCTATGTCCAGCAGTGGAATTATGTAATTCATAATCATTGAAAAAAGGGATTAAGGCAGTCTTCTTTGGAGTGAGCATTGCTATAACTTCTAAAGCAGTTTATGCTGTGTTCAAAACATTAAAGAGGTAAACATATATTCACCTTACACAAAAACATAAAGTGAAAGCATGCCCAAAGCCTGCTCGTAATGTTTTCTTTTACTGTAGACATAAACATGATACTAAAATAAACTTGTCTAAAAACTAGAATATTAACTTTCTGAACCATTTTTATTAAATCGTGAACATACAAGTAGGTACTTTGTGTACTTAAAAAGCTTTTCAACTCGAGTCAAGTGAAGTTTACTCGAGAGAACAAACTACTTTTTAAAAAGAAAAAGTCAAGATACCTTTTTCTTAGATCCTCTATGTTCAAGAAGATACAGGTACTTTTGTTTACCAGTACTTTTATAAAGTAAAATTAAGTTTTTCCTATATAAAACGAGCTTTAACTTTCAATATCAAATTACTATCTAACTTCTTAGAGTGGAAGTAACTTGTAGTGAGAGAGTCTTGAAGTTTAAGATTGGTCGCGACTCAAAAACTAACCCTGTTCAAATAATCCATACTAATATTAAAAACACGAAAATAACTCAGTTTATCTTCATTTGGCCTGTATTTATTTATTTAGGGACAACAAACAGCAGTGTTATAATAAGTAAACAGAGGTTAGAACTTAACAACTACACTCCTCACAACGTTATCCACATATTACTAAACAGCCGGTTGATTCCATAAACATATTGAAGTGAAGGCTTGGGTGAAGTGATCACGAGGTGAGCTGCCAATCAAGGTGGAATGACAGCTAACTCCGTGATCACGTGACATCTTGATTGTATGGATTGACAGCTCACCTCGTGATCACTTCACCTAACCCACACTTTGACATGTTTACAGAATCGACCGGCTGATCTACTAGTTGTTATAGTACCTTGCCGTATGTTTCAGTATTCCCTGAAACATACGCTAAGGTAGAGGTGCCACATAAAAAGGGCAACTCTATTGCAATAATTTGTCACAGACCAGGAATATGTTCATACTTCGCGCTGTATGTTTCCCTTTTGAAAAAAAAGCAAGAACGCTTTCGACACCTTGTCTTAACAAATAAGTCTTTCTTTCTTGACCGCTGAGACCCCAATCAACTTCATATAGTATGTTTTTTTAAGGATGGGAAATCATCAAATGACTTCTTCCACTCTCGGTAGAGCGGAAGGGCGTGTCAGACTCTTACTCACTAAAACCCATCCGTGTTCCTTCTAAAGCCCTTTGACTCTTTCGAACAAATTCCGCAACTCTGGTCATTTAGTATGGTTGCGTTACTCCACTCTTCATTCAAGAAACCCACAGGTGTTCTCTACTAACCTTATCTTTGCTGTTTTTCCAGGAAAGTACAAGCTTCTAAAGACAATCGGCAAGGGCAACTTCGCTAAGGTGAAGCTAGCGAAGCATGTGCCCACCGGCAAGGAGGTCGCCATCAAGATCATAGACAAGACACAGCTCAACCCTGGATCGCTGCAGAAGTTGTTCAGAGAGGTACGTAGGCGAAAGTCACAGGTCGACCATTTTTCAACTTCATTTTCTTCAACTGTTAAGGAGGAGCATAAGGTTGAAAAGTGGCTCGGGAACTTACGCGATTGTACCGTCGTTGTAATTATATAGATTTTTTCAGTAAAATCCTTGATGCATCTAATAAAGAATCTGCATGAGCATTCGCAGGTCTGCCGGAAGAAATTTATTTGAAATAATCCGTACATATTTTTTTTCACGCTGTTCGTAAATAAATATTTGGCGAACGAATAACGTAAGAAGCGCAAAGCAATATAACTGTCCTAACAGTTTTAAAGGCACTATTGAATGGGATGCCTAAAAGTTATTAAAAAATATATAATTGCGTCTTTCCAGTTTTTAACAAATAAACAGCAGTTAACGGCAGAGATAGAAATAGTTTAACCTATTAAACTCTTTCTATCTCAGTCGTAAACTGCTGCCAACTTTCCGAGCCTATTCTAAGTATATTTGTCTTCGTTTCCAGGTCCGGATAATGAAGATGCTGGACCATCCGAACATCGTGAAGCTGTTCCAGGTCATAGAGACTGAGAAGACGCTGTACCTCGTCATGGAGTACGCGTCAGGCGGCGAGGTATGAATTCCAACGTGCCCATCAATCTTCTTTTGTCTAGTTGGAGACCCAAGTTTTTTTCTTTGGTCTCTAAATTTAAAAAGCTGAAAAAGGTGAACCTTCCGGATTTCGAGCAATTGCCAAGAGAGTACAGTAGGGACTCCGTTATCCGCACTTAGACTCACATTAGATCAGCTGTCCTGGCTAAAATGGCCAGCTTAGCTCCGCCCAGAAGCACAGAAGCTTCCTGGGGGCTTCATAGGACTCACTGCTCCCACGATTAGTGCATGTTAATAAGCCACGCCTTCGCAATCCAGCATGACGTGGGCGGCTGATTCCTCGGTGCCACAGCAGCCGCTGCAGAGTGGGCTGTCTGTGACACGTATGTCAAAGAGATGTTTGTTGTGACATTATCCGAGAACGACAGAGCATGAACTGATCACTGCAGGGTATTTCTTGTGTAATGACAACCACATTCCAGACATAATAAAATTCATGTGTCACATTTTGTTTGCAGTTGTTTGTAACTTATCACATAAAAAACCATTCCAAACACTACCAAAGTTGTATGGTTCAAATGAAGTAATACATAATTGTTGAATGTTCCAGGTGTTTGATTACCTGGTGTTACACGGCCGCATGAAGGAGAAGGAAGCCCGCGCAAAGTTCCGACAAATCGTATCCGCTGTACAGTATTGCCATCAGAAGAGGATCATACACAGGGATCTCAAGGTACACTTCATGATATACTCATCATCTGCCTAGCCTCTTCCCAATTATATTGGGGTCGGCTTCCAGTCAAACTGGATTCAGCTGAATACCAGAATTTTACGTGGAGCGGCTGGCTACCAGACCTCCACAACCCATTAACTGGGTAACACGGTACTCCTTGTTAAGACTGGTGTCAGATTTTCTGGCTTCTGACTATCCGTAACGACTGCCAAAGATCTACAAATGGATGAGATGAATAGGACCAACAGCTTAACGTGTTTTCTGAGGCACGGACGAGTCTCGGTATGTTAAGATGGTCACCCATCCACAGACCAACCTCGGCAAGCGTTACTTAACCTTGAAGATCGACCCGTGTGGCTGTTATTATTTAGCGACGAGTTCCATGATATACTGCCATTAGAAAAATACTATTCTATTTAGAGATGTTACATTTTTGCGATTAAACATAGTCAATTTTGTTCAAGCTGTGAATTATATTGCCTTTGGCCTCCTGTCAATTTTTTTCTTCATAATCCTGTGATCATCACCATGCACACCAAGAAATTAAAACAATATGTATGTCACCGGAAAATTACAAACGCCGTAAGATTGTAATATATCGCGTGAAATTGTAAACAATTTTTTCTTAAAAGACACGGATACATTGGGAACTATTGCATTTGGATGGGATTTAATGCATACAAAACGATTTTTTCATAATATATCGAGAAATTATAATCTAATAAAGATTTATTACAATCTTACGGAGTAATTTCCCGGTGACATATACACACAAATTGTCATTTTTCCATTTCGTGGAGGACTTTTTCAGCCTAACAAACTGCAGGTGAATGAAGTTCCAACAACTAAATTCAGCATAATTTCTTGAGAGTTTTCTAGTAAAATTCCTTGTCACAGTTCTCTGAATGACTTTCAAAGAGGCTCAAAAGTACTTACTTTTGAGCCTCTTTGAAAGTCATTCAGAGAACTGTTGAAAATTTAACTATTACCAATAACATATGGACCTGTTACGATTTCAGTGTTGAAACACACCTTTACTCTTTGAAAATGGATTTGTAAGTAGAGTCAGTTACCACAATTAGTTGACCCGCATAAACGGTTGAGATTTTTTAGAATACGAATCGATAGAATTTTATAATTATTTTATAGTTCACTAGTGGCAGCCCCGCGGTTTCACCCGCGTAAGTCTCGATCCCGTGGGAGCATTGGTATAAAAAGTATCATATGTGTTATTCCAGACTATAAATCTACCTCTGTGTTAAATTTCATCAAGATCCGTTCAACCGTTCTGACGTGAAAGAGTAACAAACATCCATCCATCCATCCATGCTTACAAACTTTCGCGTTATAATATTAGTAGGATTTACCTACTTTGCTGAAATGGTAAAAACGTAAAAGAATTATATACTCGTATTCTAAAAAAACAACCGTTTATGCAAAGGTGGGTTAGCTAATTGTAATAACTAACTGTAATAAAGACTAAAGGATTGTGTTAGTTAATCAGAAAGTTGAAAGCTGGTCTCTTTCAAAGTGTCCTCATATGACTTTAGCGGAAGTTTTAGCCCACATTGTGACCTTCTCCTTATCTGCAAACCTAACATTTTCTCCCTTTAATGTTCCAGGCGGAGAATCTCCTGTTGGACGGCGAGATGAACATCAAGATAGCGGACTTCGGGTTCTCGAACGAGTTCACTCCGGGCGCCAAGCTCGACACGTTCTGCGGCAGTCCGCCCTACGCCGCGCCTGAACTCTTTCAAGGTAAACCTTCACTGATCCATCTCATTCCGCCAAGTTTTAGACCTTCGACCAGAAACTGTCCATCAATCATCAAGTCAGTGGTTGTGATGATAAAATGCTGTTAGGGTTCCCTTTGAACAAAGTGATCCAAAAGTTTCAGGGTGTGCTTTCAAATATCCGCTGATAAGCATGTAATTACCATTGGTAGCTATGAATTTCTTAGATTAAAGAATCAATATGTGAAGGTTTCAATAAAATTTAAATAACTGCCAGAAAATGAAAGTGAGAAGTGGATCGATGCCTCAAGCAGCGTAGACTACGAATGATGACTCTTTGGATCTCGAAATTCCGAATCTAGAGGATCTTTTGTGCGTAATGCTAGCAACCCTTTGCACTTGGTTTATTTTACTCGTCCTGAACGCTATGATTGGCGCTTGATTATACAACATATAACAGAACAAACGCAAGATCTGAAAAGGGCTCATTGAACTCATAAATATGAACAACTTATGCGTTAAACGTTGTATAAGAACTTCGGTATAATTTCTAATATACAATTTTGTTTTCCAGGCAAGAAATACGACGGTCCCGAAGTAGACGTGTGGTCCCTGGGCGTCATCCTGTACACTCTCGTGTCAGGCTCGCTGCCCTTCGACGGCTCCACGCTGCGTGAGCTGCGGGAGAGAGTGTTGCGTGGAAAGTACAGGTCAGTTATCAACCTGCCCAGCCTTTACCGACTATGTTAGGGTCGGCTTCCAGGCTAACCGGATGCAGCTGAGAACTAGAGGTTTCCATGGAGCGTCTGCCTCCCATACGGTAGACCGATGACCTGGTAAAGGCCGCGGGAATCCGCTGGATGCTTAAGGAACTGGACTGGACGGTGAAGCGCCACTTGGCGGAGGCCAATTTTTTGCAGTAGACGTCCTTCCCTTAATATGATGATGATGATGACAACCTATCTGATATCCAACCCAGTAACTGGGTAACACGATATCCCCTGACAAGACTGGTGTCAGATTTCCTGATGTCAGAACTTTGAAAGTCGTTAAAAGGCAAAAAATGACAACCGGGACCCACGGATAAACTACGATATAGTTACTTGAGGCGCGGAGGAATCTCGGTATGTTCAGATGGTCATCCATCCATCTGATCATGAGTGCTTGGGTTGCGAAGCTGTGCTTTTGATGGGTGACCATCAGTCGTTAGATAACTGGGCCAATATCTGCTGCGGATGCGAAAATAATGCAAATCTCGTTTCGTTGGTGGTAAGAGAGGTGTCGGCTTCTCCTGTTGTATTATCCGTGAATTAACTGAATAACCGTTCGATCCGTGACCTCTTTGCATTTTAGCGAAAACTATAACCACTCGGTCCTGGTTTAAACAAATTCATCTCAGAAAAATATCGAATTCAGGATTTGGTCAGTATCTGTCTTTCCGTGAAAAACAATATGGCTAAAAACTTATCTGAGCTTTACTAACTCGTAAACATTTAGACTGACCATCCCTCCTGTTATAAACCAAACAAACTTTCCAATAAATCCCAAATCTCTTCTCCGCAGAATACCCTTCTACATGTCAACGGACTGCGAAAATCTCCTCAAGAAATTCTTGGTGCTCAACCCTGCGAAAAGAGCTTCCCTGGAGAGCATCATGCGGGACAAATGGATGAACACGGGCTACGAAGATGACGAGCTCAGGCCCTACGTCGAGCCGCAGCAGGACTTCAAAGACCATAATCGGATAGGTGAGGATACCATAGGTATACTTCCGACCTCTTTATGTGCGACTATGCTCGGGAATTGTCGGGACACTTCGGGAATCTTCGTTCATGGTCATCTAGTTTTTAAGTTCGGTTTATGCTGCAGCTAAATTTTATAAATAAATCTTGTCAAAGAATATCAAAAATTAAATTAAATCAATTACTAATTAATTCAAATAAAAGTAATTTAGTGTCTATTTTAATAATATAACTGTAAAAGCTGCAGAGTAGACTTATTATTAATATTTATATAAGTAAATTTATATTTCAATTGGTCCAGTTCCGAAGATTTTGTTCTAAAGCTGATAAAGTAACATTCAAAGTATTTAATAGTTGGAAATTTATTCTTGAAAGAATATCAATAATCTAAAGTGGAATTAAAATTTTAATGTTGTTAAAAACACCCATACTTTTTAAGCTATCCAAGCTTAGCACGCATAGACGCAAACTGAATAAAACTAACTTCATATAAAATGCAAAGGTACAAAGCTGGACAAGTTTTTATAAGCTTTCACCAAAACCACTTTTGTATTGGATTGGACCATTTCATTCACAGAATACTTCAACACTTAAAAGCTTAATTCACGATCACACCATATTTTACAATAAAATTAACGTAAAATAAACTACTAATGCTTTGTGTTTGAATACTTCCCGTGACATAGCTTATTACTATAGTAGGCGCCAGATAAATGTGGAATAAAGTATATTGACCTTTCCCTAATAACTGTTCATAGGTACCTGAACAATTAAATATGAATCGTTTTTCATTATTAGACAATGTTAAGGATCACGAGAGATGATGATTCGGGACAGCTTTGTGTCATTAATTCCGTTTTTCAAATTAAAAATGTCAATAATTGTAGGTGGGTCAATCAACCGTTATTCAACGATTATCTGGCGCCTACTATAACATTTACTAATGGTTATTATAACACCTCACCCAAACACGACATGTCCATAGCATGCTATATGCACAGGAGACAGTATGTGAAATAATTCATCTGCCTAGCCTTTTTTCCAACTATATTGGGGTCGGCTTCGCAAAGTTCCGACAAATGGTATCCGCTGTACAGTATTGCCATCAGAAGAGGATCATACACAGGGTATACTTCATGTTATACTCATCATCTGCCTAGCCTTGTACCAGTATTTTACGAGGAGCGGCTGCCTACCAGACCTCCACAACCCATTAATTGGGTTACACGGTACTCCTTGGCAAGACTGGTGTCAGATTATCTGGCTTCTGACAATCCGTAACGACTGCCAAAGATCCACAAATGACAGCCGGGACCAACGGTTTAACGTGCTTTCCGAGGCTCGGAGGAGTCTCGGTATGTTAAGATGATCACCCATCCACAGAACAACCTCGGCAAGCGTTGCTTAACCTTGAAGATTGACCGGTGCGGCTGTTATTATTTAGCCACGAGTTCCTGTGCACGAGCACGAGTGTGTGAAATAATTAAAGGCGCTAAAATAGGTTAATCCGTATCGACGTGTCGTTCATGACATTTTGTACTGGAAGTAGCTTATTCTGCAGCCAACCTGCAGGTTATTTGATTTTTGTTATAGCGGCAATGGAAATACACAATGTGTAAATTTCAACAATGTACCTATTACGGTTTATGAGTTACAGCCCGTTGAAAGAGAGGAAGGAGAGCGAGGCTTACGGCCGTTCTCAGTAACGTTCGTTAATCTACATTTAACCAACTGTCAAATCGACGGTCCCTTCGTACATAAAGACAAATGTCAAAAGCCGAGGAGCACAGTTGGTTAAATGTAGATTAAACCAGTATACATACAGTTAATTAATTAATTAACTGGGTTGTGGCGATCAGATAAACATGCAGTCGCTTCAGGTAACACACTGATATAGAACTGGTTAGACTGGTGGAAGCCGACTTTACTATCCTTTGGAGAAGGTTAGGTTGATGATGACATCGGAATCCGTATCTTGATCTAAAATGAATCCCTGTTTCCCTTGGTCACAGCATCACGCGTGAACGGCTGGACCAATTTCGCTAATTCTTTTTTGTTGTGTAGATGGTTCTTATGCAAGAACATTTTGAAAAATCCGGGCAAAGCCGGGGCGGGCCACTAGTTAAAAATAATTTATCATTAAAGGCGCCAAGCAAGCGTTTATTGTTCGCGCTCTTCTTTACTTCACATACTGTACCACAAAGCTAAACTAAGCTACTAACATTGATTTCTGCTAACCCGTTTAATATAAAAATTACATTTCTTATTATTCCATGCGTACTTTCGGCACAGCGCAAATTGGTACGTGATCGCAAGGGGATGTGTGTTATGTGTTTCTCACAGGGGTTGGGGTGGAAAATGTGTCTTGTTGTATTACTTTTGAAACTAAAAATAGAATTGAATAATAATAGTTCGAAATATGTCAAAACTATGCTTTATGAATACACAAAATAACTTACACTTTTGTCACAAAAAATTATTAAAAAAACAACACAGAAGATAGAAAGATACAAGATAACCTTCTTCTTTCGGAAATCGGTTAAAATAATAAAAGTATTTAGTGTCGCAGCACTGACTTGCATACAAATTATAAAACAAAAGCTTGCATTCGTCATTTACTTGAGAGGTTTATTTAAAGCAGTTTTTAAAGCTCAGACGTAGACTCTGAAAGCCATATTAAAGCTTCTATTTTTGTTGTTGATCAAAATGAAACAGCAACATACTGGCTTAATCATAAAGAAATCTAACCATACGTTTTGTTTAAATACTGATTAGTAGATACTTAATTTGAATTCTCGAAAAAAAACTGTTAGAGCGGTTACGCACTGCTCCCGATCCGCAATCATAAAATACGGATATTAATAACTCAGACAAAATTCGGATATTGCCTTTCGCACAACATCCGATTCGAATTAAAATACGGATCTAGAGTCTAAAAAACTCAGACCAAATTCGGATATTGCTAACGCACTAATCCGAACTCTGATCCAAATCCAAGCTATTCAGGGGCCATCTTTGTATATGTCGGAATTGAATCCGAGGTAATCCGAAACGGACGGCTACTTCGGTCCGTCAATATTTCTTCCGAATTGGATACTCTTAGATGACGGAGAAAAAACGGATGATGTAAGGCGGATCTAGTGCATAAACTACTACACAAATAGTTCTATGACTACTTCGGAACATATTTTCACGGATTCCGATCGGATGCAGTGCGTAACCGCTCTCAATCAGTAATTAACCTTAACTAAGCAAATGTTCGAAAAGTTTTATCAATAGGTTTCATAATTTTTAACTCCATTTTCATAACAGAAAGCTTTTCAGAAGTTAGGAAAAAATATTTAAACTATACTTCAAATTCAAAGCATAACATGCGTTTGTGCTTAGTTTTACAACAAGACAGTATTATTATTCTATTATTATTTGCGTATTGGCATCTACTATTACTTTTTATTTATTAATAATGCACGCAAATGAAAGCATGTAGTTCCTTCTTCTCTATGCTTGCATTTTTGTATCGCTTATTTTTAGGAATAATTCTTTTTTGCTTACCGTCATGTGAATTTTATTTCTTATAAGTGTTAGAATATTGTTAAAACTGTGTATTGGAATTGAACATTTTGTAGAATTAATTATGAAATGAGTAGGTAACAAATTCTATGATAGACAAAGTAAGAAGGTAAGTAACTAAATGGGAAAATCAAAATGGATTGTTTGTTGTTCTTATGTAATGAAAGAAACATGTCTTTGTAAGATGTAATTAAATGTTTACTTGTTTAGCAATAATGATGTGCATGATTGTGTTTAGATGTGTACCAAGAAGTATAGTTACAGAATATAATAAAATACTTATTAATTTATTATAAGTGTCGCATGCAAGGTGAAATGAGCAAAAATATATTTATTATCTACATAACTTTGTCTTTTAGGACTGATTTTTCAACAGTCGGAAAACCGATGGCTGTATAATAAATTTGGTGTTGGTGGTCAAACCGCCATTTTTATTCCTCCGACAAAAGTTATCTGAATGTTGAAAAATCAGCCCTAAAATACTATTACTGTCCATAAATATAATATTTTCTTGTTTCGGTCTAAACTTGACTATTCTGCGGTATTATTTATGAATGTTGCATATTGTTTGTGATTTGTCTCTTTTGTTTAAATATTTGATTCTAAATTATACGGAAAATAAAATATAAATAATTATATATATATTATATTTTCCGTGTCTATTTGTCCCAACTTAAGGCCTGATCAGACCTACGCGTGGTCAGTTATCCGGAGCAGTTTTTCATATTTAGTCGCAAGTCGTTATTCTAGGAAAGCAATGAAGCGATAAATGTAACTTGATGCGCATACGCAAGATTGTTTTTTTTGGTACGAATAAAACAACCGTCTTGCTCCAAGGCTAGTTTATTATTGCCGTACCCTCACCAACAAACATGTAGATAATTAAGTAAGCACCCACTTATAACTATTCACATACAGTCCAAAGATACTTTCGTAATTTAGTTTCGAAAAAGAGATTGGAGGGAAATAGAGAGGGATTTTTCACTCTTTATTTTTAGAAAAAGTCCTCAAGTAACTTTATATAGGTACCCAAATATCTTGCGTAGGTATGCGTACCAAGTTAATTTAAAATCAATTTTATCTTCAGGAATAAGGACTTGCGATTATGAAACACCGTGAGGAGTACAAAATAAGCGTATTTGCGCAAATATTGGCCTAAATTATTTGTTAAAAATTAACCTTTTTATCCGATGTCATAGGGTATATTTTGTATTATCCAAGACACACGATACTAAGACGTTTTTCTGACTCGACAGAGGCGCTAGTGTGCGTGGGCTACAACCGGCAGGAGATCGAGTACTCGCTGGCGGAGGCCAAGTACGACGACGTGTTCGCCACGTACCTGCTGCTGGGCAGGAAGAGTACGGACGTGAGTACGAAGGTTATTATTACATTACTACCAACATTTTTAATGAGCTTACAATTGGCTGTATGTCGAGCGATGTGTGTAGATTTTTTTTCTTTTTTTTAATGTTGTTTTTTTTGTGCCTGGATTATGAGAGTCGAACTGTTTGGTGTTTTTTCTTTTTAGATTATGTGTTCGGACATGTTCAGAGTTTAAATTTGGAGTTTGTATTTTCTTTTCCTGGTTTTTTTTGTGCCTGTGTTAGGTTTAACCCTTTTTTCATGTGGTTTGTGCCCATAAAATATCAGTGTATAAAATGTTTCAACTTTGTGTTTATTATTCCGATTCTTTGTGTTTCTGGTGTCTCCACACAAAGCAAATTATTTTTCGATATCTTAATGTGTATTCAGAAAATCATTTGAGTATAAATGTTTCCTTTTGCTCATGTTATTTGAAGTAAATGTATTTTTATTTTGGCTTTATATGTTTCTTGTTTGGCCTTTGCCTTTCAAACATGACGTTTCAGCTACTTATTACTACGTTATTGAAACCGGCCGTTAGAGAGTTGTGGTAAACTCGTGTTTTTCACAAGTAATAAACCTAAAAAGGAGTTTTCTAAAAGGCTAAACAAATTAAAAGTTTTTTCAAGTAGGTATTCTATTGATTGTCATTAGTGAATAATATTCGCAACACTAAATAATCACTTTACTTCACTTCAAACTAAACCCAAGTTTCATTTCAAAGCCATTCAGATAGTTTTAAATATCTAACATTTTAATGAATACGAGATTTTAGTACAAAACCGGTTCATGATTATTTCTAAAATCCAGTTTCTCTTGGTCATGTTAAAGATTGTTAAACTGCAGAGTACATACATGCCTTTTGTAACATCATTAAAATGCCGACATGTTTGAAACAAACTTTACAGTAAGACGGCTCGAATTGCGCAGTAGCTGTGATGTTGGCTGCTGTGCTACGGGTCGCGGGTTCGATTCCCGCACGGAGCAAACGTTTATGGAGAATTACGGTTGTTCCGGGTCTGGGTGTTTGTGCATGTTTTGTTATGTTTTGTAAGGAGTAATCATAATGTGTTTGTTCTATGTGATCGTTTTTATCATTTTGAATGTTTTTTTTTTATGTTCAATGTTTAGGAGAAAATCTCTTTGATGGTACGAGCGTTTGCCACTGGTTCTGTTACGACTCCGAGTTTAAAATTCGTGATAAATCCGATTCGAATGGATATATCTCGAATTTCCAAACGATCTGGTGCGTCCTAAGTTACTAACAATTCGGCCCGTCATATCACAGATTCGAGTTGGAAGCAGTGTGTAAACGCTCTAAAATTTCCATTCATCCACAATAAACAATGTCAGTCGGAAAAGACAAACAATCCTGCGAAAAACCCTTGTCACATAATGGGCAGTGATCTTCTTATACTCCTTCTCATGTTAAAGATAAAAACCTCTGTTAGTTTAACACCTTTTAAAGTAGTGAGAGACCTTTTTTATTGATTTTGGAGAGTTCTCCAAAATCAATAAAAGTATCACTCTCTTTTGTCTTTTTACCTTTTGAACGCCATTGTCACGTGTACATGACAAGCAAGCGTGTGCCCTGTACGCCAAGCGTCACACATATGTGACAAAAAGTACGACGAATTTGTGGCTTGGCGTCGAGGGCACGCCTATGCGTTTATGCTCTGGCGTTCAAAAGGTAAAATAAATATTACAATTATTTCCAAAAAAAACTATGATAAAGATATTCATTCGACCAGCCTTCTGACTTACATTGTATATAGTGTGGAGACATCGATACGGCAATAAATGAAAACACTGGCAATAATCATTCATAGAAACTATTATAAATCCTCTCTAATTAAAAATGAACTTTTCAATTGCATAAAACGTCAAAAAAACTCAAACTAGTCAAGACTATTGACGAAATATTCCAAGCAGGTTGTTGCAGTTAGTTACATCTTATCTGTCATAAAGTCAACATCTTCTCATAAACTAGTATTGGCAGTGTTTTGATTTATTGTCGTATCGTCGTGTCTACGTTGTATTTGGGATCGGTGCAAAGGCTCAGGCTCCTGTCGTTAGTGTAAATCGTATTCAAAGAGCAGTTGGTTCGTCCCCAGCCGGAGTCGGACGGCAGCCGCTCGGGCTCGTCGCTGTCGCTGCGCGCGGCGGCCGGCGGCCAGCAGCCCGGCGCCGCGCCCGCTGCCAATGCGCACTCAGGTATGTACACTGTTCCTCACGTGGAAGCTATGCCATACCTGCTGTGAGAACAACTATATTTGGAACTTACTCCCGGTTTCTGGTTAACAGAATTATTTCTGAATTTAAACTTACGGATGTGTTAAACCATAGGTACTTTTTAGACAGGTTTTTAAGTCATAGTACACTTCAATTTTATTTTAAATTTGAAGTTTATGCTAATTACTTTGGCTTCATAACCTATCGAACTTTGTTACGTTTGACATAGGTAATACTCAATTTAAGAACCCGCTCTAGTTTGAGCAGTGCTTTACACGGTACAATCAAATCAAAGATTTATAATTTAAGTACATCATAATATTAGATAGTCAAATTAAAGCATTGTTTTCTTAAATATAAGCAAATTGAATAGAAATCTACAAATGTGTTCAAAGGTTGTGTACATAAGCAATAATATTGCCTTAAAATAACATTATTAAGCGCTCTTAATAATATTTTTACAAGTGGGGCTATTTATTTATTTCTTGGTGATAATTATAATATAACACGAAAAGTACTTAAAACTACTACATGACTCCCCGTGAAAATTACTTCAAAATAATAATACTGGTTACTTCAAGCGCTTATTCAGCTGTATCCGGTTAGACCGGAAGTCGATCAAAGACAAGTTGATGATGCTTTTAAGGAAATGCTCCAAGGTACACTGCGAAATTCATATCTAACGTGTTTTGCAAATTGCAACTTTTTGTTTTCTTTCTTTTTGAAAAAACGTTTCCCCAAAGTATGAAAAAAAAATGCAAATTGCAACTCTGAATTGCAAATCACAACTTTAAATTGCAAATTACAACTTTAAATTGCAAATTACAACTTTGAATGGCAATGTGCACAAAACGTTATCAGTAGGTATTTTGCGGGCTATCATAGGACATTCGTCGGAAGCGCTTAGACCATACTTATTCAAGCTTAGCTTAATTCTAACTGGGTTTACTCATAGATCATTCTACGTTTTGTACGAGAGCGTCTTTATTTATCATTTGTATTGTCTGGGCAACGATATTTTGAGATGATTATAAATTAAAATAAACCGAACATTTTATGAAGTACAAGCTAATTTTTAAGTGGTCAGATATTTTTAATTGAAGAGTAAATATGGCTATTTGACATATTTTCTATACAAAACTGTCAAGTCATAAAAAAATCAATAAATCGTAAGCTGACATACCTAATCGCCATTCAGACCACTGCGTCCCCCATATAAATAAAAATAAGCTAATCAAGGACCCCCCATCCCCCTTTGGTGCTTATTATAATATTTGAACGACTCCTGAGGTCTTAAGTGAAACAATAAAAAATGTGTCAAAATATTATTGCCCCAAAAAATATTTAGGTTCATACTATAATACCTATTGCTTTTTATTATTATTGTGTATCGTGTGCTTTTACGTACCGCAAACCGATCACAACCGAAAATATAAAACTACATTCTATTTCACACATGGCCATAATAAACAAGGGATATAAAAAGAAACATTTATTAATTTGGGATCGCTTCTTTGAGTTTAAGACCAAAATCATTGGGTGTCATTTAATTCCAAGGGTCTCATATATTGTGTTAGCTTGCTGGTGTTTGAGTTTTGGAAATAACTTTTTCTCTGGGAATTATTACGTCTCGGAAGAGACGACGGGTTGCCAATAAAATTGATTCGTTTTTTTCTGATATAATAGGGTGGTCCATTTTGGGTTCTAATACACCCTGTAATGAACTGTCAAGTTGATTCACAATGCCAAATACAACGAGGTGCCAAGTTATAGAACAACGAAGTGCCAAGTTAGGGTATAACGTTCAACTAGGCTACTTAACCCCACTGAGCTCCTCCTCACAGCTCACTGAGCGTGAGCGTTTGAGCTGTGCAGAACAGCCTAGACAGGTCTTATTCTTATGGGGTACTAAGTTTGGGTACAAAGGTCACGTTAGGGCACCGTACGGTTGTGATCAGTTTCGCTTTGGGCCCGTGGTGTAACTGTGTGGACGGTAGGCGCGGGCGGAGGCGCGGGCGGCTCGCCCGGCCACCGCGGCGTGCAGCGCTCCATCTCCGCCTCCGCGCGCCCCGCCGCCTCGCGCCGCGCCTCCTCCG
>NDFZ01005222.1:76840-99217 GCA_002192655.3 Mamestra configurata | reverse complement strand
CTCTCTATACAAACACCCTCCTCACCTACCCATATACATGACTACTCTCTCTATACAAACACCCTCCTCACCTACCCATATACATGACTACTCTCTCTATACAAACACCCTCCTCACCTACCCATATACATGACTACTCTCTCTATACAAACACCCTCCTCACCTACCCATATACATGACTACTCTCTCTATACAAACACCCTCCTCACCTACCCATATACATGACTACTCTCTCTATACAAACACCCTCCTCACCTACCCATATACATGACTACTCTCTCTATACAAACACCCTCCTCACCTACCCATATACATGACTACTCTCTCTATACAAACACCCTCCTCACCTACCCATATACATGACTACTCTCTCTATACAAACACCCTCCTCACCTACCCATATACATGACTACTCTCTCTATACAAACACCCTCCCCACCTACCCATACATGACTACATTATCTATACAAACACCCACCCCACCTACCCATAGACATGACTACACACTCTACACAAATACACAACCCCACCGCATATACACGACAACACTCTAAACAAACACACGCTTCACCACATATAAACGACTATACTATTTTAAAAAACATACACCCCCTACACCTTAAACAGAAGAACACGATATAAACACATCCACCCCCGCCACATATACACGGCACCCCTATAAAACACACCACCCCCAATCCATATACACGATGACGATCTATACAAGCACACATCCCCACTCTATATACACGACAGCAATATCTTTTGTATGAACAACACTCCCGCCACAACTTGCATACACCATAAACTCTGGTTTGTGGTGTATGTGTGTTAATGAACGCGACACACATGTATGCTATAATATAGAAATAGATCCTGAGAAACGAAAACAAGACTAAGAAAATGTGAGAGATACAAAAACACATTTGAATTAAAAATATTACACTCGATAGTGTAATATTGTTAAAAGAGAAGAGCTAAATATAACATACAACCTCTACAAAACAAACTCAATAAACTAAATGATACTCACAATATTAATAAGTAGTGTTATTTATTTCCGTTACTTTTTCCACGACACCGATGTCTTGAAAGAAAAGTATTATCAAATTAGTTTAGCTTTGCTTCTTACGGCCAGTTTCAATAACATAACTACCTTTAACCAACTGTCAAATTAGCTACCAACACGTCATGTTTGAAAGGCAAACATGACGTTTCAGCTACTGTTGTTAGCTAATTTGACAGTTGGTCAAAGGTAGATAGAACGTTATTGAGATCGACCGTTAGTCGCAGATTTAAAAAAAAACTATTCTTAAAAATATTTGTAGTGTCGTTGAAAAAGTACTGTAAGCGTAGTTTTAGTCCATGTCGCTTCTTGTTAAGCGTGATATTTCTTTGGTGACTAATATTCAGTCAAAAACACATACCTTTTGTTATTTATTCACTAGCACTGCACTAGGCTACAAAATATTATATACTTTTATCATGGGTGATTGGCATTTTTTCAGCTAAATAATTAACAAAGGCTTACTTCATAGACAATCATTTCGAAATGAACAAAATTATACTGCTTTTTTGTGTGTATTTCATTGGTAATTCAAAAGTGAATGTTAGTACTTCAATAAAATAAAACATGTCAAATTAGCAAGAATAACCAAAGGCCAAGGCCCATCAAGCCGCCATCTTCAATTTCTAAATCGAATTGGATTCCAATCTGTATCAAATATAATTGAGAGCAAATTGACACTTTTTCAAATCAAATTCTGTTTAAATAGGTGACAGGATTTTAATACATCATTTGCATGAAAAGTTGGTGAAAACACGGTTTTATTTCACAAAAACTTACAAATGCACTTTCGCTTTGCACTCAACAGATGTCGCTGTACTAAACTTTTTGTCAGTAAATAGTTCAGGAAAATGGTTGTTCAGGCATCTGCAATGTACTGTCAACAAAAGACGATAGTAACCAGGCAGCTAATTTTAGCTCGTCGTATCAGCAGAGGGGCAATTCGCATTTTTTAAGGAGATTGCGCACTCGCATCGCAGTCGCAAACTGGCAAAGACACCTCTTATTTCCCTTTATTACGACATTGATTGACGCTGCGATATGAGTTCAAACGATTTTTAAGTACGGTAATTAGCCTTTTAGTACCCAGCGGTACCAGTGGAAACTTGCTTGCCTGGTAACTAATCAATTTTGTTGAGTGTACTTTCAGAAGTTATTAAAATGTGTGTCTTAAGTAATAAGATGGTATTCCTTCAGTAGGTACAACCACGACTGCTGCGAACAACACCACATCCACGGCTACTACAACGACCTCCAATTTTAAAAGACAGGTAAGTTGTTTTTCTGTGTTTTTGGTTTTTGAAAGAAAGAAGAAAGATTTTTTTTTACTTGATTCTTTTTCCAAGAATTGTTTGTCTTATTCTTCATCCAGCTTATTTTTTTTCGAAATTTCAAGGTTGGCTCTTGGTATGAGTACAATGTCCCCTTTTAGATTTTGTGTTATTCTTGTAACACCCTGAATAAAGGTCTGGGAAACGCTCTACATTGGAAATCATTCCTACCATTGTTCTATGACACTTGTGAGACAGTGGCGTTGTTGAAAATTGGACGACCCGGGTAAAATATGAAACAGGGTGTAACAGAAATAACGCAAAAATTAAAAGGGATCGTTGTACTCATCATTATGAACTACTTTTACAATGGGACTAACCCTGACATTCCGAAAATAAAAGTATGGGGCAGTTGATTTTATTTACGATTCCACTTTGTAATGACTACAAACTCAAACGACGTATTAATTGTTCCAGAACACAATTGACTCGGCGTCTATCAAGGAGAATACAGCGCGGATCGCTCAAATGCAGGTACGAAAGGTATAACAAAGATGTTCTTCATTTTATCCTCCCTTTGTGTGCTGTATCGTATCAGGTTTTGGGTATTCGTAGATATAGTTTAGTTTGTAGTGCAAGATGGCGCGGCGTGACGAGATTATGTGTGCACTTTTCGAATCTGTTTTGTCCCCCTGTTGGGCTTAGATCTTCCCTATTATTATAACGTTCCAATTTTCCTGGTGTGCTGCACTTAAAAATATAGAAAAAATTTGGTTGTCTGTAAAATCGGTTGACGGACGATAGTTTAACGTGACAACGTCATAACAAAACATTGATGAAATGATCGTAACGTTACAATGAGCGTAACGTTCCAATGAGCGTAACGTTCCAATGAGTCATCCTTTTTCGTGCGTGCAGCCGGCGTTCATCGATTTATTAGGCGTTGTCACGTCAAAAAAAAACTAGAGCATGAAGGGAAGAAATATAAATATTGTATTAAGTGTGCGGTTAATTTATTACCCGCTTATTCTGAACCATGAATAATAAATAGAATTTTTATGTCAGATACACATAGAACTTTCATTTAGATATTAGAAGTAGTTGTAGAAATGTACATCCAGTATCTAACTACTTACTTTTATTTTACAATTGTATGTATTACTAGCTTTTGCCCGCGACTTTGTACGCGCACATCCCATTTTTCCCGTTCCCGTAGGAATTTCGCGACGAATTATACACCTTCTTCGAGAATAACCCCATCCATTGGTTGCATGAAAATCGGTGCAGTAGTTTTAACAGACAGACAGACAGACGCGGCGGAGGACTTTGTTTTATAATATATAGTGATAGTGCATTTTCTCGTCACGACGCGTTACAAATAAGTAATCGGATATGGAACTTATAACACAAAAATAAGATACATATTTCCGTAAAAGTTTTTAGGTCGTTTGGACACGATACATATGTCGACGGCGGGTAATACATCGTAATACGTCTCGGTGCAGCAGCAACCATAGAGCTTGCCGTCGCATCGCGCCGCGTCGTGTGTGTTCCTGTGCTTGTCTATGGACTCTGCTTTGTATGAAATGATACCAATGTTTTCAGAACTTAATTTTAGAAAAATCATACATAGCGCTGTACTTGGCATTGAGTTTATCTAGCGAGTAATGTGTGAGCACATTTTTTACAGGGAATAAAGATACGCTTTAGAGGCCGTTCCAGTATTACGTAAAAATAATAGAGTAGAATAGAAAACAATTATAAAAATATTGCTCTTTGGTGTTACGCCATTTTTACTAGTAAAGTACAATGGCGAAATCTTAGCTGACTTAAATTTGTGCATTTGTGTGAGTGGAGTAACTTATATATTAGGTTGGCGCAGTGATTGATTGGGGGAAAATAAATGCCCAAATCTAAAAAAAAATTGCTTTGATATTGACTGTTGGTTTATGCATATACTCACTAGCTGTGCCCGCGACTTCGTCCGCGTGGAATAATGTATTTGGGTAGCATTTTTAGTTATTTAGGCTAATCTTTTAATGTCATATTTATTTATATCGAATCAACAGCCTAAAAGTAAGTTTCAAGCTTCTAAGCTAAAAATACTACCATACAACTTTTCATCCCGGCAGGGATGAAAAGCAACCCCTGACAACCCTTTTTTCGCATCAAAAAGTAGCCTATGTCCTTTCTCAGGCTCTAGAATATTTGTAAGGCGTAGCAATTTAATCTCAGCTAAACCAATGTATGGGTGGCTGCCATTGTTCTTTGGAATTGTAAATTGTCATCTTATTGTTTTGTTACATTGCCAGATCACATTATGTGGCTAATTCTTTAAAATTAAAAAAATATTGGAATGTTTCCACCTTCAATTAGTCCATTACTTGAACAGCTCCCTCCCTATCAACCAGGTACAGAGCACGACCCGGCCGTCGTCAGCGGCGCCTAAGTTGGAGCCGCGCTCGCGCACGCTGACGGGTGGAGCGCGCCGCACGCAGACCTACGAGCCGCCGCCGCCGCAGCCGCCCAAGCTGTCACCCGCACATGATGCGCCCAGGTAAATAGCGTTCCAGCATACTAGAATCTGTGGGACTACCTAGGAACCCTAACAAGGATGTTAGGTTGCGCATATCATCGAGTCTTCACCATCAGAGCTTCCTACACTGCCGCCAGAACACGATGCTCCCAGGTAAATAGATAAATGAATGCTCTGTATTCGCCATCTTCCTAGCCTTTGTGCGGGTTTGCTCCCAGTGTAACCAGATGCAGCGGTATACCAGTATTTTCCGTGGTACGACGATACACTGGTCGCTCTCCGCCAGGTAACCCACCGGTCTTGAGTGGAGACTTCGAATGTACCGGTCGATTCTGACAACATGCCGAAGTGAAGGCTTGGGTGAAGTGATCACGAGGTGAGCTGTCAATCCATATAATCAAGATGGAATGACAGCTGACTTCGTGATCACATGACACCTTGATTCGACATGTTTACAGAATCGACCGGCAGAAAGTGTAATGTAGGACGATCTCAACACCAGGAACAGCAGGGTGGCTTTGTAGCAGCTGAATTAAATTTTTCGAAGATCAAGTTCAAGGGCTTTGTATTGAAGAGGTTCATGACCAACAGTGGAATGCGTAGATGACGATTGCCTAGAATAAATTCAGCATTTACACTGTTGGATCTCATAGTATACAAATCTTCGAAATCGTTGGTAAAGTATGAAGTTGTTCTGGGTCATATTCCTCATATGTTTGAAGTATTTTTTACCATGTAAAGTATCTATCAAATTTTACTTTTAATCGATAAAATATTATTTTAGTCAAAATGTGTGTCCTCGTCTCGTTTGTGTCCAAATGTTTTAAAATATTTGTCTATGTCTCTTATCATTATGATTACTTATATTATTATGTGACAAAACGCCCCTTAAACACATAAAACATAAAGTAACAATTCTATCTTACATACCTATATTATAAAGTATATATATTTACTCCAATTTACACTGTATATATATCCGAAATATATATCTATAAAACGCATGAGAAGGGACTAACAGCATGCTTGACCGACGCACTAAACAGCGGCGTCCCGGCGGCCGACACTAAAAACGGGACCGGGACTACCAGCAACGGGTCCACCGGTACCACTGGTACTGGAACCACTCCCGGGGCGAAGACCCACGTGAAAAGTGCGTCGATCTCGTCCGCCAGCGGAGCCCCACCGCTTGGCGCCGACTCGCAGCCGCACAACGCGTCCGCAAGGGACCTCGCACAGCCGCGCCCGAGGTACCGATAGATACCAATACTGGTACCGATACTCAAAGCTTCGCGGTAGTCGCTTCGTGCTGGTTTTGTTTTAAGCTTTGGTTCTGACTCCTGACAGTCGGGTTTGTTTTGGTTCGGCTTTGATGCTAGTACGGTACACGGTAAAAAAGGCATATCGTAAAAAAATCTTTAGCTTTGTATATTGTCGATTCTGTCACTTATATTTATGTTTGGGTTCGTTTCCGCTTAAAGCTGCGTTTCCACCAGAGATGTGCCAGGATGCGTCGCGAGAGACGTGTGTTAATAACCAATAGAATCGCTACGCTGAGCGAGGCTAGATAAATGAAGCGATTCTATTGGTTCTTAACAAACACATCCGTCGCTACGCATCCTCGCACATTCTGGTCGAAACGCAGCCTAAGTGTGACAAGCGGGTCGAGACGGGGACTTGCAGAAATTGACCAACAACATAGGAAACGAAAAACGCGATGTGGTTTCCAGCCAATGTGTTTTGTCGATTCCCGATCGCCTCCGCTCCGCTTATAACCGCTTCAGTGGAAACAAACCCTGACAGTTATTTTTTTTGCGTCCTATAGCTCGATATGCCATATTGACTGCCGTGTATTGTAATGTAGTTTTTTTATTCGTTTAAAGGTTTTATTTTTTCTTGGTGATGTTCGTCGTTTAGTTTTCCTGAAAGGATTCGCTGTTGCGGTGACTATCTGCTTGTTTTCACAGATATTATGCTTGGCCGTATTTACAGCATCAGTTCTGGTTGAATTTATTGAGCATTTTTTTTTCCTTTTTATTGGCTTAAACACAATACTAATCAAGCTATCGCAGATTGGAAAACTTTATTTTTATTTTTTCGCACTATTTGTTTTTTTTTTTGTTATTATGATAGAGTGGGATTTAGTTTTTCTTTTTCAGATTGATGTTTTGTTACTAAAATTATTTTCTTTTAAAACCAGACTGGTATCTTTAGTAGCCGTAGTGGTAGAGGTATATAAATAATATTTGTAATTTATTTATTATCTTGTAAATATTTCCTTTTATTTATTTTATAATATACCCTATAATTTTACTTAATATATTTTCCAATTTATTTTTTATTCCCTATGTTATCTGGCACAGTATTTTGTGTTATTTTTTGTCATCACTGTCGTAGACGTAGTCCGTCAGTTTATAAAATGGCGAGTATGTATAAGTATATATTATAAATATAAATTGTTTCGTTCCAGCCTGAACTCTCAAGTATCGACGGGTGGAGGAGCGACGGGTGCGCGGAGGGAGTTCCCTAATCCTCTGGTGTTCCCCAGGAATGTACCTTCGAGGTCAACATTCCACTCAGGTAAGATATTATTGCCATCATCATCATAGAAAAGAGGGTGGAGTGGAAGGGACATGGTTAAGAAAGCCTCCACCTTGGCTTTAATTTAATATAAAAAATAAAAAAAAACTTTTGCCCAATATACGGTGGCGAGAACGGCCCAGAAAGCGGTGGCGAGATGACATGGACGCGCACATGGCGCAAGAGAGTTGAAGATATGGGAGAGGGCTCCGCCCAGCGGTGGGACAATGACGAAAGGAAATGTGCCCCAACATAAAAAAACCGCTGGGCAGAATTGAACCTACTGCAAAAGTTGTCCCTTCCACCCTGCATGTTTTTTAACAAAAAATGGTTAAAAACTGAGCCTCTCTGATGTCTCATTATAGTGAAATTAAGCCGTCGTCGCACACCCGAGGAACTCGACTTCAACTCCACTCAAAGTAAAGCATTGGATTTAAACAGCAAATTAAATATGCTACATGTGAACGATTGTTACAAATTGGTGTACGTCCGTCACAGACTCTGGATGAATGAATGTAAACGGGGATTTTTCCTGTATAGAAAAATAATAATTAATTTAGTTGCCACTTGAAAAAAAAATATTGGACACGATGTTTTTGAATTTTCAAATCATAAAATTGACTATCCTAACCTACGGTGCTGAGATCTGGTCACTCATCGAGTCGCAAAAGTACCGCCTTTGGGGTATGTCACAGAGCAATGTAGCACAGTATTCTAGGTTTGAAAAGAATTAATAGAGTACGGAACACAACGGTGCGCTCCAAAACAGGTATCATAGACATGAGTAAAAAAGCTGCCAGGCTGTAATGGGAGTGGGTGGGTCGCACCGGCCGCATGCATAGTGACCGTTGGGCAAAAGTCTCCACGCAATTGGTGCCAGAGGAATATGGTGTCGCCGAGGCCGGCCCAGAAAGCGGTGGCGATGATCTGACGCACACCACGAAGGCTGGTTCGAGGTGGCACAAGAAAAGAATGTCTAGAAGGATATGGGGAGACCTTTGCCCAGCAGTGGGACACAATAGGCTAATAAAAAAATAAAATGAAAAAATTGACAAAAATAAAGCTCATCACAGATCAAAAGGCTGGCGTGACGTCGCTCGAGATTTCAATGCACTGTATCGTCTTCATTTTTTGTTTACGGGGAAAAGAAAGGATACATGTCCAATATTTTTTGGTTATGTAACTGACAGAATAAGCCAAAGAAGAAAAAAAAAACTGACAGAATAAATTGATTTTACAGGAAAATACCCTAATTGTAAATGCTGCTATGTTTGTTAAATGTGTTTGAATGAATGTTTGTATTAACATGTATGTTACTATTTTGTGCCTTGTTATAAGCAATAGGTTCCTTGCAGATAACTGTTGATGTATGTACTATTCACCTCTGGCTTAGGCTGCGCTTCCACCAGAGATGTGCGAGGCTGCGTAGCGAGGAATGTGTTTGTGTGAACCAATAGAATCATTTACCTAGCCTCGCTTTCGTTTTTAAAAACACATCACTCGCTAAGCATCTCTGGTGGAAACGCACCCTTATACACCTATTTCTTCAAAAAGTGCAAGTTCGATAATGTCACTATATTGAACCAGTTTATTTTTTACAAACCATAAAAACGATCAATTTAAAAACAAAACAGTTATGAAGTCATAATATAGTCGAATATTGGCCAATTTAACTATTTAAAAAAATTCAAAGTACCCTAAAATGCCCCTCTATCTAAACTTCCTAGAGTTTTGACTGGGAAAAAGAAGTAACGCATTAAAACCTCCAGCAACAAATATGTCTGCTCAGTAAGAACCTGAATCCATACCTAAGTAAATCTACTGTTTAGAAATTAATAAAAAATCGTACTATTATCTATAAAACGGCATAAAAATCATGTCTGTTGTATGGGAGCCCCCTTAAATATTTATTTTATTGTTTTTTTTAGTATTTGTTGTTATAGCGGCAACAAAAATACATCATCTGTGAAAATTTCACTTGTCGCGGTTCAGGAGATACAGCCTGGTGACAGACGGACAGCGGAGTCTTAGTAATAGGGTCCCGTTTTATCCTTTGGGAACGGAACCCTAAAAACTGATGAATAAGAATACAATAGTTTTTTCCTACCCCTTTTTCTTCTTAACGTATCAATTTCAAACTAAAGTTTTAAATAGCAATAATAGTTTGAGCAAACCCCGCTAAGTCTCCCACCCCCCTTGCAGGTCAGACGCGGTCGCGCGGCTCGTCCGGCGGCGCGTACGGCGACGGCGGCTCGCCGCACCAGGCGCGGCCCTCCTTCTTCTCCAAGCTGTCCTCGCGGTTCTCCAAACGGTGAGTCTTCTTCACTATATGTCATATGCCATGCACTATGTTGAATTATTACTCTGTACATTGGACATTGGACATTATACCCACTGGGATACGGGTTGAGATGACGTTTGTGGATGTTGTAACGTTTTTTTAGGAGGAAAGAATATTTATTGTCACAGGACTGACATCCATGTAAAGATATAAACCTAAACTAAAATTCTTTAATCTTCTGATTGTCAGCGTCACGTATACATGACAAGCAAGCGCGTGCTCTGTACGCCAAACGTCACAAATATGTGTCAAAAAGTACGGTGAATTTGTGGCTTGGCGTCGGGGGCACGCCGATGCGTTTATGCTCTGACGTTCAAAAGGTTAATGAAAGTATTAGTAGGAAGATTCTTGAGGTGAATAGAATTTTAAATAAATGAAAATGATATGTATAGAAATATTGAGGTTTTCTTACCAAATATATAAAAAAAAGAAGAAAATTTCACAGATTCAATGGATCCTTAATATGTAATTGATGGTCTGCAATCTGACCGAACAAAAACGATTGAAGTGTACTTGAAATTGTTCATTCAACATTTTCTATTTAAAAAAAAAACTTTTATTTCTGTTTATATTAGATAACATTGACTTGAAAAACGTTACAACTGACACAAACAGTCACATTTCGAAGCCAATCTGAACTGCCTCAAAACTCGGCGAACACATTTGTCATTAATACATGATACACTGTTAACATACACAGTTTTTCCATCTCGTAACTAACCCGACGATTAACTATACACATTTATTATTATTTCGGTGGTGTCTTGTTAAATATTTTTCGTTATATTATTATGGCCCCATAAGCTATGGCTTGATGCTGGCTCGCAAGTAGTTTCTTTTTGAAGATTTTAAGGCGTTTTGTGGCATTTTTTTCTGATTACAGCTTGCTTAATGACGTTAAGCTTTGTGTAATAAAAGAAAAATTAAATATACATATAAGTATATTTTTTTATTTGTTCAATTCGTAGGAATGGTTACTGAAAGACATTTATTCTTAATCTTAATAAATTAAAATAAAATAATAATACATAATACTTTTATATTCCCACAAAACGCCTTTCAACTGTTTGCCTCATACAGCTACCAATCACTGCTAAGCATCAATGTTAGCGATCACAGCTTCTACGCACATCTATGTCTAATCACCCCACTTCATTTCATATACTATAATATGCCATAGTTTGTATATTAAAATAGTTACCTTAGATATTGGCGCCCAACTGGGTCCAATTTTTTTTAGAACATTTTTTTTGTAAAAAAGGGTTGTGGAGTTAAGACTCGTGAATTTTTTGGATAAATTGTTTTTTTAGAGAAATATTAGAATGGTTATGAAGGAGCTCTGTTTGTTAATGTTTTTTTTACTGCTCATTGGGATTTTATTTCAGAAAAACTTTTTTTTCACTTATTTTTGTATTTTGGGACTGTAGATCGTTAGTAGGTTTTTAGGGTTGAAATACACATATTCTTCTCTTCTTAATTTTTAACACATATAATTGCAACCACTTTTTAATCTAAAATAACACGATTATATATTCTATCTTTATATAATGCTTTATTAACTAAAAAAAATACAAAAACACTTTCAGACGAGCTCCATGTAATCCGTTCACAAACCTACGTATTTTTATTTATTATTTTGTTGTAAATAATGTTATACACCATAGACACACTACCTGTCTTTAACTTGTCACTATTAACCCATTCGTATGTCTCGTTATGTGTGATTCATTATGTGTGTTTATTTATTCATTTTTTTATTATTATTTCTTAAGATCAAATTGTCTCCCTCTAAAGATTCCGAGCTCTTTATTTTTTTATTTGAATCTCGCGTCAACGCTGGGGATGCACGATGCTACCTACCTCCCGTTTCGTCTCGTATCGCACTCAGTTCTACCGGCAAACGCGCTCAAGTCCCCCTCAATAACTTTGTAGTTTTAGTATCAAAGCATGTACTTCCCTAATTTTTTTATTAGTTTTTTTTTGCTAAATAAAAGTGTGTGCTAAGGCTACAGACATGCCTACATGCTTTGAGTGTTGTCAGTAGTGCTTTATCGATAGAAAAAAAAATGTGTAAGTATTTCGGTTTGTGCCTCGTCGACCTTGAGAGGTGTACGGAAAGCAAAAAATATAACGTTTTTTTTTTAATTAATAAAAAAAAATAT
Source organism: Mamestra configurata (assembly GCA_002192655.3). Classification (NCBI taxonomy): domain Eukaryota; kingdom Metazoa; phylum Arthropoda; class Insecta; order Lepidoptera; family Noctuidae; genus Mamestra; species Mamestra configurata. The sequence goes on along the minus strand of NDFZ01005222.1, from coordinate 87,261 downwards.
ATCTCTCGTGCATCCCCCGTGTGTCGATAATATTTCTTACCTAACCGTACGCTTCTACTAACGAATGTCGACGGTCGCGACCTCTACCGGTTTTTACATTTTCGCTTTCTAGTCTATTCCACAACCCTTTAAATGCGACGTGACGGACTTTTTTAAAATAATTTTTGATTTTTTATATCTTTTATTTAACGGAGGGAGTTGCGTTTAGTATTGTGCATCTTGTGTTGCGGCGCGAGACTTTATTATTATAGGATTGCCATAATATAAATTAACCATTCATTGTGTATTATTAAACATAAAAATGTTAGGGGTTATTGTATATTTTGTCTTTTTCCGTTAGCAAAATAGGTATGCGATTTTTTTTAATGTTTTATCGCTAAAAGTGAGTGAAAAGAAATTCTTTATAAAGTGTAAATATCTGTATGGCAATCCTAACCAGTGGCAGATAATACAAATACTTGTGCCCAAAAAATCGAGCCGGATCCGGAAGAGGGGGGCGATTCGACACCTTATTGGTCGATTCGCTTACCCGTTCCGTTGTACGCAGGTTGAATCAGAATCCTTGAATCGACGCTGACTGCAAACGCGCGGAGAAGATTATTATTAAATATTATTAATAAATTATAGGGAATTGTATACAGTACGGACCCTCCGTCGATTGAGAAAAATTTTTTTTGATCGACGGAGTTAATAACAAAAAAATGTTCAGTGTATTAAAATATTATACGACGAAACAATCGTCTTAGGAAAACGATTTATTCTATCTTTTGATACCAATGTATCTAATATGACATTAAATATTATATTTTAGTTTTTTTTTTCTTAACTCTATCAAGCTCGATAATAAAGTATATTTTTATGAAAAATTATAGTTGTAATTTGCCAATAAAATGTCATGATTATCAATGTAAGACTGTCGCGAATGAATGTTCAACCAGGATTTTTAATACACTGAATGTATTATAACAAAATGTTGTTCATAAGGGTTAATCATTTTTTTTTTATAATTGGCGCAACTTTGAAGATCCACTTTAGTTAACATACGATTAAAAATTCGATTTGTAATCATTATTGTCATTATAAAAATCGCGACGACTTCTGTCTACATGTTATTTTATTGAAATTAATGTTCCTTTTTTAAATAAATAAAAATAAGTTTTCTTGTACGAATTTTCGTATGTTATTAGCAAATAGTACACTCGCGTTATGAAGTGTTACGGTTAATTTAATTATTTTCTTAAAATAATATGTAGCGGATAACTAGTCCCGTCGTGAGTTGCATTTTATCACTAGCTCATAAGAAGTATAGAGTTCTATTTTCGAGCGAATTTTCAACATTCCAGGGTTCCGTATGTATTTTATATTTAAGTTCACATAAAAGCACAAATCTTGTTTTTTGTTTAAATAATTGTAACTTTGTGTCTAAATTCTGAACTCTGCCTAAATCGTTAAAGATGTCATCGACTGAAACAATATTTTGTATATTTGTATTGCATATTTTACTGTGTAAGTAAAAGTTTTCTGTAGAAAAAATCTCATTGTTGGGTTTTTTGATGTGGACCATGTTATGAAAATGTACCTATCGTTAAATTTTCTGAAACGTCAAATGTAAGATTTTTATTCCAGTAATAAAGATAGAAAAGCTCTTAAGTATTTATGCCACGTTTGAAATGTTAAACTTTGCTGTCAGTACCTACTACCGTGTACCTAAACTATTAAATCTCTATCTATAGCCAATTCATATGGTCCACAACGCAATTATGATTATTGTTAAGTCGTGAGTTAGATAATTATCAATTTATATTACTATACATACATGCATAAAAATAGTATTTTTTTAGCGATTAAGATTCAGGAAAACCTATGGCTTTGGTACAAATACTCAGTAGATGTTACCACGTAAACGGACTAACACGTTTAGGCAGCTGTATTTAATAAAAAAATAAAAAACAAATTAATTAAGGGCCAAAAAATAAGATATTTTTGTCCTCAACTGTACCCTATAGAGTTAGGGAATATGTCTCTACGTAGCATTGTTAAAAAAGTTTTTTATACAAGGTGTATAAAGATTGTGTAGATTAGTGTTCAGCCAAAAAAGGGAACGCAAGAAAGCGTAACTTATCTTTTTAGAAATCGTTATGCATTGTCGTGCATCTGCTCAAATATTAGTTAAAAATCATTACCAAATATGAGAGTGGCAGAGAACTGTCATATATCAATCATAAAAGTCTGAAATATAGTAACGACCTCTTCAAACGAATCTACATAACTCAAACACCTTGTATAACAAATCAATATTTTGATACTGCACTTTCTAAATGTCCAATTCTAAAAGAGCTATCGATTTATCTAGAAAATAAAAACATTAAGAACATAATGTTTTCCATCTCTCATATACTTCCCATACTTTGACTCATTAGAATGTTATGTCATTAGGATCTTTAAATAAATTGTACATATAACAATATGAGTGCGGGAGTGTCGCGTTTGACTTTTTCTAAAAACTTTTCTATTGTTCGTGAAAAGTCCATTATATCATAAATATAAGCGTATTTAATATATATTATATTAACATTTTTTTTATAATTTTCAATCATATATTATGGGGTACTTGAGTATTTTAACGTTTTACACTGTATATTAGTGTTCTATATAGTTGTGAAGCGTTATAGGGAAATTTATTATTGCGTTGAATGGTGTAATATGTGTACTTTCTTTATATTTTATTTATTTTGTTCTTTGGGGGCCTTCTTGAAACTTTCTTTCCACAAATCACTATTATTCAGTTAACTTACTATGACAAAAAATAGTTTTCTGTTAAAAATTACCTAGAGGTCCTTAGTTCTTTCTTTTATAATATAATATTAAATTAGACAATATTATACATTTTCTAATAAACAAAAGATTTATTATTCTTGTCTTTCAAAACTGAGAGGAAATTATGAGTATTTCTTTGGCAATATTTAAAAATGTATAACATTGTCGTAAGTATATTTATATGTATGGTCGTCTGTCCAGTATTTTCCTTTGAACATTAGATAGAGTACTGAACAAATTTTATGTCAAAACTTAGGTGCTGTTGTAAGGAATACCCGTGTGAAAAACTTCTATTTTATTGATGTTATTAATAAAAAAATAATGGGAAAATAACGTCTTCAGTCATGTTATACTCAAATATATTATTATTCAATATTTTGGCATTGCATACAGATCAAAATAAATATTTAAACTTCACAGTTTACCACTTAACCTGTATGTTGTGTTTAAGGTTTAAAATTATGTCAAAAATTATGTCTTCCTGCTAAATTAAATAACCTTTGACCTGCCTTTTATGATGATAATATTTTTGAAGGTGACATAAAAATATTTTGACATTAAATTTAATTTAAAAAATATTATTTGGTATAGATAATATATCAAACAATCTATGATTTTTACGCACATAAATAGTGCATTTTTTTTTCTGTGAGCATTTTTTTTATTCTTTAAGCAATATGATTATATTGATTATTCTGTAACTATTACACGATTTAGGAACAATGCAATACATTCTAACTTAGTTCGCTAAGCGTAGTTAGATATTTAATTTTAATACTTTAAAGCCGAGATTTTTTTTCTATTTTTCATCCTTTTTTGCGTTTTTTCAGACGACATGTTTCACTGAAGTGTGTTAGAAGTTTAAATTAACTGGGAAAAAAGCATGACAAATGATAATTATTAGAAAAAAATATAGTTTACTTATTTTTATCGACGGAGTACTTTAGTTCGTACTCTAAAACAAGTAAAATTTATTTTTACTGTTTCTTAGAGCTTTGCTCACCCCAGAGGGGATTCTAGTGAATTTTTGTATTAATGTTTTATCAGCCGTCCATATTTTATTTTGGCTTTATTTTCCCAGTACATTTAAATTTAAAGAAATTAATTTTAATTGGGATTATAATACATAAGTCTTCTAAATCATGGGCATTGTTTTAAGATGCATTTATGTAATGTGATCTTATATATTTACGGGGTTGAGTAAAATTCAAAAATATTTCTAGTAAAATATTAGTAAAAAAATAAACAAAAATGTTTTTGAATGTTACAAACTACTGAAAACTTTGCTAAATAAGAGAATTAAGTTGACCTATGTGTATTGAAGTATGAATACCTATTTTGTTTTGACTGTACGCAATAAATGGATGTGTTACGCTTCTCCAAATAATCAAGTTTTTAATAACAACTTGTGTTTTATTTCATTCAACATTTCCTATTTTACTAACTGTTTTTTTTTTATAATTAAGAAAACACTCGAAATTAGGACACGAATCACTATATGTATATTGAAACAACTCCCTTTGTTAAATACAATATTATTTTAAATAGTGTAAGTATGTATGTTTTCAGAATATACTCGTTTCCGTCACGTCTTATCGTCAATTGCTATATGGTAGACTTTACAATGTTAGCGATTTAGATATGCAATTAAATATTTTATGTACGTGCAATTATTATTGTATATTTTTATATTATTTTTACTTAGCAGAAATAGTTAAAGTTTTTTTCTAATAGACATCAGAATATTTTTAGTAAATTCTTATATGGAAAAGCAATTATAAAAGTTAGGGATCTACAAAAAAGATTTCACGTCTATAGGTAAAGGTGAAAACAGCCTACTTTTTTTAACCCCATCCATGTTTTTTCCTGGCATCAGGTATCAAAAATAAAAAAAAAGTTTTTGCGAAAGTCAACAAAAATAAAAAAAACAATCGCCTGTTCAGTAGGTACATATTCGTATCATTGAACAAAAAGGAGATCAGGTGATTTATTTCTTATTTAACACTTGATTTTTGCATAATTCGTGTAATTAATAGTTTATATAATGCCTGGAATAGTATCAATAATGGTGTTAAAAAATAGGCAATCTCCTAAAAACTTCACGCCCATGACAAAAGGTGAAAATAACAATAAAATATATAATAACATGGTGAGTATTATCCCGCCAGACTGTCAGTACTGGGCGAGTCCACGGGGCGCGCTAAACCGCGTATATTTTCCTCTCTGGACATCCAACGGAGGTAGGCCGGGAGGCTACAGCTACAACCTTTATTATGAAGTTTTTTTTGTTTTCCAAAGTTTTGGTGGTTCGGGAGCGATGTTGACGGTTTTATTGGTGGGAGTGTCGAAAGCAATATCGTCAGAAATATTCTAAATTAATATGCTATAACAATATAAAAAGCATGCAATGCTATTAGAAATTTAAAATTAATAGAGGCTGTGCATACTTTTTTTTATTGGACGAGACGAAATATTTTCACACTCGTTAAACACATAAAAGCCAATAAAAGCCGTAAATATTTTTTTTTAATACTAGGAAAAACAGCATTTAATGAGACCGTCAATCAATAAAATCATAATTAAAATGATTTGCTTCTTAATTCATAAATGTTCTTAAACAAAAAAAATACATGATATTATTTCACTTTTATATTTTCTCATTTTTCGCGCCTCCACCAATATTCCTGCATTGTTCTGCGAAGGGTTTATTAAAAAGCGTTTGTGTGTGTATTTTAATACGTAGTCCAGCCGATTTGTACTTTTTAATACTTATACCAAAAGAGCATGCAATATTCCCAAAAATATAAATCTTTTATTTAGTTTTTTAAAATTAAAATTTTGCATGAAAAAAACTACGTATATTTTTTTGTTAAGGTAGCTAGTTTTATTTTTATTAATATTTTATTTATATTTAATTTCTGTTTTCATATAAAAATATTGCTACAGTACCAAATTGGATGGATTACTCGTTTTTCGTGAATAACAAAATTTAACAAGATTTTGTTTTTTCTTTCTTAACTGACAATTTGACCCAAAATTTTCGCTAATAACCCGTCATGTGCATTTGAATTTCCCCTAAAAACTTTAATTTTGTAGGTCATACTTTTAACCATAAAATCAATAAAGAAAACTAGGTATTGCATGATGTTTTAGAAAATAATATCTACAATTGATTATCTATTTTTGAAAACACATCACATTCATTTATGCCGCATTTGAACCATTTTAGAACTTTGTAGTTATAAAGTTCACTTTGAGGCATGGTTTTTTTTTTTTAGTTTTTAGTGACACCACGGTAAGTATAATAAGGATAATTCTAAAATAAATATATCGCAGGCATGCTTTTGATTTGTGCCTTATGTTGCTTGCCAGTGTGCTTATGTTTTACAAATAATTATCTTTTTTTTTCTATTTGCACTTCCTTAACATTGGTTATTTTTGTGATACGCTGGACATTAAAAATTGTAGATTTTTAGAGATATTTTTTTTCGTATTTTTTCTAGACTGTCTTGTGTCGTGAACGTGATTAGAATTAAAAAGTTTTATAAAATGTTTAGTCTGCTATTTTTCAAAAATATTTTTTTTGGTATGTTTTTCGTGCTCTTTATTATTATCAAAACCTTCTAGTTATTTTTGAGCTTCGCCACAGTCGGGTATAACAAATATTTTACATCCTTTTTTTAAACAAATTTATATTGTTTAATAAAATTCTTAATGATTCTTCAAGCCAGCGTATAACAAATCGTCAATGTTTGTAATGTACGTCGCAACACCCCGAGCCCCTAGTGTTTAGCGTTAGTTTTATGTTTTTCTGTTTTTAGGCCATTGGACGGTACAACTCCGAAGCATGCGGTAGGCGCTAGTCCACAAACCATGCTTGGGTAATTATCCTAGTTCTTTCCTCATTTTATCCTCTGTTTGTTGTCTGTCCAGCCGATTAGCGTTGTTTATGTCTGATCCATCTTTTTGGACGTTTTCTTCTGAAGCTGTTTGACAAATTAAGTGATTATTTTTGTTGTATCAGAGTTTTTGTTGAGTATGTATGTATAACTTGTGTTGCAATTTTTTGGCTCGATTGTTGAGATAATGGGGGTAATGATTGCCAAGATAACATTTTCTACACATACAAAAAATAAAGGCAGAAAATTGAAAGAAAAAGCAATGGTGAGACAAAAAAGGAGCGTTAACTGTATATTATGAAAGCTTAGAAAACAGTACCTCTAGACGCTGTCTTTAAAATCAACCTATATTTATTTTATACACAGCATTATAGTAAATAATTTCCATTTTAAATAATTATTTCAACAATCAAGCTAAGACGCGCTTGCTCGTCTACTAATAGCGCTTTAATTCCATTTATTTTATTAAAGTACGAATTTAGACTTATCTAAAACTTTTGCAACAGACGTCATTAACAGAATTTACACAGTAGCGAAAAAAAGTAGTTTTTTATATCTTTAATTAATTAGTCTTTATAAATGGGGCCGATTTTTCAATAGTTTGATAACATTTACATGCTGAATAAAATTTGAGGTTTGGCAGCTTTTGTATACAACGTGTAACAGAATAAAGGCAATACCTCTTAAGGGGTCATTGTACTCATCATTATGAACAACTTTTACTGTGGGACGAACCTTGAAAAACCGAAAACAACTTTTACTATGGGTCCAAACCAAAAATCGCGAAAAAAAATCTCTAAAATATGTCAACAGCCAGTACTTTTTCTTCAGTTAAAAAATATTTGACTATTGAAAATCAGCCCTTAAAAATAATTTGTTTTAATTAATTGTGACTTCAATTTGATCAATTTAGTTACACATGTTGGTATTGAAAGGAACCTAAGCAATTTTAATCATAATTTAATTATTGGTCATGGTCAGTTTACTTGTTCGGATTTATAATTAACCATGCCAGATATTGTAATTTTAAATTTACTCTGAAATATAAGAAGTGCACATTTTCGTCAAATTCCGAAATTCAAGATTGCTCAGGTTTTTTTTAATTCCTTTTTTATGTAACTACTGAATATGAACTCCACACAACTGGGAGAAAAGAAAATGGTGCTGCTTACTTCATTGGTAAAAAGAGTGGCTACCTATTGCCGGTTCCTCAGTTCAATTCCCTTGAACCAAATTTCAGTCTATGGTATTTGTTTTGGGAGTTTAAGGGTTCCTCCTTAAGCTGGGGCGCTGAAGCTGAGGTTTATTAAGTGTATAAAGTTAGCGTTTTGTACAAGGTGTAACAGAATAAACGCAATACTTGAAAATGGGTTATTGTACTCATCTTTATAAACAACTTTTACTATGGGACCAACCCTGAAAAACCGAATACAAAAATAGAGTGTCCCATACATTTGTTTGCCTTACTTGACAAAATGTACAGAACAGCAATATTTTTTCACGAGTTCATTATGAGTACAAAGACCCCTTAAGGTAAAAGCGCCAGGGTAGCCCGCGAAATTCAAATTTTCATACATTTTGCAGGTCAGTATCAGGTTGTATGTTGATAAGAATACGATTGGCGACAGTAACACATACGGCTTTACTGAGTTATAATAATTAAAATCATCAAAACAGCTTGTATCATTCATGTAACTCAATTGAATGACTTTTTTATGAAATAACCATTCATTCGAGTTATACGAACTTAGAGGGTTGTATTGATGATTTTAATGATTATAATTCTGTAAATAAATACGTGTTACGGTCGCGAATCATATTTTGTTTAACATACAGCCTGACACTGACTTGCAAATTGCAAAAAACATTAGAAAAAATTAATTTCGCGGGCTAGCCTGGCGCTTCCACCTTAATAATATGTAGGTTTTGCATTATTTTTGAAAAATAATCATGAACATAATCTGCACCAGAGTAAGGTTCATATGAAACTCTTAAAGATATTACCCTTATTAAGTCTGTTCTAACATTCTACCATGATATGTTCAGACAAGGCGGCGGTGGCGGGGGCGGCAATGAGGAACAGGTGAAGCCCCGCGTGTTGCGGTTCACGTGGAGCATGAAGACCACCTCCTCGAGGGATCCTAATGAGATCATGGCTGAGATTCGTAAGGTAAGCAGTGTACTCTTCAACTTTCTTCTTCAGGTCTTCAGTTTCCTGTCAGGGTTGCGGGATTGTTAGAAAGTTACTTAACCCTGGAACATAAAGTGAATTTGAAGGAACACGGGTGGGTTTTAGTCAGTAAGAGTCTGATACTCCCTCCCACTCCGCTCGAAGCGGAAGACTTTTTTCTTTGTATTTTCTGGCATTGGGGTATTTGACTAAAAAAATATATAATATAGTCCGTCAGATAGATTTTACGAAAAATATTGGACACGGGTTTTTTCTTTTGTCTCGTAAACAAAAAATTAAGACGATATAGTGCGTTGAAAACTCGTGTGACGTCACTTACCAGTACACTTTTACTCGAAAGTGACGTTACAAGCCCTCACTCTTGACAAAATTTGTTATATTATGCAAAAATAATTGTTTTGTTCGTCTGATTGTTAATTTAAATGATTTTTAGTATCAATTATTGTGTAATAAATCAAAACACGATTTATTGAGTACTCGGTACATAATTTTTGAAACGTTAAATGACAGGTGCTTGACGCGAACAACTGCGACTACGAGCAGCGCGAGCGATTCCTGCTGCTCTGCGTGCACGGCGACCCCAACGCGGACTCGCTGGTTCAGTGGGAGATCGAGGTGTGCAAGCTGCCGCGCCTCTCGCTCAACGGCGTGCGATTCAAGCGGATATCCGGTAAGAGACGCAGATCCTAGCTGCTAGGTTGGATTTTGATTTTGACTTTGGAAGTAGCATATTCTGGGTGCATCGTCCTCACATAATATTAAATTAATTTTTGTATTCCAAATTTTGTAAAATCATTATTTGAAAAGAGTTTCTTGTCCGTTCTTCTCCATAAGAATCTACCTTTCCGAATGGACAGTAGAGTCACTTTATTAATGTAATATTATTATTTTACTGAACTGTAAATGATGACATTCAAAAGTGCCGTTTACTGGCCTAACTGAAATAAACGTTTTGACTTTGACTTTGACCTGTTTTTCGGCATTACCGGCCTTTTAAATTGTGATGATTTGCTTAATTTTAGGTCGATATTGTGTATATTTTGATTCGATTAGGTACTGCAGCAACGTGAATACCAAACACGGACCTACTCGTCAAGTTCCAATAAAACAACCCGCACTTATTAAAGAATACTTATCAGCACACATCTGACATCTGGCTTTAATGGGAGCTTTTACAAATCTGTCATACAAAGTAACCGTTTTCTTAATTAATCATATTTGAAAAACTTTAATATTTTTGCACGAAGGGACCGACTAATTTGTCTGCCAGTCACATGCAACGATACAGGTTGTATTGTCACATGTGGTTTTCACCGAAAACCATGAAAGTGACAGAAATCATGATCAACAGTACTTTTGTATCATCACCTCCGAAATAAATAACTGAAAATAGTATTTTATTTATTTATTAAGCTTGTTTCAAATAATTATTAACAATGCAATCTTTCTTCTGCAGGCACCAGCATCGGTTTCAAGAACATTGCGTCTAAGATCGCGAATGAACTTAAGCTGTG
>NDFZ01005222.1:33279-65249 GCA_002192655.3 Mamestra configurata | reverse complement strand
AGTGACGCGAGCACTTTCGCCTCCAGGTCCCACGGCGGAGATCCGGCCAGTGCGCAAGCCGCCTCGTAGGAGATCGTGCGATATCCCCTGATGACTCTGACGGCCATCACCCTCTGCGGCCTCCGCAGAACAGTGATGGTGCTGGCCGTCAGGTCAGCCGCCCAGATCGGGGCCCCATACAGGGCCATCGATCGCACGATCCCCACGTACAACCGCCTACAGGCGGTGCTCGGGTCCCCCAGATTGGGAAGCAGCGTTGACAGCGCCCCCGCCGCGCCCAACAACTTGGGCGCCAGCCGCCGGAAGTGGGGGCCGAAATCCCACCGGTGGGGTTGCCTCCTAGTCTAACCGGATGCAGCTGAGTACATGTTTATGTGTACATAGTTTACATGGAGCGACTGCCTATCTGAGCTCCACAACCCAGTAACGATGTAACACGCAACTTACGCCCTTGGTAAGACTATTGTCAGATTTTCTGGCGTCTGACAATCCGTAACGACTGTCATCGATCTACAAATGACAACCGGGAACAACGGCTTAACGTGCCGTTTCCGAGCTTTCTCGGCAAGCACTGCTTAACCTTGAATATCGAACCATACGGCTGTTATATTAAGCCACGCACTCCTCAAATGACTACCTAAACCTGGTTTATAAATCCCAACTCTTCCAAAATCAATAGCTCAACGTAGCTGCACCATGGCTTGAACTAAATGTGTTAAACATGGTGTGATGTCCGTAAAATCAATATATCTATAGTTTGATTGCTTGTTATTTTATTTTGTTCCATGAGTTGTGCACAGAGAATTATAAAAACACTACCTTCTGCCAGCGACTCCACCCGCGTGAATATCGGAAATTATCCCAAGGGAGCATATAGCCTAATTGCTATTCCAGATTATAATCTATCTCTGTGCCAAATTTCATCCAGATCCGTTAAACCGTTTCGGCGTGGCTGTGTAACGAACATCCATTCATACATCCAAACTTTCGCATTTATAATAGTAGGACTACAAAGAGGTACTATCCAATTTCACGTTTAGTCAGGAGTGGTTGAAATATCTAGGTACCGATAGGTAAAACCGCGAAAGTTAGCCAGGCATATCGATATCTCCCAGACTATAAGAATCGTGTCGCGCGGGGACATAATTCACTTCGCAATACACTTATTCAAATCTGATGAATTAAACCACAAACCTTTATTCACTGCTTAAAATATGGCGAGACCTTATAGAGTCGCTTGACAAAGGCACGGCTATAAACTGTACTTTTTATGCTTAAAAATGTATTAGCGTTATTGAGTTTTCTGCGACGAAAAACGGGCATTCATCGGTGCTCTGCGTTAATTCAGCCACTTAACTAATTCCGATAGGTTGACTACAGTTGCGATGCATTTTGCAGAAACCGGGGATTTTTAGAACATATCGCTAGATTTCTACCATAGAACATATCATAAAACACTTGTCTCTTAAGAGCGAGTCGTGCATTTAATGCTGCCTGCCGGGAAGTTGACATCGATCTTTTTAACACTGGAATACTGGAATTTGTAAATTAAAACGAACTCTTTGCAATCTTTTTTTCACGAGCATTTCTTGTTGTTGAAACTACTATTTTTACTTTTTTTTAGTTTATACTAAATAAACTAACATTAAAATATCAATTTTTAAAAAGCATTTTTGTATATGCATATATTTTATAGTGTAGTATAGTGTAGATAGTTATAGTGTAAGTACCTATAGTTGTTTTTTATTTATTTGTTGGTTTGTAAGTGAAAACTTGTAATTGGCCTTCATCATATTAGAATAAGTAGGTAAGCATGCCTACTAATTGGGTGTAAGTTTTCCGAAAAAAAAAAATTGTTGTCTACTGCCTGCCATTCAGCAGTGAGATATTCCTTCGTTTGTGCATCTTCCTCGTTAGAATCAAAAAAACATAGGTAGTACCATGCTGTGTACCGTGCGTGTCATGTACTGTTGCTATACCTAAGTATTAATTGTATTATTGTTTCCATTTCTCCGCCTGAAAACCGAAACCAACGTCCGCAGTACATCTGACTCACAAAACCACACGTAAGATATTCCTTCCTTATCTCTCTGACAGCATACCTTTCTATCTACTATCCACAATTTCAATGGACCGCGGAAGCGAGCTTGCACTCTCGAAGGTGTGTGTCCATATATGTGTGTAAGATCTTAGGAACTGGACTTGGTAAAAGTGGCTTAGCTGGAACATGGAAAAAACGAAGGCGTACGAAAGTGGTCGAGCCAAAGTTTTTATTAAACGTATTAATTCATATACAGAGGAGAGTTTTACTTGAATATTGTAGGATTGGTGTGGTTTTGTGAGGTTTTTGTTAAGAAATTGTGAACTTGTGGTGCAACGATCTTTAGAGAAAAGCGTGGACATAGATTAGTGTGAAAGTTAATAAAATGGGCGGGAAAACTGACAGCCCAATGCCACACTAGACAAGTGACTTTCTGACAGCGGTAGCGTGGCGAAGGCGATTGTCAAAACAAAATGGGATTGACAAACGCTGTCAAATAGTCACTTTTTCGAGATTCGCATTTGACTTGAACCTCTTGTTATCCAGCATTTTCGTGACATTCCGCCTTTTGTTTTAGTAGCAAAACATCAGAGTGCCAATTCTGCAATCTTTCAAAAATTGATGGTAATTAAGACGTTTTTTTACAGATTGGGACTGAGATGCGAATGTAAACGTTGCTTATACATTTGTAGAGTTGGCCCTCTGTATTCAGGGTCAGAGGTGTACCTATAGTGTACCTATAGTAGAAACCTACATTTTCCTATTTACATAATACACATTCCAAAGGTTTCCATAAGTATTTTTATTTCAGTTTTCGCCAGCCGAGCCTGAAGAAAACTGAAAAGCGAATTAAATGTTCAAGGCATTTGCGTCAAACAGTACCTGAATTTATATGAAGTACCGCAATTGATTGTTCTCAATTCCGCCAAAAATTCTTTGTTAACAAAATCAAAGCGTCATCTTACACAAGAATAATAAATAAATTCACATTTAATACCTATGATCGAGTTTAGTTACCTCTATCGCTCGCGGCGAGCTTCTTTGTAATTGATAGACCACTATTAATTAAAGACATTACAAGCTTTCTTCCGTTATGTCAGAACGCTTACGTCACGTCCGGCTAACACGGTTACTGATTTGAATGAATGAATGCGGAGCATGTAGGTTGTTATTATTTTGTAGTGGATTGTATTGGGCTCTATTGTCTGATGTTGCTTTGAAGAAGGAAATAGGCATCTCATTGTTTTTAATAAAGTATCTCATGCATATAATATCAGTATCTAACCATTCAACTGGAAAGTTTTCCAATAATACTCAAGAGGAAACTCATTGACACGTGCATCTGCTGGCCCTAACCGTGCACAAAGTTGGTCACTTACTCAACAACAGTCCAAACTCAAAATTTGCCAACGGGCAATGGAGTGCAGCATAAGAAAACAGAACGCGTTAGCAACTAAACTTTTTTTAAGGATGGAAAATCGTGTCAGACTCTTACTGACAAACCCAACCGTGTTCCTCCTTTGCGTTCCAGAGCCGCGGTGACTCTTTCGAACAAATTCCGCAACCCTGGCAGCAACAACACCTTGCGCTCCATAACTCAAGTTTGGAGAAAAATAGCTAGGCTCAAGTAACGGATATTGGGGAAAAAGTGGGGAGTGGGCTGGGCACGATGCACGGATGCACCCGGAGACATGAGGGAAGATCGTCACTCACTGAACGCCAGAGGGAGGAAGTGAAGTGATGTGGTGTGATGATCATGTTTGAGGGCCAAACTTGGTCATAAAACTTTTTAGCTTAGCCAATATGTAATTAAAAAAAAAACATTGCATACATTATCCATTTGCCCTGCCCAGTAACTTTACCTAGTCGATCGCCACACTATCGCAACATCTCATCTTACTTGACCGCATTTCATCTCTTACATTGCATAACTTACAATTAATAGGCCTCAGCTACACTGCAACAGGTCACAGAGTAACAAACTCTTCATAAATATTAAAGTCTATCAGTTGCGCAATGGAAAGGTTTTTATTGGTTTTTATAATATGTTAAGTACTGCATATTATTCGATTACATGTCAGTGAATGGTATTTATCCATCCATAGTTTAATATTATTAATGCGAATGTAACTCTGTCTGTCTGTTACTTTGTAAAGTCTCCTCTGTTTGTTGTGTAAATTTTGAACGTAAAACCGTTTTTATGTATTTTGGTATGTCATCCTCCTGACCGATTTCGGTCATGGCTGCCAATCTCAACGGAGACTAACACATATAGTGCACAAGTGTGTGCGCAAACACAGGTGTACTCCTTCTTCTATCACCCTCATGTTCCGATGGGACGGCAACCCGACACGACCGGAGAGAGATCTGGCGCACGACCAACGGCTTAACATGTTTTCCGAGGCACGGAAACGGTATCCAGATAGATTGAACCTTGGAGAAGGACATCGATACATGTACGACATAGTTTTAAGTTAATCCACTTTAAAAATACAGATATGTTGCTGGGGAGTTGGTTGCGCCACTTCTTCTCCCCAGCTGAAACACTAGGAAGTGGTGACGGGCGGGCGTTTTGAGGGACTGTCTATATGTAAAAATGACGTTCAAAAAGTGCTGGCTCTCAGCTTAATTTGAATAATTGACTTTTGATTTTAATACTTTATATCCCGGAATTACGTTCACTCGGTATTATTTCCGAAATCACGCGGACGAAGTCGCTTGCATAAGTTAGTTTTTACATAAAATTCAATCAGTTACGCAATAGAAAGGCTGACTTGATAGTATGTAAAGTACTGCATATTATTCGATTACACGTAAGTGAACGGTATTTATATTTAAATGAAGAGGAATAAAATGGCTGACGGCACTTGCAAAATGACACCGATTTGAGTAGAATACAAGTATCTTATGCCGTGGCCATTTTGTAGAATTGGCCAATTCATGGTGTAGCCGAGGTTACTTGGGTTAGGCTTGAGAGAGCAGAGGTTCCTGTGTCGCATAGGCAGGGAGCCGGACGCTCGATGTCACTACTGCGTCGACTGTCGGGAGGACACGGCGCGGCATACGCTGGCAGAGTGTGCCGCTTGGGAGGAGCCGCGCCGTGCCCTCATCTCTATGGTAGGCAGAGACCTCTCGCTGCCGGCCGTAGTCCGTTCTATGGTGGGCGGCGAGGACGCGAAGGTCTCCTTCTGCGAAGCAGTTATCGCGCAGATGGAGGCTGCGGAAAGGGAGAGGGAAATCTCGACCGCTCTTCCCGCCCGACCGGCTAACTGGGTCCAGGGGCGACGGACTTGGGGATGTCCGTCGCCCCCCATTCATCCGGACCAGAGGTGGCGGCGCGTGGTGTTCCCCTGCCCCTCTGACGTAGCGGAATCAAACACCTCACTCCCCCCGCTGACGCGAGGTGGCCGGCACCAGCTAGGGATTACGGAAGTCGCATCCGTTCCCGCGATCCCCGGCGTAGGTGGGAGATGGAACACCGGGGTGTTTTTAGTCAGTAAGAGTCTGACAGACCCCTCCGCCCGCCCCAAGGCGGAGGTCATCCATGAGGATTTCCCCCTGATAAAAAAATCCAGGACTCATCAAATCGGTCAAGCCGAAACTAGTAAAACGAAGAGTAATTTATTTTTATATACTGGATAGATACGATAAGGTCCACATGCGCTGCTCCGCTTAGCACTGGGCTAACGGTCTAGTCCAGCCGGTCGATTTTATAAACATGTCAAGACAATTCTGCAACTTTGTAAAGTTAGACCTGCCGGTCGATTCTGTAAACATGTCGAAGTGAATATATAATCAAGATGAAATGACAGCTCACTTCGTGATCACGTGACATCTTGATTAAATGGATTGACAGCTCACCTCGTGATCACTTCACCCAAGCCTTCACTTCGACATGTTTACAGAATCGACCGGCAGGTCTAACTTTACAAAGTTGCAGAATTGTCTTGCACAAATACGAAAACGTAGTTAGCCCTGGCTAAAACTATATTTTTAGTTATTTTACTAGCCTGTCAAAAAATACCATTCTCAAAGAAGATTATTTCAAGGATGTAGAATTTCAGATTTACACATGGGCATCACCCCATATTTTCTTATTGACTGTCTTGTTGGTTTGATCCCCGTGTTAGGCAGTGTTATAAATTAGGAATTTATTTTGCCTCATTATCAGCCTCGAGATTGTACTACCCTGCCCGGCTGATGGCAATAGGTTCCTTCGAGAAAACAGGATACTATTAATGGGGTCGCGTTTGACCCCTATCTCACCCAATGGCAAGCGATGATGTGGTCTTCCATAGAGCACGCTTGCCTAGAAGTAACCTATTTATTCTTGTCTTAAAGAAACCCAGGTTACAGCTATCCGGAAGCACAGACTCCAGCAGGGAATTCCACTCCTTAATTAACTGACACTTTCTTATTGAAAATAAAACATTTATAATTAAAACGAATCTATTTAGTTTACACCACTATCACATCACACTAATATTATAAAGGCGAAAGTTTGTGTGTATGCGTGTATGTTTATTACTTCTTCACGCGCAAACGGCTGGACCGATTTAGATGACATTTGGTATAGAGATTGTTTGAGTCCCGGGAAAGGACATAGGATAGTTTTTATCCCGGGAATATGTTCCCTTGGCATAATTTTCGACAATCACGCGGGCGGAGCCGCGGGCGTCAGCTAGTTTAGTAATAAAGTTCTAAGCTTACGTTAAAGATTAACAGGTGTATTTGTTAGGTAAATGAATAGCAATAAATATAAATATGGCGGTCTACGTGGTTTTCCTGATGTCCATTGCTAATGCGGTTATACTATTACGTACACCTTGACGTCTAGGTACTTGTAATTTAGAAATAGAAATGGTTATTTTTACATTTTCCTCATCAATGGCAAGCGTTTTCTTAACATTGTTGTAGTCGGCTTACAATCTTAGTATTACCTTCGATGCGATTTTCAATAACTCACAAAAAAAACTTTTTGCTTTGCCCCAATTTATAAGATGTTTTTTCTTTTTAAGGGTTCCGTACCCAAAGGGTAAAACGGGACCCTATTACTAAGACTTCGCTGTCCGTCTGTCCGTCTGTCACCAGGCTGTATCTCATAAGCCGTGATAGTTAAGACAGTTGAAATTTTCACAGATGATGTATTTCTGTTGCCGCTATAACAACAAATACTAAAAAACAGAATAAAATAAATATTTAAGGGGGCTCCCATACAACAAACGTGTTTTTTTTTGCCGTTTTTATAGATAATGGAACCCTTCGTGCGCGAGTCCGACTCGCACTTGGCCATTTTTTTCCGAACGTCTCAACGGCGAAAATAGGTCCGAATGCGGAACAAATCCTATCGATCAATACCTAATTATTACGTGAAGCTATGTATAGTGTAATACATGCGGTTTCCAGCGATCCATCATAATTAATTGGCCTTAAGTATGTGGAAGCAATCGCTGCGTTGTCTATATCATTATTAGTGGACTGTTAAAATACTTTCCTTATGGCCTAAATATACTGCTTGGGTTGAATTTAGAATTGAGAATTGTTTAGCAATTAACGTTTGGAACTGTTGTTCATAAATTAAAACATGTCATGGCGTTATCTATAATATGTATAAAACAAAGTCGGGTTAGTTATACCATTTATAACTCAAGAACAGCTGGACCGATTTTAAAGATCTTAGGTTTGTTAGATTTGTCTTTGTCTCGAATAGCAGAATAACTTAAAACGTTAGAACTTAGAGCAGTTTTAAATATCGAAGAAATTATAAGCCATACAAAGATTTCCTAGTATAATAGTTATCAGCGATAAGACCGCCATGCGTCCCATACAATAAATCGGCCTAGCCTTTCACCATTTTATTTAGATAGGCTGATAGTCTAACAGGGTGTAGCTGGATAACAGTATTTTAGAAAGAAGAAAGAAAGAAAACACGTAAATCCGCCAGATAAATAAAACTTGTTCCACTGACGAGCTGTGTCAGGACCGGGCATTAACTTCCACGATTCTCTGGTCATACCACAGACAAAACCGAACACAGTTGAACAGTTGTCTATAGCATGACGTCCAGAACTGACTAACATAAACATTTTACATGGAGCTGTTAACTATCTAACCTCGACAACCCAATAACTGTCACTGTGTGTCTCAGCTCTTCAGGCTATCTGTAACGATTGTCAAAGATCTTTAAATGGCAGCCGGGAGCAATCCGTGGCACGAAGGAGTCTCGGTATGATAAAATGGTCACATATCCAAAGAGTAAAGACCGACCTCAGTACGCGTTGCTTAACCTGGATGATACGCAATACCAATCTAGTTTTTCTTTTAAATTAGATAATGCCAGTGCTGGGCACTTTTTTTACTGACAGTGATGTGGATGAACATCATTAGATTCATCCACATCGCTGTCAATGGCAAAAGTGCCCAGAATACTGGCCTGACACTGACACTGACAGAATGGCCGCATTGAATGGCAATGCTGATTCTTTGGCCGAAGATCACGTGAATAGTCGACAAGTATTTTGCCGATGTCCCGAAAGACTCGGTGAGAACTCGGATCCCATGGGTCTAATATTTCAACCCCAAACGGCTTAAATATATAACTCCCAATAAGGTTTAATATTTGTGCCGTTTGTGATTTTCTGCAGCAGCCGCCCCAGCGCAGCCCGCCGTGCTATTATGGAATGGCGTAAGGGTGTCAGTATGCTCCGTTGGGCTCGCGGTCGCAAGCGCGACTGCCGAGTGTGGAGTCCTGGATTGGATTCCGAGGTCGGGCAAAAAGTGTTATTGGGTTTTCCAATAAGTGACAGCCCGGAGTTTGGAAGTTGGTGGTGTGACACCCCCGCGGCGCGGAGCTCACGTTAAGCCGTTGGTCCTGCGCCTGATCTCTCTCTGGTCGTGTTGGGTTGCCGTCCCATCGGAATATGAGAGTGATGGAAGAGGGAGTGCACCTGTGTTTGCGCACACACTTGTTCACTATAATATGTCCCGCGCCGATGGCTAGTCACAATTGAGATTGGCCGCCATGGCCGAAACCGGTCAGCAGGACTATATATGTTCGTTTAAAAAAAAAAAAAATAAGATACTCTGAGTAAGAAATACCTTAAAATCTTTATCTCAAGCGATATAAAAGCTCTCAGCAGGAAACAGCCTCCCATTGAAAGCCTTTCACTACCGGAAGTAGTAGTTTACTGGTCCATACGATGTATTACATAACTTTGACTCGATATAGAATAAATACCATGTTGGTATAAGATGTAAAAGTAAGAGGTGTGATCATGTTCAATTAGATGTGAAGTTTATTGAATTGGTACTTTTTAGACGGTTACGTAAAGGATGTAAAACGGTGAATTAAAAATAAATAAAATTAAAGCTGGTAAGTATGTATCTTCAATTTGCATTCTAGCTTTTCTGGTTTTTTATTTTAATTTTAGGTGTCTGATTATTTTTCCAACATACACCTTAAGAATGGGCTCAGATTGCTTGCTAGTTATTTGAAGAATCATTTGGCAAACCTACTGGCATCTATCGAGTAGAAATTCAGTCTTTGAAATGCCCAAGCAACCTGAGGAACTAAGACTAAAGGGCGAGATGTTCACAGAATCACACTGCTGGTGGCCGACTGGCGCACTTTTCGATTACACTTAAAATCATGCCTAAGCGTGGTAGGATAGAAGCCAGTTTACGAATACTTTTAAGTGTGTTAAAGTTAATTAACTCAGCCTAACTAAAACTTAATTGAATTGCTAACTAATCTAGACCAACGACGCAGTCAAGTTACCCTAATCATTGTTTTCAAATCCAATACAATTTTCCAATACGAAATAATTGATCTTAGAAAGCAGTCCCTAAACAAGATATTCTAATAATCCTAGGCACAGTTTTGGTCTAGACTTTCTCTCAGGAAGCCTGCCTCTATCCGAGAGAACGAATGAAATGAATGTATTGTTCACTCTCGTACAATGGAGCTTGTTCTCATTCACTTCTTTGTAATGAACATATTTTGATGATGTGAATATGAATCTACGTTGTTGAATGAAATTTTGTATGTAATTTAGTTCTTACGTATTTTTGAAAAGGCATTGACAATAGATGTCGTCAATATAGACAATATGTCGAAATTTAACAATGGCCACGTCTCACAAATGCACCCGAAGATATCGGCGAAGATCGTCACTTACAGCCGGTCTATTCTGTCAACATCTCACCGTGTAAACTCAGGTGGAGTGAGCATTAAGTGAGCAATCGTTTCATCTTGTTTGTATGGATTGATTGATGTCATGTGATCACAAAGTGAGCTGTCATTCCATCTTGATTATATGTATTTACAGCTCACCTAGTAATCACTTCACCAAAGCCTGCACTTCGACATATTTACAGAATCGACCGGCTGCTCACTACATGTTCACTTCACCTAAGTTTACACATTGAGATGTTTACAGAATCACACTGTTGGTCGCCTGAGGGAGGATGTAGCCGTCGAGGTCAACCGCGGCGAAGGTGATGTGACGATCTGATCACGTTAACTGGTCAAACTTGGCCAGATACCGTACAAGCGTTGGCTAAACTTAGGCTTTTCGTAAGAAAAAAATTAAAGAAATCTTTTGCAGCGCCACCAACCGGGTATAAACCATCCAGTCCAGGAGCCTAATCAAACACACACAAAAACTCATCAAAATCGGTCTAACCGTTTATGAGGATTTTAGTAATATACACACTTACAACAGAATAATAATAAAAATACCACTTACCGTATTAGTGTGCTGCGACCATACGGTGGATACAGTGAACGCTAACCACAACCGGACCCACTGAAAAGAAAAAACAAAATGTTAATAAAATATACTTTAAATAACGATACTATCATCCATCTTCACGACTTCATGACCATTCCGTATGCTGGACTGAAAAGGTTGAGCAACATTTTGGATTACTTCCCTGAGCAATAAAAATTATACATATGGCTAGTTTACATAGTACGAGCTGCTGACTAGACAGTCGGATAGTCTCGGATAGTCTACTCGTATGCCAGTAGCTCGGCTCCCCTTAGCTGTCTACATTGTGATAGCAGCTGCCCAGACTCATGCGAGTCGCGGCACACAAAAAATATAGGTCCCGCTCGCAATCGTATGGCTGACACGACACTGTCCGAACGATGCGAGTGATGACGAGTTACTGTCGGCGGGCAGACAAGTGAAAACAAAAAATGTTGAAGTAACTCGGATGCGATCTACTATCCAACTCGCACGTGCCAGTAACTCGTAAGATACGTCCAAACGATGCTAGTTACTGCACTCAGCAACTCGGCAGGCTGACTCGCACGCTAGCTCGCACTGTGTAAACTAGCCATTAGTTAAAGTGATATGACAGACTTGAAAGTAGTGTATTCAAAAACTGTTTAACCTTTACGTTCTGTACGAGTTACATAAGTTAAATGATTGATTCTTCGATCTTTTGACCCCGACCCTGACTGTAAGATACAAAATTATCTCATGTCATGATTGTTTATCATCATGACTCTTCAGCATCATACTAGATTAGCGCAAAATACATACATTACATATAAATATCAGACGGGTTCAACGACCGGAAGATAATGCAATAAAAACCGACGAAGTGTGAGCCGAACTCACGAATCATATTTTTTAACATTGTTAATTTAAAACCATAGACTTGTCATGAGGTTAATTTATAAATAAAGAACTTCACTGAACTTCAATGAAAATAAAAAACAGAAATTCTTTCTGTTTTTTATTTTTTTATTTTAGTCTATTGTTAGTTTCGGAGATACCTAAGTGGGCAATGGCCTTTAATCTATTTTCTAAAATAATTGTGAACCTATTTATTTATATACTAGCTGTTGCCCGCGACTTCGTACACGTATATACCGTTTTTTCCTGTTCCCGTAGGTATTTCGGGACGAATTATACACCTAAACCCGTATAGCATTACCCATGAACATGGCTATCTTATACAAGAAGAATTTTCAAAATCGGTTCAG
Organism: Mamestra configurata; assembly: GCA_002192655.3. NCBI lineage: Eukaryota > Metazoa > Arthropoda > Insecta > Lepidoptera > Noctuidae > Mamestra > Mamestra configurata. The sequence goes on along the minus strand of NDFZ01005222.1, from coordinate 53,211 downwards.
TAGATCCAGAGATACCCCCTACATACAAACTTACAAACTTTACCTCTTTATAATATTAGTACCTATATATAAATACATTTGAGATCCTCACAATATTGTCGCAAGTCGCTCGTCAGTTTCAAGAACCTTTTTAGAGTAACCAACAAATTTTCACAAAGTGTGTACCTATTTCTATTGCCGCCATAATAACAAATAACAAAAATGAAATAAAGTTAAAAATTAATGGGGTCTCCAATGCAATAAACGTTTTTTTCGGTTTATGGTACGGAAACCTTCGTGTGAGAGTCCGACTCGCACTTGGCCGGTTTTTTTTTAATTATCCAATTAGACCCCGTATAATATACACATATGTATATATTCTCGAAATTTATTTATTTACATACAACCCTAATCTCTTCAAAATTAGACTGAACAGGCTTCTTCTGGGTAAGCTCGCTCCATCGTCGACTTTGTCTCTGTCATCTATGACCTAGACTGATCTGGTCAAGAGCAAACCCAAATTAATAAAAAATATATATAAATGTTCCGTGTCCGTCTTTGGGTCACAGAAGTTCATATGTACTGTATCGGTCCAGTATATTGGCTGTGGGCTGTGACAGACAGAAAGACAAACAGATAGGCAGACAGGCAGATGGTCAAACAGACGGAAAGACGACCGATCCTATAAGAGTTCAGTTTTTCATTCGGATCTACGGAACCTTAATACCGATTTCGTAAGTGTGGATGTATGTACCTTCATACATACATGTACAAACTACGCAATCAGTAATCACAGAGTACTGTATCTAGTTTTTCATCCCAATGGCTTCCCATCCTATTGTTTACTGTATTTCCTACTCTGAGATTATAGTGGTCGTTTGTGTAACCACTTCCGCTTGATTTCTAGCTCTATTACTTAGAAAAGTTAAGGAACTGTCTTATAAACGGTGTTTATCTAAATAAAATCTTAATAAAATATCAAAAGTAGCGTTAAAAGTGTTAGCGACTTTATTTATTTAATCTTTGTGTATAATAGTGGTACATGGGCGGACTTAACGCATCAAGGCATTCTCTACCAGTCAACCTTTGGGTTTAATAACTGACTACACTGTGGTAGGTGTAAAACAAATATAAATAAAATTTAAAATAGAACTTTAATGTTTCGGAAAGAACATAAAAATAATAAATATAATAATAATAAAATACATATATATACATATATAATTATGCTAAAATATTAACTAATAAATATGAAAAAATAAATAAATATTTATATTTTTATTTTTATTTATTTTATTTATATCTCTAAATATTTTTACTTGATGTTTGTTGTATGGTAGTTAAAGAAAACTTTGTAAATATAAATATGATAAATAATAATCGTGCCTATTAAGAGAATTGATAATTATCATGACGAAGAACGACTAAGAATGATAGTGTTTTCGGATTTTACGCTTAAAGGAAAATTTAGATTCAGCCTTCTTAATGGCAAGGGGGCATATTCCAGAGTTTAATGGAATTTCTAGCAGTATAAAGTCTCAGACCTATATCCTAAATTCTTCTGAAGGCAACTGCTCTGCAATCGAATCAGTCGACATTACAAAAACTCCAGATTAGTGTCAATTAATCTCTGTCTGTGTGTGTGTTTTAGTGTCTGTCTGTTACGCTTTTACGTTTAAACTGCTGAACCAATTTTGATGTAACTTGGCACGCGAGTAGACCATGTCCTGGAATAGGACATAGGATACTTTTGACCAGTCCATAAAATTATTCAACAGATTGCCTTTAGAAATAAAACGTGTTGTCTACAGTAGCGCTTTCCATATACTGTAGAAGAATTGTAATTTCATTGAATTATTTTTTTGTTTTAAATTTTAAGGAGTTAACCAAATTGTTTTATTAAATTGTCGAAATGCTATTGAAGAAATGTAAAATTATTTTAATTGTTGATTTAATTTATAAAACTCAAATGTAATTATTATATTGTTCATACTGTATTGTGTATTTTTTGTACTTGTTTATAATAAATGACTATGACTATAATCTCGGGAATATGTTCCTTTAGGATAATTTTCGACAATCACGCGGGCAGAGCCACGGGTGACAGCTAGTAGCAGACGATTTGATTAAATCGTGCGGAGGCAATAACTGACATACATAGGTAAAATTGTATTTAAGGAAAGTTTTCTGAAAGTACTGATACGATAAAGGAACTTATTTCATTGAATGAAAGCTACTCTATCGTTTAGTGCCTCAGGCTATTTAAAAAAATGTGCTTACCATAGTGTTCAATAGTGTCCGCATAAAATTTTATGTAGTCCTTTTTGTCTTCTCTTGGAAACTGAAACAATAAGACGAGAAAGTTACAAAATTGTACATGTTTTTTTTTAAATAATATTGTAATATATCACGGATAATTATTATATGCTACCTTTCTTTAAGAAGAAAGAAAAAGGAGACAGAGAGAAGAGGGAGAGTCGTTTTAAATGAAAGTAATAATTGTAAACCCATGATAATAAACAAATAAATTGATTTTTCATAAATAACTAAGTACACTTTTTATTAAATTTCCTTACTAATCAGTCAACTAATTAGAATACTTTCATCAACTTCATCTTACGTACAGCTTAGGAGTGGAATTCCCTGCCGGAGTCTGTGTTTTCTGATAGTTACAACCGGGTAGTCAAGAGTGAATAGGTTACTTCAAGTAAGCGTGCTTCATAGACCGCATTGTCGCTTACCATCAGTTGAGATTGTGCTCAAACGCGACGCAATAAATTATCTATACTTCCATACTAATATTATAAAGAGGAAAGATTTTTATTTCTGTATGTAACGAATAAACTTAAAACCTACTGGACCGATTTGAAAAATTCTTTCAACAATGGATAGCTACATTATCAGCGAGTAACATAGGCTATATTTTATCCTCGTACTCCCACGGGAACGGGAACTACGCGGGTGAAACCGCGTGACGTGCGCTAGTAAATTATAAAATGGCGGAGAATCAGCATTTGCTGCAGATAAGAAGCGACAAACGAAAGCTCTTAAAATGTCCACTCTTCAGGAACTTATGTATGTGCGACAAATATTTGAGCTTGTACGGGAAAACGTGACGCAGCCGACTCCCCAGCATTCTCTCTCTGTCTATTTATTTATTAAAAACCTCTCAAATTGCGGAAGTAATCAAGTAACACCTCATAAAACATTAACATTAATGACAAACACAGAGTATAAATAATTAATCATTCGTTCTAAAACAATAGGTATATTGTCTGTACCCAGAGCACCAAAAGAGATCGGAATTGAGACAATGTGATGTTATGTAACTCTCAGACATGTAACGTTTTTCGCTGCCATGGGCGTCATTCTTACAAAGATTCATAATACTTATTTGTAACGTAACGTAACGAGTAGTAATATTTTTGAAAAAAAAAAACCTTGCTATATCATGTCAAAACGAAATCGAATCCGCGAATCATTGCGCGGAAATCAAAGGTTTAAATCCACTACAGCCGGTCGATTCTGTAATCATGTCGAAGTTGAAGGCTTGGGTGAAGTGATCACGTGGTGAGCTGTCAATCCATAAAATCAAGATGGAATGACAGCTCACTTCGAGTTCACTGGACCTAAGCCTTCACTTCGACATGTTTACGGAATCGACCGGCAAAAGTGGTATTATTGCGCGCTATCGCGGAGACATTTTGACTTGTTGGCAATTATGGCAACCTGCTCGCCAGTTTGACTGAATCGATAACGTAGTTTTCTACCCATAATATTAGTTGAGAAAAATGCTCATTATACTTGTCTTTGTTTTAATTCTGAAAATTAGAGTGAACAAGCTTCTTCTGGGCAAGCTCGCTCCATCGTCGACTTTATCTCTGTCATCTATGATCTAGACTAGAGTCAAGAGCAAACCCATATTAAAGGTAACTTCGTCCTCGCAAGTGGGGCTACCTTGACAGATCTACAGCAGGGTGTGGATGTTGAGCCGAGTCGTAAACTATGCTCCACTTCCTATCCTGCCCTTTGTGCCCCAAAACATGCAGCCAAAGTAATCCTATGCGATGCCAAACGATGCCAACGATGGAAGTGGCACTATTTTGCCAATCAAATCTAAGTTACTGTCTTGCCAGCGAAAAAGAAGAGTAGACTATTCTGAGTTACGTCTGAACCCAGTGCTATACCTTCACAGTAAAACAAAACCATAATCAGTGGGTAACTGTTTACAAAAATGTTATTGCTATACTATCACATGCACGAGCTTCAAGCCATAAAACAAGAAATTTGCGTTGAATACAGTGTAATTACTCATTTCTGCTTATACAGACATTAACGAAGTACAGTAGAAATACGCAGAGAAGTTCAATCGGTACTGTATAGTCAATTTTCGAATATGGTTTCCTGCTTAGGAGTTAAAATGCATTTTTCATTCGGGATGTCTGATGAAGTCGGATTTTTGTTACAACGTATAGCATTTTTATTGAATCTAAGGTACCCTAGCTAGTGGCTGGAACATAATAAAATGTACAGTCAGGGAATTTAATTGTCTAACAGTTTGTTTGCCACACGAAGTCATTTATCGAAAATTTATTTTCCATTTACGACAGTTTAAAAACTATGGTCTACCACCATAGTTTTCATCAGAGAATGAATCGAAACTACGCTACTACGAATCAGTATCAACAGTAGGTATCTACAAGTAAAATTACCTCTTCAGATATACCACACCAATCGATCGATTGTCGATCGATGGTAGTGAATGGGTTAGTCGACGACGATCGATAGTACTCCGTAGCCTCAACCATATAGCAGAAGATATATTTAGTAGTAATCTGTGTGGGTCCATAGTGAGAGCTCTCTTTGAAATAAGTTATTGTCCTACTGTGACATAGATATGGTGTTTGTGGTAGCAATAAGTACATATGATCGAAAATATTATTAGTAAAATAATATAACTATTATAATATAACTATAACTATTATTATATAGAAAAATCTAACGTTATATTATTTTACTAATAATATTTTCGATCATATGTACTTATTGCTACCACAAACACCATATCTATGTCACAGTAGGACAATAACTTATTTCAAAGAGAGCTCTCACTATGGACCCACACAGATTACTACTAAATATATCTTCTGCTATATGGTTGAGGCTACGGAGTACTATCGATCGTCGTCGACTAACCCATTCACTACCATCGATCGACAATCGATCGATTGGTGTGGTATATCTGAAGAGGTAATTTTACTTGTAGATACCTACAGTAAAAATATAGGTAACCATGTCAGCAAGGTGACAAAGCTAGTAGAGTAGGGACTCCATTTTCCGCACTTAGACTCCCATTCGGTCCGTTGTGCGTAGGTGTCCTGGGTAAGTTAGCCAGCCTAGCTCCGCCCAGAAGCACAGAAGCTTCCTGAGAGCCTCACAGGCTTTGCGGAGCGACCTCACCGTTCCGAGGATTTGTTCACGTTGGCTACCCACGGCCTCGCATTCCAGGATGACGTGGGCGGCTGATACTTCGGCGTCAAGGCAGCCCCAGCAGAGTGGGCTGTCCGTGGCGCCTATGTTAAAGGGATGTTTGTTAAGGGGGCAGTGGCTCGTAATTGTTCCTGTTATTAATAATAATAATAATATATATTATTAATAATATATATATATTATTCTGAGGTTATTTCTACTAAGACTGAGTAGTCGTTTTGTTAGTCGGGAATGTAGACTTGATATTGACATTTTTGACTGCCTGCACTGCCTGCTGGTGACAAAGCTATGTATAAGCTATATCACCCTCGGCTGATACCTAGGGTGACAAACCACCCAAAAGCTACGTCCAAAGCATTAAGGGTATAAGGTCCAGTTTATTCTAATGATCCGTCTAAGTTCTAACTGAAACTATCGATCTCTGTCGTGATACTTACTGAGTATCTTACATAATAATGATATGTGTTACAATAACACTAATCTGTGACTACGCTACGTAGCATTATGTTATGTAGCATAATGCTGCTAATGAAGTGTTACAGATTATGGCAATGTGATGTCTATTGCGTAATCTTGAGAGATTAGTAGCTGAGATGTGTAATTTGACTGTCACTTTTGTGTTGAACAATGATTAACGTATTTTACTCTCTGTTTTCTTTAGCGAAATGCTATAGAAACAGAGCTGATCCTATGATTGTTGGTACTTCGCGACCACTCATTTATACATATTGATTGTGGGACTATATAATACAAATATATCACCAACTTACGAGCTTAATGATAAATGATATTCATTTTGTAAGTAGGTTTAACACTTTTACACGTCAATCCTTTTTGGCCATTTTTAAACTAGATTAGGCCGGTGTTTCCTAGCTGACTACCCTGAGAAGAAACACCGAAACAAACTCAGAGGTCAAAGTCTCTTTTAAAGTCCATACAATCGTACTGGTCAAATCATATGCGAACTATGTAGCTTAATGTCTGAAGTGGTCTTTTGAGGAAAGTACCACACAGATTTGAGTGGACCTGTCCAGACAGTGCAAGCATTTGTCAGTTATCGTGTAGCTCAAACTTAGAACTTTAAGGAGCTCAACGATTTGACGGACAATACCAAAGTAAGAACGTTTGGGTAGGCCGCATAATACGTTATATGAGGACACTGCAAATCAGTGTCTGAAATGGTCTTATGAGGAAAGAACCACACAGATTTGAGTGGACCTGTCCAGTCAGTTAGGAAGAGGATGAAAGATTTGAAAGCTCTACAGTTGCTGATCTTGTCCTAGTATTCTTCATCGACATTACTTTATAGTATGCTCTATTTATATTGTTTCAAAGATTACGAAAAATTGGTTATTATGTGGTAAGTTATCTACGGAAGCAGAATCAATAGTTTCTTATAACGAGTCTTCATCCTATTCAATTGATAGTGCTTTTTATAATATTTTTATTTCCATATTCCCCTTTATATTTGGGAAAAGGCTAGGCAGATGATGATTTATTTCTGTTTGTTTCCTTCATTTCGCATTACTTTACTACTGAAATATATTGTGAGGAAAATTTTTGATGGCTTTAAGAGAAAGGAAAGGACATATAAATGACTAGCTGTTGCCCGCGACTTCGTCCGCGAGGAATAGTTACTTTGGGCAGCCATTTTTATTTTTAAAAAGACGCGTGCGTCTCGGGATGCCCGACAGAAGTGATAACTTAAACTAATCTAAGTTGAACTTTAATATGGGAAGCGTCTGTCCGAAATACGACTAGCGCTGTGGGTTAGAGTGAGAGAGGAAGAGCCTGCTTACCGCTGCCGTATGCGTGAGAGAAAGGGAAGCCAGACAGACTGGCGCCGTAACGCGTTACGTTACAAAGCGGTTTACCCTCCCATAAGAAGTTATCACTTCAAAAAACGCTTAAACATATGTTATTTATTTTTTATCAAGTGCCTTAATACAAAGGTTCATGGTTTTATCTTCAATAATGACGGACTCCCATACAAACTTCCACCTCCCTTTCACCCCCTTAAAGGATGATTTCTGGTATGACTACTATCTAAATCGGTTCAGCGGTTTAAGCGTGAAGAGGTGACAGACAGACACACTTTCGCATTTATAATATTAATATTAGTATGGATGGATGCACTATATGAAAATGGCTAGAAAGGGATCGAGTGATAAGATGGCGACTTATTAATATTATAAATTACAAGTTAAATTTTTTTTTTCATTCACTAAAAACAAAGCACACAAGTAGACCTCTGGAGTCTGTCCTAGCATGCCATGGCCAGAGATTTGATCAACGCGCTATTAACTGTTAAGTTTTAATCGAGTTGATGTAATGTTCTTTCAGCTAATAGATAATGGAAAAGAAGACATGTTGCCTCGAAGACAAGGTAGATGATGAAAGGTAAGAAAAGGATGAATATGCATTACTGTATCGTATATAGCATTAGAATCTCAGCTTGTTCCCAGTCCACAGCGACCGAGTACTACGTCGTGTATGTTTGAAACAATGTGATACAATTGACTAAAGCTCTGCTCTCACTACTTTCCAATGAAAGGGCAGCGTAAGTCGTACGCGGAGGCGGGGATTAGAAGGGAACCTAGATGAAATTAGTTTTTAGTAAAATGTCCCCGATATAGCTGAGACAAGGCTGGCTAAAGTTACTAGAAACGTTTGTATTACGTAAAAAGTAATAAATAAATAAATAAACAGTCTTCAAAATTACTAAAGAAAAATATGCGTGCTACATTCGAAACTATTAAGAAATCAAAATTTTGTATGGTCCCCGACATTAAAGAATAGCACCAGCCCACCACTTCCCGTGGGTGTCGTAAGGCGACTAAGGAACTCTCCAGAGGATGGGCAGCAGCATTCTCTGTGCATTGCAACAGCTCGTCGGGTTCCAGTCCCATCGGAATATGTGAGTGATGGAAGAGGGAGTGCACCAATGTTTGTGCACACTGTTGTGCACTATGATATGTCCGGCGTCGATGGCTAGTCTTTGTTGAGATTGGCGAAAGCGGTCAGGAGGACCATGTACCTACTCGTATATAGTGAGGAATGATGATTAAACTTTAAAAACAGTAGTGGTACAAATGCGGACATAATGCGACATGACAATTAATGAATAAAATACTTTTTCTTTCAATCTTTCTTTTCTTTTTCTTAAATTTCTAATTCTTTTTACTAATCAGATGGTAGTGTGTCTTAAGCATAGGAATACAAGACATTCTAGGAGCTGCCTATCTAAGGCCCCGTTTGACCCAAATCTAGAATGGAAAAAACACCTTCATGGACAAGAGCCCATGAAGATGTTTTTTTCATATTTTACAAACTTAGATGTGTAGGTATAACACTGAGTTGTAGCTTTCGCTCGCGATTCTCCTATAACTTGCAGCTCAACTCAAAGCTTTTACTTTGTCGTCCCTTGGCGCAGGTGCGACAGTTAGCTGCCCACATTCACTGCCACTACCATGTTACTTACTATACGGTTGTACCTAGTGTTTATTTAGATACGTGGCATTTGTATTAGCAGTTTACATTGTGGATTAACAGGACAAACCTACTTAATACAATGCAAGCGCCTTAATGTTGTAGCTGTCTTTTATAATAGCATATTAGATAACATTTCCACCATGCTCTTGGCCAAGTAATAACAAACGCAAGGATCGGTCAAAGTTAAGCAAAGCAAGTCGAGCTCAGTCCGTAGATGGTTAAAAATCCATTACTGGGACGCCTCCGTCCGGTTTTGGAAGTCTGTGTAAAATTAAATAAAAATACAAAGAAACAACCAAAAACATCGAATTCCGAAATTAAAGTTATTTTATACTTTGTAGTGTTTTTTATTTATTTGGAAGTCTGTTGTATTCTTTTTGTTAAGCATCTAAATCCTGAACTGTATTTTTTTTTATGGATGGGAAATCATCATATGACTTCAACCGCTCTGGGTGGAGTTCGAACAAATTTCGCAACCCTGGCAGGCTCTGGCCCTAGCGGGCCCCGTCTTCTATGCTGACATCTCTTTGAGGCGCGCGTGAAACACAACGCGCCATCGACCCGGGATCCTGAACTGTATTACAGGTGTCTTTAAACAACATAATACCGCTTTACACTATTATGTATTTATCGTATATACATATATAAATGGTACACCTAAGACTACCTACAGTACAGTCTTTTCTTTTCTCTCTAAAATCCATCCAAAGGTTGTCTTTAAAAGATCGCTTTTAGCTATAAGGGTGACACAATGTCACCCTATGTAATGTGTTCCTCATCTATATTTTATGGAACTTATATGGTGTACACAATAAAGAGTATTCTATTCTATTACACCAAGAAGACTGTCAGTTTGTTTATTTACAATTGTTTTGTAGTAAATAAATCTTCCTGAAAAACATTAACTGTTTAACAATGACGGCTTCAAGCTCCAATGAACGGGTAAAAAGGAAATAATTATAGCCTCCACAAGTAACAGACGTATTGGTGATAAGTAGTAATTTCAAGTGATTGGTGACTTGAGACTTGCCAGGAAGTTCGATGTGTTTTGCCAATACTTTACCGGATATTTCGCTCGTAGGTTTTACTCTAATTCTCGTTTTTTCGAGCTTTACAACGTTTACGCACATAATCCGAATCAAATCCGAGAAATGTCGGTTCGAAGTAGCTGTAGTATCTACTTGTAGGAGAGGTTTAGCGTCCGTAAGAATCCAGTAGAATTCCAATACGAATAGAACTTTGAACTCGGAACATGTATTCCATCGGATCTCGGATCCATCGTTGGATGGTTCTCAGCCAGACGAATACACTAATATGTATTAGTTAATTTTATTTGTATCTGTAATTTGTGTATTTTGTCTATGGGCCTTAATTGCCTGATAACAAAGAATTATTATATTATTATAAATAATCGTAATGATAACATATGAATGAATACTTTCTTTATGGGCTCACTAACATAGCTTTAACTGTAAGACAATTACTAACAAAAATAAGAATTTAATTTCTAAAAAAAGAATTATTGCAACAATAAGTAATACTGTACTGACATACCGATTACTGAATGGCGTGCTATGATGCAACGTATCAAATTTTCAGCTCAACAAGTTATTAAAAAACTTACTTAAAAGGTAATAGAAAACTACCAAAACACGTATCTTTTTACTATTTTACTGGATCTTTCCACAGCAGGGCACAATCCCTCCCTTCTATCCTTCTATTCCTCCTTCTCTATGGCCGCTCCATTGGTCTAGCGATCGCAAGCGCGACTGCTGAGCGTGGGGTCCTGTTTCCGATTCCCAGGTCGGGCAAAAAGTGTTATCGGGTTATTCCATTAAGAATCTACTGTTCCCGGAGATTGGAAGTTGGTGGTGTGACACCTCCAGACCTGCGTCACATCTCTCACCATTCTTGTCGGATTACCGTCCCATCGGTCTACGAGAGTGATGGAAGAGGGAGTACATCTGTGTTTGTGCAGACACTTGTGCGCCATAATATGTCCCGCGACAATGACTAGTCCGAAATCGGTCAGGATGTCTATTATCTAAAACTATTTGAGACCAGGAGGAGTCCAGCTCATCTCACCATTTACGTCTGGCTCTGCCGCGATGTTGCCTGCCATCATGTGTGAGAACCTATTGGGTCGTGGTTTGGCCCATTGATTATCTGACATGCAGCAGATGTGTCCAGTCCAGGCAGCTTTCCGGGTGAAATAAAAACTATTTTTGTGATAGTAAATTATATGATATTTTGTTTGTTAAGTTGTATATATATTATACTATTCAATTATTATTATGTTGTATAGTCTATTCAACAATAATTATTTTTAAACACGCCTCCTTTCTCATATAACTCTCCTGTCGCAGGTCTGCTAAAAGGTATTTATTTTGAAATAATCAGCAATTTTGTGCTTTCCTATCTGCATTATAAATGATATTTATTTATAAGTAGGTTAAACATAACACTTTTACACGTCAATATTTTAGGGTTATTTTAAACTAGATGAGGCTAAAACAAACTCAGAGGTCAAAGTCTCTTTAAAAGTCCATACAATCGTACTGGTCAAATATATGAGAACCATGTAGGTTAATGTCTGAAGTGATCTTTTGAGGAAAGTACCACACAGATTTGAGTGGACCTGTCCTGACAATGCAAGCATTTGTCAATGCAAGCATCGTGTAGCTCAAACTTAAAACTTTAAGGAGCACAAAGACTTGACGAACAATACCAGAGTAAGGACATTTGGGTAGGCCGCATAAAGAACTCAAACTGCCAGACTAACATGAAATGAAATGAACCCGTAATATTGCGATGTACATGGTATAATATTCTTTAATAAATGTTTAGCGTCAATAAATAAATAAAATAAGTAATGATGTACTTGAAAACTACCGAAACACGCAAACAAAAAACATCAAAACACGATAATTAATGATAAAAGAAAACGAAATTAATAACAAGAATTAAGATGATTTCGTATTACTAAATCATTGAGTCTGTAAATGAGACTTGAGTGTTGATTATGGTCGTATTATGGTCTTACAGCAGTTAAGCACGCATGGGTAATGAGGTAATGACCGAGAAGATACGCAGTGTTTTGATGCTGGATAAGTCGTTGGAATGTTTACTTTTGAATCGACTTCAAAAAAGGAGGTTCACAATTCGCCTGTACGAGTATGTTGTTATATTTTGTGTGTGTTTTGATTTGATTTTGATGATTCTTTTTTTATTCGAAAGCCTATACTCCTGAGGTGGTTCCATTGGCACCAAGTTAGAATCTAATGATCCTAGGGAAATCGAGGGCAACCCTCAAATTTTAAAGGCACATACAATGTTTTTCATACACTTTCCAACGCAATTCTTATTGTACCTGGTACTCAACATCTAATCTTACTAAGCTGATGATGGAAAGTATAAGCCAGGATCGGATGCTGGGATTCGATACGGACTAGAATACGCCCGCAACTAAGCCCGAAACTACGAACTTCGGGCTTAGAGAGTAGCCCCCCAGGTTCGTGGGGTCAGTACTGCCCAACAGTTCATCACAAAACTTATTGTTCTTATTAAATTTTGTCCCAGAAAATGACTACTGGAAAATTGACTACTAAGAGAAGTATGCAAGAAGAAGATATGTTCCACTGAACCCAAACAAGTTGTGATAAGGGCAAGAGAATGATGACTCGAATTAAGTATTCTATATCTATACATATTTATAAAAATGTAACGGATCGCTGTCTGTACATGGAAGATATATGGGAAAAAATATGATTGGAACTTTCATCAACGCAAATAGCTCCCAAAACAATTATAGTTAGAATTTTTGTCTGTACGTTTGTGCACGCTAATCTCAGAAACGACTTATCCGATTTCGATGTGGTTTTTACTACATTGTGGCAGGCTTCACTTAAAATTTAGTGTTTGTTTCATGTCAATCGGTTCATAAATAAAAAAGGTTATGCCAATTTAAAGAATCACGTCGAACATTTGTTAAACTATCTACATCTATCTTTTCTTTCTCTGTTCAGTAGCATTGACTGAAACTTTACTAAACTTCATAATCTTAAAATAAAAATGTCTGCCCCAAGTAACTATTCCACGCGGACGAAGTCTCAGGCCAAAGCTAGTTACTAATATAGTTAATAGTAACAGTAGTTGGACCGTAATTTAGTGCTTTTCCAGGCACTTAATTCCGTAACAAGTCCAAATTAATTCCACCAACAATTAAATTAATGAAGCTATATACTTAACATTTCCCGCGTTTCAAGCTTTAATAGTCAACTTAATTACTTAGTTGTAACTTATGTTGCTTAGAAAGAACTTTAGTTAGACTTAAGTGAGTTTAACTGAACTTTCTCAGTTATGTAAGAATGTCCCACAGTTATATTGTATGTTATGTTCTGATGTAAGAATGGCGGTTATTGTGGTTTCATAATTATTTTATTGTCGTCAAATGTGTTGGGAATTTAAGTTATTCGACTTTATAAGTCTGATGATGACAGATTTTCACACAGCTCAATACGCGTAATGGCCGAGTTCGTTCCGTCCGTGTATGGGTTTCCATCTAGACTCGGAATACTCGAAATCTTCAAGGTTAAGCAACACTTGACGAGGTCAGTCCATAGATGGGTGACCATCTACCCACCAAGACTCCTCCGTGCCTTCGAAAACATTTTAAACCTAAGTCCCGGTTTTCATTTGAAGATCATTGACAGTTGTTACGGATAGTCAGAAGCCAGAAAATCTGACACCAGTCTTGCCATGGAGTACCGTGTTACCCAGTTACTGGGTTGTTGTGGTCAGATCATCATCATCATATCAGCCAATTGCTGTCCACTGCTGAACGTAAGCCTGAACGTAAGGCGACTGTCAAAGATCTACAAATGACAGCCGGGACGAACGGCTTAATGCTTAATATAAGAATTAATTAAAAAGCGGAAAACCGATAAAATAGTAAATTATTGCGATCGATAGAACACCTCTTCCGTACATTTCCACTTCCATACGTAGTACAGTCAGCGACAAAAATCAATTAACACTTTGGTTTTCTTAATATAGAATAGAATAGAATGAATAGAAAACTTATTCAACACAGACACAACACAACAGCAACAAACACAGTAAAAAATAAAAACAATAATATACGAATATGTTGTCTTTTATCACAGATTTGATATCACTAACTGCAACAGACTGCTTGGAATATTTCGTCAGAATAGTAGTCACTATCCTCGACAAGTTTTATACAAATGGAAAATTTATTTTTAATTTCGGTGAGAGGATTTATAATAGTTTCAAAATATTCCTATAAACCAGTATTGCCAGTGTTTTCATTTACTGTCGTATATCGATGTCTCCACTTTATATATTTTGAAAAAAGTATTTTGTTAAAATCAGAACAGGAGTAACATTAAAAAATATATAACCATTTCGTAACTATTTGAATTGCCAAAAAGCAGACATCGAATCTTTTCATGGCAATTAAAAGATATGAAAAGTGGCATTGATATAATTGATTTTTATCGCTGACTGTACATGCAAACGTAGCGTGTTTCTTAATACATTAATTACTCGGTTGACAGGCACCGGTGCAAATATTCTTGTATGTTCGGTTTACAGGCCCATTCATATTGTGGGCTTATGATCCCTGTCGGGTAAGTGAGGTTATGAGTTACGAGTTGAATCGAAACTTCTGTTACAAATTACTGCTGAATAGTAATTAGTAGTTCTGTTGGAATACTGGCTTTAGCGTGGTGGGTTTGATTCGCGGGATTTTTCTCAGGTTTGTAGTAAGTCATTACTTCTCAGGCTTACATCATTATAACAGAAGGCAGAAGGCTTACGTCGTATAGCAGAAGACGTAGATATATTTTGTTGTACTCTGGGTGGGTTCGTAAAATACTGGTATTCAGCTGAATCCGGTTTGACTGGAAGCCGACCCCAATATAATTGGGAAAAGGCTAGGCAGATGATGACTCTGGGTGGGTTCATAGTGAGAGCTGTCTTTGAAATAAGTTATGGTCCTCCTGTGACATAAAGATGGTGTTTGTAATAGAAATAAGTACATATGATCAAAAATATTATATGTAAGTAGAACTGTGTGACTGTAGTTGTAAAAATAGTTGTCTACATTATCGCATTAGGTGATAAATTAAAAACGAACTGAAATTGAATATATTTATAAATAAACTAAAAAAATTCCTTATCCATAAATGCTATTATAATATTAATGATAAATTGAATGAATAAATAAAACAGAATATACATAATAAAAATGAATACCAAAAATAATAAATAAAACCAAAGTCGAACTGAGTAGTAGAAAAATGTTTATATTTTATTTATTTTTTCGAATAAAAAGCCCTCTTCCTCTATCCTAACTTGCTGTGCCCGACAGGGTCCACAATGATCTAAAATGATGTATATTTTATATGTACCTACCACCTAAGCTAACATTGTAGAATGCAAATAAATATTGAATATTGAACCTGTAAAAATAATTGTATGGTGGGAAATAAATAAATAAAATTATTAGAGACACTATCGGGTGGTGTAATAAACGCCATGTTTTTCTTCGGGCCCGAGACTTCTTTGAGTATTTTTCGCTATTCCTTGTAGTTTCGGATTTGATCATCCTCGCCCACTTGAAAAATTGGCCCTGTATTATTTTCCTGTACCTGTATGTCACTCAAATCCTCCTAAACGGTTGAACTGATTTTGATGCACTTTTTTGTATTTCACCCTGAAAGATTGTTAATTGGACCCGGTAGATGATTTTTTTATTCTTACGAAAAGCCAACGTTCAGGCAGGTCAACGTTTGACCGCTTGTTAAGGTATATAATTCTACTAGCTCTTGCCCGCTACTTCGTCCTCGTGGAATAGTTAGTTACTTTGCGCAGCCTTTTTTAATTTTTAAGATACAATTTTTTCAAAAACACTTGAACATATTTATGTTTATTTATTTTATATGGTTTTATGTTCAATAATGACGGACTCGCATACAAACTTCCACCCCCCTTTTCACCCCCTTAAAGGATGATTTCTCGGGACTCAAACTATCTCTGTACCAAATTTCATTTAAATCGGTTCAGCAGTTTCAGCGTGAAGAGGTAACTGACAGACAGACACACTTTCGCATTTATAATATTACTAGCGGCGCCCCGCGGTGTTACCCGCTCATCTAGTTTATATATATACAAAAAGTAGCCTGTGTTAATCCAGGATGTCAGCTTCCTGCAAACCAAATTTGATCAAAATTGATCCAGCCGTTTGCGCGTCAAGTAACAAACATACTCACACACACTCACAAATTTTCGCCTTTATATTAGTGTGATATATTAAAGGATGGATTACTACCTACATACTACGTCTTGGTTAAAATTAAATATACTATAGCGTGTGAACAACAATTATTTCGAATTAACACAAGAGTAAGAGTGATATTGATGAAAACATAAGATAAAATACTTGGGACAGCTATTACGCTATCTTCACGCGTAATCCTAGCGGGGTGAACGAACTAGGCAGCGTTGTAACATAAGATAAGTTATGGTTATTTGTGCATCTATCTATCATAAAATAATTTTATGAACAAGAAAATTGTTCATTTGTAAGAGGTGAAATGATCATTAAAAATTATATTTTACTGATAGAAATCTATCTATATATCTCTGATTTACATTTTTCTCCCGTCAAGACAAATCATGCCGTGTGTAAAAAAGTGCCTTTAGGTGGGTGTAAAGTTTTTTCAAACCTTCTCTACCGATCTGTCAAAGCTATATTTAATTATTTTTACATTGCCCACCTCATAACAAACACAGGATCAACATTTATAAAAAACATGGACACACAGTCTCCCAAAACGCCCGCCCGTCACCACTTCCTAGTGTTTTAGCTGGGAAGAAGTGGCGCAACAAACTCTACTAACTAAATTTTGAGATAGTCCCAATGCAAAAATCTAATTAAACTGATAGACCTGCTGGCTATTGAACCTAGGACACTTTATTACACAACTTTGAATGCATAAGGCCACTATTCCACTGGCGTTTTTCGAGCGTTGGCGGTTTTTCGACGTCGCAACCCTCTAGTGGCAAACGTTAACGTCGCGTCAACACGACGTTAACGTTGTGTTTTTGACAATAGTTTGAGAAACGCCAAGGCTCGTAAAACGCCAGTGGGATAGCTGCCTTAGACCACTAGACTCTAGAGAAAAAACTTGAACAGAATTCTTGTCAACATGATATATTAGCATCTTTATCGCCACTAAAACGTCTCAGACATAACTTAATGAGTTAATCTGTCAAATAAATCACCTAATTAGCTATGTTTTTATCAAAAAAACTTTGATACTTTAACTAATAGACGATGTTGAATGTTAATGTCGACTCGTTGTCAACACATTGAGTTAATAAAACGGTTAAATCGATGTTTACGATCGCAATGCGCTCTCGATTTCAATCTTGATCGCTTTGATTTAGTGTTGATGCATTAATTTTATTGCTTTTTTATTAATTAGGTATTTTGTTGGGTGTGAGTGGTCGTTGGTACCAGCTGACAGTTGAACATCTTTAACAGTCGTTACGGGTAATCAGAAGCCACAAATCCTGCACCAATTTTGCCAAATGGTATCGTATTTTATTTATTTTTGTTTAATGTTCTTTATTTAGGAAACCAACGGCGATACTTAAAATATATTACAGCTTATTCGTATAACAGATTTGTATGGCTAATAATAGGTTAAGATTCTATATACCTACGAACGGACTAACAAGATAAAATTAAAATAACAATAGCGAAATTACTTATTATGTAGTTATGTTTTGTGTGAAATTTTGAAAAAGTGATATTGATATTGATTGATGAATAAGTGATGACAACCAATTTTATAGTAGGCGCCAGATAATCGTGGAATAACGGTCATTGACCCACCTACAATTATTGACATTTTTAATTTGAAAAACGGAATTCATGACACAAAGCTGTCCCGAATCATCATCTCTCGTGATCCTTAACATTGTCTAAAAATGAAAAACGATTCATATTTAATTGTTCAGGTACCTATGAACAGTTATTAGGGAAAGGTCAATATACTTTATTCCACATTTATCTGGCGCCTACTATAGTCTCTCTGACTATAAAATTGTTTGTCATTTGTCTTCGTTTATAGTTTTTATTATTTGTTTTGTTGAATAATCGTTTGTGACCAGTGATCGGATAATCGGGCGCTAATATACCTAAACTTCACTTTTATTCCCACGAAAGTAGGTATAACATGGACATGCTTTTCAGCATCCCGGATTGTAAAATACTGGTACTCTGCTGCATCTGGCTATATTGGAAACCGGTAGGTAACCAGCCGGGACCAACAGCTTTCCGAGGAGAAGGAGTATCGGTATGTAATCGATGGTCACCCATCCATGAAACGACCTCGGCAAGCGTTGCTTAACCTCGAAGATCCGTGCGGTAGTTATTATTTAGCCAAGGACTCCTCGATTAAATAGAGTTTGTTGTTATAACAGCAAATTGACTGGCCTGTTGGTCGAGTAGTTCGATTTCAACCCAGGACAATTTTATTCTTTGTGTGATGAGCATGATCATTTGTTCTGTGTCTGGGTGTAATTTGTCTATAATATGTATGTATTTAGAAATATATAAGTATGTTTATCAGTTGTCTGGTTGCCTTAGCATAGGCTCTGCCTAGTTTGGGATCGGATGACCGTGTGTGAGTTGTCCCAAGATATTATTTTTATTATTAAATATAACCAACATTCCACAAAATAAGTAAAGCTTATTTATGACTAAGAGCCATGATCACCAAAGGCTAACTTAGAAATTACTTAATACCTAAGTAATGTCAGTGTATACCTGGGGCATTAGACCATAGACTAAAGTTTATGTAATCCTTACAGCACTACAGATAGTCACAGTTTGAACGACATAACGAGACGAGACACGCGTAGTTTAATTCTAGTTATTTTGTCACAGAAACTGCACATTACTATGCTGGTATTATATTATCTGTGACATTACATATGTACGGTTATGTGAACAATAATATTTTATTAATTAAATACCTTTACACCTATTTTTATAAATACTTAACTAACTATATACACTAGATATAAATATAAAAACTCCTAACTAAATTAACCCTAAAATATGGCGTCAAAAAATTCATCCGCATCGCTGTCGACTGGAAGTGTACCCAAAAGACTAGCGGCATTGCCACGTTGTATGGCAATGCTTATTCTTTGACCAAGGTAAAAGCCAGACTTTGGGTCACGCGAAGTGTCAACTAGGCGTCTTGAGAGATATTTAAATAAGTTATGTGAACATCATTATCATCATCAATTCAGCCGAAAGACGTCCAGTGCTGGACATAGGCCTCCCCATGCGTGCCCACACCGCCTGGTGGTTTAGCATCCAGCAGATTCCCGCGGCCTTCAGCAGGTACTATTGCCATCTTGTGAGGGCCCTTAATATTATAATAACGGGTGATTTTTTAAGAGGTATAGGATTTGATTTAAAAAAAAACACAAAAAATTTGAAAAATTTGATAAAATCTTTATTGGAATCGATAGAACAATCAATATAATTTAATGTTTGAAGATGATTTCATGCAAATGCTGGCCGCGGCTCCGGTTTAGATGGCCCATTCGCAAGGCCCAATTTCGGCACACTCTCTCCAACATATCAGCCGGTATATCACGAATAAATGCTTCAATATTGGCCTCCAGTGCGTCAATCGTTGCTGGTTTATCCCTTCAGACATGAGCCTTAACATGGCCCCACAAGAAATAGTCCAAAGGCGTTAGATCACACGATCTAGGCGGCCAATTGACGGGCCCAAAACGTGAGATAAACTGTTCACCGAAGGCGGCTCTCAATTGGGCCATTGTTTCGCGTGCCGTGTGGCATGTGGCACCGTCTTGTTGAAACCACATGTCAGGCATGTCCAATTCTTCCATTTTGGG